>RYFJ01002703.1:0-431215 GCA_003991445.1 Oryza meyeriana var. granulata
TCGCAGGAACAATGACGAGAATCTTCATCAAATTCCTCATGCCACTACAAGCAAAGATCGACAAGAATACATCACGCAAGATTGAAACAATCACCGTTCCACAAGGCGATTCACCACAGAAGAAGGTAGAAGGTTACCCTTGGTCTGGCCGATGAAAGCTATAAGGCAAGCAACTATCGGCGGTTATCATCTTCTATGGGCAACGACCCTTCGGAAGAGTAGCCAAACAAGGTATCGGTCACTGCACCCTTGTCCGCCGTCTCGCTGCTCACCCGTCGGGATCGTAGTTATACCTTTGAAGCCCAGCCGAAAGCGACTCTCAACTTCAAGCAGGCTGGAACGCGGCTCTCGTCAGGAAACAGACGAGCCACCCCAGGGCCCGTCAAGCCGGCCCTACTTGAGTACAATTCCTATTCTTCGTTCACAAAATATATGTGGCCTGGCCCAGTTCTTCAAAAGGTTTGGCTCCAGTACCAGCTTGGCAACACCGCCAGCGTGGCATAACCAGTAAACGGGGGCAAGGAAGAGGAGCTAGAGATCGGCGCAAAGTAAAACCAACTCCTTGTGCCAGCCCTTCAGAAGAAGAATTTCAAGGTTCAAAATCGATATACGTCTTCTCCTATCACTCCTATTTAGTTGAAGACCAGCCCCCCCCAAATCACACTGATATTGCTCTTGGAAGGCTGGGCTTGACATGGAACAAGTGTTCGGAAGAGGATGAAATGGGCTCAACACCCAAGAAAGCAACTCGCAAAGAAGTTAACGAATATGGAGAATTCTGAAAGAGATCGAGGGATTTAAATGCACCAACTCCAAGCCGTAGAAATCAAGGATGCGGCGAAGAAATCGCGACGACGGAAGACACAAGCCCCGATCAAAGAAAGAGGCAGAAAACTTTCGTTTCACAGGCCGAGGGAGTTGGGCTCGACTCATGACACACTCGCCGAACCCGCCAACGGATCACTTCTTGGCTGGCAACTTCAGCTCAGCTCTCCAGCCGTCATCAGCTTCACCGATTTCCCAAATCCAGAGATCGGCCAAGAACTCCCTGCGCGCACCCGCCAGGATTCATCGCCTTCGGCCATGATTTGGAGGTGGTGAGAGAGAGATAAGCGAATCAGGGGCTTGGAATAAACGAAGAGGATGAAATCGCCGAGTCCGGGTGGGCACGCTGTGCTTAACCTAGCCGGGCGGGAAGGCGAAACGCTAGGCGCGAAGGTGGGAAGATGAGAGATTGGCTGCTTTGGGGAAGACGACGGAATCTTTTCTCTCTCCATCCTTTTTATAGCCTGTACCGACTAGATGGGCCAGGCCTGCAACAAGTTGGTATTCGGGCCCGACAAGATATGAGTTCCTACGTACGCATGCTCCATGTGGGCCGCCGCAGGCTGAGTTGAAAAATATAGCGCTGGTGCTACCACAGGACTCGATGAGGTAAACAGATATGCTTCATGAAAGCTTACTGCTAAACGGGCGTTTTTATCCACAGGGTCTGCGAGGATATACCTTTACAAGGATCACAAGCGGTCTTCCATTAAAATTGGGGATGCCAGGTATCTTTCTCGGGAACACCTGACCACTAATGAATTTTTTCATAAAGTGGTATCGCTTACATGCGTAGCCATCAGTTGCCAATGAGCGACATTATCCCAGCCGACATGACCTGAAGAGTCCTAAACTTCCGCGTCGTGCACCATACTCGGAGAGACTATAAATATCTATTCCGCTGACATGATGCGGAAGAGTCTAGCTTATTGAGTGGGACGCCACTCCGAAAAGGAACTATTAAACTCAATATCCAACTGACATTAAAGGTCGAAGAGTCCTATATACGAGTAGCCTCCTACTCGGGAAGACTATAAATTATATTCCGGTTGACATGATACCGAAGAGTCTCATATACCAGTAGTAATCTACTCGGGAAAGACTTCCAGGTTAAAGATCTTTGACTTTATGTTTAATTGTCTTCACAATTAAGCACAAAAGTCGGGGGCTACACCTAATAGGTGCGCCTATTCGGCGCCACACTATTCATATATTTACATGAAGCCCTCATAGCCTCGCTGCCAGCTGACATCGAAGCAGGACTTGGAAGACTTACTCGGACAAAGAGTACTCGGGAGCATCGCACTCGGGGTAACCTTCACCGTGGGAGAGATGAGCACTCGGCATCACTGTGACTCAACTATGAAGGTCTCAGGGGCTACTGTGGGAAGCCATGGGCCCCGGGTACCTCACTACAAGCACATGGGCCACTCGATAGAGGATGGGCCAGATCATGTAATTAAGAGATAGATAGCACCCGCGGCAGGCTGTGCCTTGTACAATAAGGAAAACATAGCCTTAGTCGGATAGGATTCTATCTCTAAGAAGGAAATCCCTTGGTCGTATCCGACTGGGATCCTTACCATGTACCCCTGTCCCCTAGTAATATATCAAAGGGAGGCAGGGCGCCCATGGGACACACCGGATCATTGATCGTAAAACCACCTCAGAGGAATAACACCTCAACTGGACATAGGGTATTACCTCACATCGAGGGCCTGAACCAGTATAATTCTCCCGTGTTCCTCTGCAATCCACCGAATTCCAGGTCGCCGAGTAGCCCCATAGTATTATTGCCGGTGCAAAAGCATCGACACTCATGGAGCATTCCGAGCGTATCTTGGCAGACTGATCCAGCCCCCGAGCGTAGAAGATAGGCTCGCAGCCCTGAATTCCTGTCACACATATTTGAAGCCGGCCCTCGTTATAAACATATCGGATGAGTAGCATCTGATAATGAAAACAATCACTCGAATAAAATATATTTTACAATATATGTAAATATGAGTTCTTCCTCTTATTGATATTAATTTCTCCGAGTAGTTGACCCCTTACGTTTAAGCACTTTGTCCGACTAATCATAGCCCCCCTAGCGTCAGGATTGGCTCATGGCTCTTCCCAGACACGAGTTTTGGGTGACTTGAGTTCGTCTTTTTCATGGAGCAAAGTTTCACGATCAGGATTTATGCCTCTTGAATACTTTTGGAATCATTTAAGAGAAAAAACAGAAAAAAGTGCAGCTTGTACACCTATTAGGTGTATAGCGGCTACGGCATTGGCGAGGCAAGTGGAAGAAATATTTATTAGGAAGCGACTTAGCTGTTCGGTATGTGGAGTGGGGATGCCATCCTTGCGGTTTGGGCTTTTTGAGCCCCGAGCATGTCACTTGTTGTTCTGATAATCTTTAGTTGTTGAAAGTCGAAGACTGTTGTGACCGACTGCACAATGAAGCCGTTCGCTTCATTTACGGTTCCAGCTTTAGCTGGCCGCATCATCGGTGTCCTTCCGCTCCTTTTGTCAGTGTGGCTTCTTTTCATCGATGGCCTCAGCAACAGCGTCGGCCGAGTCGGCATATTTGTTTGCCATGTCGAATAGAGCCTTGACAGAGTTGGGAGGCTTCCGAGTGACTTTGTCGATGAACGAGATGTCTTTGACTCCTTTTCGAAAGGCGGTGATGACGACCCGTCCTTGATTTCGGGATTGAGTTTGTCTTCTCTCAGAAAACCTCTTGATGAAGTCAACCGAAGAGGACTCATTCTTCCTTTGATGCACTGATACAGATCGTGCTCGGAAGATGGCCTCTCGTATGTCCTGGAAGTTAGGATGAATGCGTTCTCGGAGTTCTCCCCAGGAGCCGATTCGATTGCTTGGAAGTCCCGTTAGCCATGTCCTCGCTGAGTCGGCTAGAGCGACTGGGAGGTAGTTAGCCATGGCTTTGTGATCTCCTCCGGCTGCTCGAGATCGCCAGAGTGTAGACCGTGAGCCAGGATCAGGATTGGTCCTGCCGTCATATTTTTCGATGCCTGTAGGCTTGAAACCCGATGGCCAGTCGACCTGTTGTAGCTCCTGGGTGAAGGTCGGTACGCCTTCATCTTCATGAGGACTCCAACCCCGACTACGGCGGTGGAACCGCTCGTGATGAAGGCCGAAGCGCTTGTTCTTGTCTTCCAATTGGCGTTGCTCATCTTCCTCTTCGTTCGCCGCGAGTGTTTGATGTCTCGCCGAAGGTCATGTCGTAGTTGGCCTTGGAGATCCCGTTGTCTCGACGGTCATTCTGGATGTCGACGCGCCGTTGTTTTGTTGGGGTTGCCGAGTGACGTCTGGCGTGACTTCGTATGCTGCTGACTAGAGCCAGCCGCTCGGTGTCGTGTTGAGGCGGATGAGATCACCGTTGGGGAAGCCGACTTGTTAGTCAACATGAGTGTTTCGCCCGACTGTTGATGCTGTTGATATGCAGCAGCGGTGAGCATGGCTTTTATCCTTGCGATCGTCGGGGTGGCCTGGTGATCAGGCCCGAACTGGAGTGTATCCAATAGAGTTGTAGCGGCCACGATGATCTGTTGAGGAGTAATGAAGACGTCATGGTTGCTGACTCGGGTTGGGAGGATTTGTTACTGAGCAGTCCGCCCAGCCCTACATAGGTCGTCGTTGCGGGCGTGCAGGCATCTTGCTTCTTCCTCTTGTTGTTCTCGCAGTCGGCAGGCCTCCTCCTCTTGCTGCTCGCGTAGTTGGCATGATTCCTGAGTAAGAGTAGAGCTTTTGGATGCCATGAGGATTTCTCGCGGCGGGGAGAAGCTTGCTGAACTGCTGTCTGACTTAGAGTCGGAGTCCGACTAAGAGTCGAAGTCCGACTAAGACTCGTACTCCGAAAAGTTGATGGGGGTGATTATAACTCCGACCTCCCTAGATCCGATCTCGAGCGGCTCTGGGCCGTATCCGAGTGGAACACTAGGGGATCGTGTTTGCCGCGTCGGATGTTGTTCGAAGATATCCACGATGTTGCCGAGTCTAAACAGGAGATTGATGATATCCTCCTTCCTTAGCCCGATCTCGGCCGGCTCAAGACCGAGTCCGAGTCGAACACTGAAAGGAAGAGTTGTCCCAAGACCCAAGCAAGTGGAAGATTGCCGCAGCAAGTCGATGATGGTCACTGCAGCATCGTGTGGACTGACTGGCGTAGAGTCGGCTGATTCCTCGATCGGTTGGATCAGGCCTGCGTCGGCCAAGGTGAGATTGTTGAACATGTCGGCGACGAAGTTGAGGCTTCCGAATGAGATTGTTTCTCCGGGGGAGAATTTGCCGCCGTCGACTACGATTGCTAAATGCATCGAGCTTTTAGATGTAGATCTCGCCGAAGCCCCTACCTGGCGCGCCAAACTGTCGATGTTTTACACCGGCAATATGAATATGGGGCTATTCGGCGGATGGAAACTCGGTGGATTGCAAAGGAACACAGGGAGATTTTATACTGGTTTAGGCCCTCGATGTGAGGTAATACCCTACGTCCAGTTGTGGTGGTATTCCTTTGAGGATGTATGGTGGTGATTCTGGTGAACCAACTCAACCTGCCCTCAGGGGGCGCCCTGCCTCCCCTTATATACTGGGGGACAGGGTTACAAGGTAGGAGTCCCAACCGGATTACGGCAAAGGGATCTCCTCTTAGAGATATAACATACCCAACTAGGACTGTGTTTTCCTTATCGTACAAGGCAAAGTCTGCTAGGGATTACTATATCTCTAATTACAAGGCCAGGCTCATCCTCTATCCGAGTGGCCCATTTGCTTGTCATGAGATACCCGGGGCCCATGGCACCCACAGATGGATTGCAAAGGAACACAAGGAGTTTATACTGGTTCAGGCCCTCAATGTGAGGTAATACCCTACATCCAGCTGTGGTGTATTTCCTTTGAGGATGTACGATGGTGATTTTGGTGAACCAATCCAACCTGCCCTCATGGGCGCCCTGCCTCCCTTATATACTGGGGGACAGGGTTACAAAGTAGGAGTCCTAGTCGGACTACGACCAAGGGATCTCCTTCTAGAGATATAACGCACCCAACTAGGACTGTACTTTTCTTATCGTACAAGGTTAAGTCTGCCGAATCATCCAGCCAAATCTCTAATTACAAGGCTAGGCCCATCCTCTGTCCGAGTGGCCCATATGCTTGTCATGAGGTACCCGGGGCCCATGGCCTCCACAAGATTATCAGGCCGAGTGCCGTAGCTGGGAGTCTGAAGATAAAGGACACCATCAGCTCAACTCCCAGGCCGCCGAGTCCCAGACCAGGACCAGTGTAGTCAGGCTCAGCATCATCGAGCCCAAGAAGAGCGCTGCTGAGTACGAGGTCGGGTCAAGCGCCCCCGGGCTCAGCAACATCAAGCCCAAGAATGGCACCGTTGAGTACCCAAGCACCCCAGCCGGCCACACCAGGAGCGGGGCCAACTAGGACAAAAATGCCGCTGCCGACTACCACGCCGTCCAGCCCGATAGCCGGCAGCAGTCCACCACCGACATCAAGAGCCCCCGGGGGCAGGCTCAAATTTTCCAAGAGATATGCGACTTTAAATCTTTCGGAAGTCCTGTTCAGCATTGTGTTGTGTTGATATCCGACTCATCATGCAGGAAGCGCGCCAACATCGATCTCAAGGAGACCACGCTGGCTGCTCCTGTTGTAGAGCCGTCCCCAACCGGACCAGTGCCTGTGAGCATATCTGCCGAGCCGGTGACCGTCTCAGTTGCAGAAACCGAGGTCGTCCTGACTGCAGAGCCACCGACGCTAACCGACCAAGGGGCTAGTGTCGAAGCTGTTGCTCCAGCCCCTGAGCATGTTCTGAAGCCTCGGTATCTGCCGAGTTGGGGCCAGGACCCCCATCGCCGTCCTTGTCATCGTCGTTGTCTTCAGAGAGACCGGACCTCCCTAGGCTTGAGGCTCCTCCCCACAAATTCCCAAGGACCTTCCGCTGGGTAGCCCCCGGCGGAACGGCGAAGAGTTACAAGCACGATGAGGTTGCGGCAGAGAAGGAGCGTGAAGACTTGCTTCGTGCCGCGATCGCCGCGTCCTGGGGGGGGTCCAGGTATGACTTTCGCCGTATTGGAGTCCTGGTAGTCTTCCTTGCATGGGTGTTCTGATGCTTGACTCTGCTTTGCTCTGTTTCTCCCCAAGCAGAAAATTGTTGACCGCTCGGAGAGGATGAACGAAGTCCTGACCCAGCTTGCCCCCCAACTCCAACAATTAGGCTAGTTCCAGACCTTGAAGGCCGAGTTAGAGCGGTCGAGCCGGGAGAGGGAGACTTGGCTGAGGGGAGTCGTTAAATAGCTCAGGGATGAGAACTGGGCTCTAGCCAAGAAGATCAGAAGTAAGTCTCCCGTATTTGTCTTCCCGACCAAATCCCATGCGTATTTCTTCAACTCTGTTGTTTCCGACTACCCAGTTATGTCCTAACTGCAATCTCGGGTTCTTGACCATTCTGATATGCAGCCCTCGAAGTTGAGGTGAAGACCCGAACAGAGGGGGAAAACCACCTGAAGGAGGCTGAGAGGGCCAAAGCTGAACTCGAGAAAGACAAGGCCGACTTGGAGAAGGCCAATGCCAAGCTCGAGAAAAAGAAGGCTGAACTGGAGAAGGCCAAAGCCAAATGGGAGGCCGACTATGAAAGTAAGTCTCCACTCTGACAATGATCTTAACCAATCCATTGAGTACTCCGTCTGCAATTTTGCCTAACAAGTTTTCTAGTCGATGAGCCCAGGTAGCTGCTAGAGCCAATGCCCAAATCCAGTTTCAAACTTTTGCAGAGGAGATAAGGATTGTCAAGGAGTCACGGGAGACCCTTGTCGAGTCCATGAAAGGGCTCCTTGACATCATGGATCCTCACTATGTGGGAACCAGCTCCAACATGGTCTCCCAAGTGTAGGCGCACCTTAACGAAGCTCCGAGTATCCTGAAGAGGTACTCGGACGAGCATGTTGTTGTCGGCGTGGCCCAAACCCTGGCGATGACCAAGTCAATCTACCCTAGGGCAGATATTGAAGCCATCGGAGAGGGATTCACCGAGGAGACGACACTTGAGGAGGCGCTGGAGTTGATAGCCTAGGCGAGGCCGACTGCAGAGGTGATCACCCGAGACCTATATGTAAGAACAGTCCATCATGCAGTCGGTGTATATAAACTTTTTGTAAGGACATGTGTAAATATATGTGCAATGCCGCCAAGCTCTAAGTTCTAACTTAGTTATCATTAGCTTTACCCGACTATATAGTCTACGCCGAGTTAGTCTATAGGAACTTAATAAAATCGTTCACCGTAGAAAGCTGTACTCGGGCAAACATAACAAATTCATTGCAAAACTTCATAACTTAAGCAAAACAGGCTCATATATTATTGACAAGGCACATATAACACATGCAGCACCCGACACACTACTCGGTTAAAACAAGCGGCGTAGTGAGCCAGAGAAAAACTGTACACATGGGAAGATGTAAAACTTAGGTATAGAAAGGACGTAGTTGTTCTATATTCCATGAGTTGCTGACAAGGGCACTGTCTTCAGTCTTTAGTCGGTAGGCGACTGGCCGTGTAACTTCCGCGATAATGAACGGCCCTTCCCAAATTGGGGATAGTTTATGCTTGTCTTTGGTGGTTTGTATTTTTCTCAAAACGAGATCCCCAACCAAAAAGGCGTGGCCACGGACATTGCGACTGTGATAACGACGCAGGCCTTGAAGATACTTTGCCGACTAGATTATTGCGATGTCCCTCGCTTCTTCCAACTGACCTAGTTCGACCAATCGGGTATTGTTGGATTTGTCTATTGAGTAAGCCCGAACTCGCGGAGAGCCGAACTCTAACTCAGTTGATAGCACAGCCTCGGCACCATAGACTAGAAAGAAAGGGGATTGCCCAGTTGCCCGACTAACTGTGGTTTTGAGAGACTAGAGAACAGATGGGAGTTCTTGTACCCATCGGCCCCCGTATGGTTGTAGTCGGTCGAATATCCTTGTCTTGATGCCTTGTAGGACCATGCCGTTGGCACGCTCAACCTGCCCATTGCTTCGCGGGTGTGCCACAGAAGCATAATAGATCTTGATGCCGAATTCGTCACAGAAATCTTGAAGACGCCCCCTATGAACTGAGTACCATTGTCCGTTATGATGCGGTTAGGAACCCCGAATCGGTATAATATACTCATGATGAAGTCCTTTTCTCGTGCCGCTGTTATGGTAGCAATGGGTTTTGCCTCAATCCACTTCGTGAATTTATCCACTGCGACGAACAAGTGTATGAACCCTCCTGGTGCTTTCTTGAAAGGCCCGACCATGTCAAGCCCCCATACTGCAAAGGGCCAAGAGATTGGTATGGTTTGGACTTCTTGGGCTGGGAGATTTGTTTGTCTTGCGTAGAACTGACAACCCTTGCCTGTGCAAACAATGTCTTTTTCATCTGTTACTGCTATTGGCTAGAAAAATCCCTGCCGGTAAGCCTTTCCAACTAACGTTCTGGATGCAGCATGGTTGCCACATATGCCCGAGTGGATTGATTGCAGAATTTGCTTGCCTTCCTCGGTGGTGATGCACCGCATGAGAACACCGGATGCACTTCTTCGGCACAGGTCTTCTCCGACTACTAGGAAACTTTTGCCTCGACGTTTGATTTGTTCGGCTTGACTGCGATCTTCTAGGAGTTCATCGTCCAAGAGGAATTTGAGAACATGAGTCCGCCAATCTTGACATATGTTCAGCACTTCGTTTGTTGCCAAGGTAGGTTTGCCTCCTGACTGCTCTGGCGCTGGTTTCTTCTTGACTGACGGCTCCATAAGTTGCTCAACAAAGAACCCTGTCGGGACTACTTCTCACTTGGATCCCATGTTTGCCAATTCGTTTGCAGCATCATTGTATTGTCATAGGACATGTGTTATCTCCAGCCCGTCAAACTTGTTCTCCAGCTTTCGGATCTCCTAACAGTATGCCGCCATGGTATCGTCGAGACATGTCCAGTCTTTCATGACTTGGTTCACCGCGAGTTGAGAGTCTCCACGCACAACCAGTCGATAGATGCCAAGTGATATAGCGATGCAGAGTCCATGGATGAGTGCCTCGTACTCGGCGACATTGTGGGAAGCTAGGAAGTGGATCTGTAGAACGTACTTGAGTTTTTCGCCGGTGGGGGACGTCAGTACAACGCCGGCCTTGGCGCCGCCGATCCTTAGAGAACCGTCGAAGTACATTGTCTAGTACTCTAGCTTCGCTATTGATGTGGGTATCTGAACTTCTGTCCACTCGACCACGAAGTCGGCTAGAGCTTGTGATTTGATCGCTGTCCGTGGCTGAAAGGTGATGTTGAACGCCATCAACTCGAGCGCCCATTTAGCGATTCGGCCGGTGTCCTCGCGGTTGTGCAGGACATCCCCAAGTGGGTATGATGTGACCACCGTGACTTGATGCGATTGGAAATAGTGCACCAACTTCCGGACAGTAATAAGTAGGCCGTAGAGCAGCTTCTGGACCTGCGGATATCTCATCTTGAAGTCGGCAAGGACCTCGCAGACAAAGTAGACTAGCCGTTGTATCTTCTGTATGTGACATGGTTCGGATCGCTCGAGCACCAGCACCGTGCTGACTACCTGAGTAGTTGCTGCCAGATACATCATTAATGGTTCTTGGGGCATAGGTGATGCCAACACTGGTGGTGATGTGAGAAATTTCTTGAAGTCTTCGAAGGCTTGCTGGGCTTTGAGAGTCCATTGGAAATTGTCTGCTTTCTTCAATAGCTTCAAAAAGGGCATGCCCCGTTCGCCTAGTCAGGAAATAAACCAACTGAGTGCCGCCATGCAGCCTGTCAGCTTCTGCACGTTCTTCTGGCTCGTCGTGGGTGCCATGTTCATGATTGCATTGACTTTCTCCAGGTTGGCCTCGATGCCGCGATGCGAGACGATGAAGCCGAGTAGCTTGCCGGATGGCACAACGAAGGCGTACTTTTCTGGATTCAACTTCATCTTGAATCTTCGAAGATTTTGGAAGGTTTCTTCTAGGTCAGCGATGAGGTCTTCTTTGGACTTGGTCTTGATTACCACGTCGTCGACGTAGGCCTCCACATTGCGCCCGATCTGAGTGTGTAGACACCGCTAAATTGCTCGTTGATACGTTGCCCCAACGTTTTTCAAACCGAACGGCATAGTGATGTAGAAGTATGTGCCAAACGGCGTGATGAAAGACATCTTTAGGCAGTCCTCCTCCTTCAGGCTGATTTGGTGGTATCCCGAGTAACAGTCGAGAAAGCTGAGAAGTTCGCACCCCGCGGTTGAATACACCACTTGATCTATTCTTGGTAGACCGAACGAATCCTTGGGGCACGCCTTGTTGAGATCGGTGTAGTCGACGCACATGTGCCATTGACCGTTTTTCTTCCGGACCAGAACTGGGTTTGCCAGCTAGTCCGGGTGGTAGACCTCTTTGATAAACCTGGCTGCGAGGAGCTTGGTTATCTCCTCCCGAATAGCATCTTTCCGGTCCTGTGCGAAGCACCGTAGCCGTTGCTTGACTGGCTTGGCGTCTGTCTTGACATTGAGGGCGTGCTCGATCACCTCCCTAGGTACGCCCGGCATGTTGGACGGTTTCCATGCGAAGATATCCTTGTTGGCTTGGAGGAAGGTGACGAGCACGTCTTCCTATTTGGGGTCGAGTCCAGTCCCGACTAGAGCAATCTTGGAGGGATCGAAAGGGTCCAGGGGATCTTCTTCATGTCAGAGTTCGCTGAAATTCCCGACTTTGCTGCTTTTTTCACCGAAACATGGTCTTCCTCGACTTCAGTTGTGACGGCTTGCCAAATGCTATTGCGTCCGACTGCCGCCTCTTGTGATTGAGCCAACTCGCAGCTCTCCTTGTCGCAGGTGAAGGCTTGCTTGACGTCGCTGCAGAGGGAGAGGACTCCGGCTGGCCCGGGCATCTTGAGCACCATGTAGGTATAGTGCGGTATCGCCATGAATTTGGCGAGCGCCGGTTGTCCGAGTATCGCATGGTACGCGGTTTCGAAGTCGATGACCTCAAAGCAGATGTTTTCTGTGCGGAAGTTATCCCGCGTGCCGAAGGTGACCGGCAATGTTATCTATCCTAGGGGGTTGAAGACAGGCCGGGAATTATCCCGTGGAAGGGCGCCATACTCGGCCGTAGTTCTAAACGAGGAATCTTCATCTCGTCCAGAGTCTTGGCGAACAAAATGTTGAGCGCATTGCCTCCATCTATGAGGACCTTCTTCAGCTTGATATTTTTGACGACCGGGTCTAGGACGAGTGGGTAGCGTCCTGGGTGTGAGACCCGATCTGGATGATCTGCACGGGTGAATGTGATGGCCATCTCTGACTAGCACAAATACTAGGGGGCGTCTGCTGTAGAGACTGCGTTGACGTTGCGTGCTATTAGCTTCTGCTTCCGCTTGGACTCGTACGCAAATGGCCCTCCGAAGATGTGGTTGAGCTCGGCCTGGGGATCTTGGAAATCGTCGGCTGGGCCCGAATCTGGCTTGTCTTTGTCCTTGTCAGCGCCAGATGATGAAGCCTGCTCGGAAGCAAACTTCTTGAGCATGAAACAGTCTTTGGCCGCATGCTTGCCCTTGGGATGAAAGGGGCAAGCCCCGTTCATAACCTTCTGGTAGTCGTTGTTCCTTGGGGGCCACGACCGGGTTCGCTCCATGTTGGCCACCTCGTTGTTTGACTTCCGCTTGCGGCTGCCAGACTTGTTGTGTGATGGCTCATTGTCGGCTTTGGCCTTCTGGTCCTTCTGCCGGGGCTCTTTCTTCTCGTCGAGGGCCTCTACGACCGCTTCAGCCGAGTCGGCGTATTTATTCGCCATATCGAAGAGAGTCCGGACAAAGGCTGGTGGCTTCCAAGTGAACTTCACGATAAACGGGGCGTCCTTGACTCCCTTACGGAAGGCAGCGATGACGACCTCGTCCTTGATCATAGGGATGGAATTGCGCTTCTCGGAGAACCTTTTGATGAACTCACAGAGGGACTCGTTCTTCCTCTAGTGCAGCTGATATAGATCGTGCTCGGAAGATGGCCACTCGTAGGTCCCTTGGAAGTTGGCTATAAAGCATTCCCGGAGTTCCCCCTAGGAGCCGATTGATTGCCTTGGGAGCCATGTTAGCCATGTCCTCGCTGAGTCGGCCATGGCGACCGGGAGGTAGTTAGCCATGGATTTATGGTCACCTCTGGCAGCTCGGATCGCCCGAGTATATACGGTGAGCCAGGACTCGGGGTTAGTCTTGCCATCGTATTTCTCGATTCCCGTAGGCTTGAAGCCCGATGGCCAGTCGACGTCTTGTAGCTCCCGGGTGAAGGCTGGTATGCCTTCATCTTCGTGAGGGCTCCGGCTCCGGCCACAACGGTTAAACCGCTCGTGATGGAGGCCAAAACGCTCGTGTTCGTCCTCTAGTCAGCGTTGCTCGTCATCTTCATGTTGACGGCGCCGAGCATTAATCTCTTGGCGGAGATCGCATTGTAGACGGACTCAAAGGTCTTGGTGGAACCGGCGGTCATTCTGGGGGCGCCGCCGATTGTGGTTTGTGTTGCCGAGTGATGTCTAGCATGACTCCTCGTGTGGCTGACTTGAGCCAGCCGCCCGACGTCGTGCTGATGCAGACGAGATTGCCGCTAGAGAACCCACCCGATTGGTCAGTACATGTGTGTCACCCGACTGCTGGTGCTGCTGACAGGCAGCAGCTATAATCATCGCATTGATCTTGGCTACTGTCGGGGTGGCCTGGTGATCAGGCCCGAGCTGGAGTGTGTCCAGCAGGGTTGCAGCGGCCATGACGTTCTGTTGTGGCGTGACGAAGACGTCGTGGTCGCCAACTTTGGTCTGGAGGATCTGTTGCTGAGCAGTTCACCTAGCCCTGCGTAGCTCATCATTGCGAGCCTCGCGATCGGCCTCCTCTTGTTGCCATAGTCGGCGTGCCACCACTTGTTGCTCCTATTGTAGTTGGCGCACCTCCGGTGGAGGGGTTGAAGCCATGAGGATCTCTCAGGGCAGAAGGAAACTCGCCAGACTGGTGTCCGAACTGGTGTTCAAACCGTTGTCCGACTTGGAGTCGGAATCCGAGTAGTTGATCGGAGTAAGGACGACTCCGACCTCCCTAGATCCAATCTGGAACGGCTCTGGGCCGTGTCCAAACTGAAGCATAGAGGATCGGGTCAGCCGCGTGGGATGTAGATCCGCGGCGTTGCCGGGTCTACAAGGGAGATTGATGATCTCTCCCCTTCCTGGCCCGACCCGAGCCTGCTTGAGGCCAAGCGCGAGTCGGATGCCGAAGGAGAGAGTTGTCCCGAGACCCAGACTGGTGGTAGATCGCCGTAGCAATTCGACGAGGGTGACTGCAGCATCTCATGGGCCGACTGGGACGGAGTCGGCTAGTTCCTCGGCTGGTTGGATAAGGTCTGCGTTAGCCAAGGTGAGATTGCCGAACATGTCGGCGACGAAGTCGAGGCTTCCGAATGAGATTGTATCTCCGGGAGAGAATTTGTCACCGTCGACTCCTGTTGTTGGATCCATTGAGCTTGTAGATGTAGATCTCGCCGAAGCCCCTACCTGGCGCACCAACCGTCGATGTTTTACACTGGCAATATGATTATAGGGCTACTCGTCGGATCGAAACTCGGTGGATTGCAATGGAACAAGGGGAGGTTTATACTGGTTCAGGCCCTCGATGTGAGGTAATACCCTACATCCAGTTGTGGTGTATTCCTTTGAGGAAGTATGATTCTAATGAATCTCTGTATGCTCTCAGGGGGCGCCCTGCCTCCCCTTATATACTGGGGGACAGGGGTACAAGGTAGGAGTCCCAGCCGGATTATAGCCAAGGGATCTCCTCTTAGAGATATAATCTACCCGACTAGGACTGTATATTCCTTATTGTGCAAGGCAAAGTCTGCCGGGTTCTATCATATCTCTAATTACATGGCTAGGCCCATCCTCTGTCCGAGTGGCCCATATGCTTGTCATGAGGTACCCAGGGCCCACGGCCTCCACACCTCCGCTCAAGCGTAGTAGTGGCCTAAGCCTCTGCTAGAGAAGCGACGTTGGCTCACACGACGATTTTCCGGCCCTCTGCTCACGCGTAGTAGTGGCCTAGTCCCTGCCAATAAGGCGCTCTGGAGTTAAAAGGCCCCACCGGCCTACCACGGCCACGCGTAAAGTGATATGGCCCCTACCTAAACACCAAAAAAAGAAGAGAAAGAGGGAGCACGCACCCCCGGTTGCCCCGCTTCCCAAGTGAACTTTATTCATAACACAATAGTATACAAGATGCAAGCCGCGCATAATTATAGGGAATGATAGGAAAAATCTGTGTCTAGCCCTAGCCAAAAAGGCATGCCGCGGCAGCGCCCCACGGCTTTAGGCTCGGAGCGAACTCCCCGCGACCGCGCTCGAGGTCCAATCGGTCGTGCCGAAGAGCCCTGGGAAATAGGCGCACGACTGCGCCCCGCGGACCGTTTAGCAGGCTGGATCCCATGCGAAGGATAGTACCCAAGACCGAGCTCTGAACGACTACCCCCGCCGCGCCAAGTAGTCATGGCAGAAGCCGCCACAGCGTCAAAAATGCTGAAGTCGAGTGGAGGCCCCAGAACATGGTGAGTCCCCAAGGAGTTGCTCCCACTCGGACCGGCAGCCGAGCATGGCATGTCATACCCCGATCTGGTACCGCCGTACAACGGCACCAAATAGGGCATGCCGCAGGAAAACAGCGCGAACTGCTTCCCCGCGGATCCACGATACCGATACCAGTCCCAGGACACACCGCTGGTATCCACGGAAATTAGAAATACTTCATTGCAGTACCTTAAATAAATAAATAGATAAATAGACATATACCTTAACTTACGTTGCAGCTTCGGAGCAAGCCGGAGACAGTAACGAACAACACAAAGACAGCGGCAGCAACAGAACAACGAACTAAGTCCCAACACACAGGCAACGGCTGGGAACTAGGATGAAACCCTAATCTTCACTCCTCTGCAACTCCAGCTTCAGCTCCCGGCGGAGGACTCTATATATATAGAGCAAGGGTGAGTACTTATGTACTCAGCAAGCTAGAGGAACTTAAGTGGGTGTTGCAGGCTTCAAAGAGAGGCTGGTTGTTTTATAAATCCATTTTGTTGAAATCTTTTAAATCTGCTAGTGTGTGCTTCTCAACAATCAGAACGAGGTGAGTCTCGTCCGATCGGAGTGAAAGATGCATCAATCTTTATTTCTCCAATTTTCGCAATCAAGAATCACATCAAACGGCTTCCTGAGCCAAAGCATTTTCCTGGACTTCCCGAGTCCTGCTGTCCATGATAGCCAAGCCATTTCATCGGACCTCCAGCGTCCTTAATGGCGCTTCCTTCTCACAGTTCCTGAAAACCACACACACATTTGCAAACAAGGTGAAATAACACTACGCTAAGGAATCACCTCACATCCGCCCATGACCGTGGGCACGGCTGTTCAAACAGTTTAGACCTCTGCAGAGGGGGTACACTTTACCCACACGACGTGACTCACTCTAGCCACCAGCTCACACTGAGCAAGCATGATCGGTGGCCTAGAGGTTTTTGTGACAAGGCATTTCCCTAGCCCTCTCAGGTTACCCCATGCCAACTGGAGGGGTCCTCGAGACCAATCATAGGGTAGGTCCACAACTATGCTGTACCAGGAGCCCAGGAGGCAACCCCAACGCCCTCCCGCACGATCCACAGTCCAATGGCACGCAAGGCATCCCTGAGAGTCTAGTTACTCGCCCAGGGGTTTCCCAATTCACCCATGTGGTTGTACTGTTGTTAACACCAAAATTTGGTACGGTTCGTTATCATGTTCGGTTAAGGAAAGAGGCTATATCAGCCGATGGAAGCTAATCCAGAAGAGCCCAAATTTGGAAAGGAATCGTGAAGACCACAGCATGGCAGTTAACTATTTTATCTATAAATTAGGTAGCTTTAATAATTTTTAGGAAAACCTGATCTCGTGTCCGATCAGGGCTTGTTAATTTTCGTTTTATAGTTAGGAAACTCCTGTTTCATATCCGATCAGGACTGTATCAACTCGGGGTATAAATACGTATGCCCAGGGACCATGTAAACTATCTCTCAGATCAATACAAATTCGACGCATCGCCACCCTTTTCGACGGGTTCTTGCTTCTCGAGCCGGGCTGTATCGGTTAGGTCCGAACTCCTGCGAGAGGGTAAGTCTCGTTACCCCGACTACCTTATCGGCTAGGACTTCCTCGGTTAGGTCCGATATTCTAGCTGATCTATGGTATCGGCTTACCACGGTGTATCTATTCTGTCTACGGCTACATCAGTTAAGTTTGATCTCTTAGGCCGAGTGGATATATCACATCACGCTTGCATAGATTTATCAGCTTACTGGGTGTAATTTATCATCAGTTTGTGCTGCATCGGTTAGGTCCGACCTACTAAACTGCCAACTATAAGTTGTTCCTGCTAGGTTGATAGATTTTCATGCAAGTATCTTATCGGAGTGTCTAGCCGATAAGTTATCTTTTTATTAAATAAAGCCGACTGCATTGTCTTGATTATTATTTTGATTATCTACACTATCATCGGCTTTCCAGCCGATGCACATGTTCTATTGGTAGTTGGCTGATTTATTTATTTATATCGTTATCGGTTTCCTAACTGATACATAAGTGCTATCGGTAGTCAGGCAGTCGGCTCGAGGGAAGTTGGCTGGTTTTCTATCTTTTTATATTATTGGTTCTCTCGCCGATGTACAAGTGCCATTGGCAATTGGCTGGAAAGAGTCTGTATCTTCTTGTTGGCCGATTGGCTCATTGGTCTAATATTTCTATTTCCTTGTCAATTGCTAGGTCAAATTGACTGGCACGCCCACGAACCTCAAATTTAGGACCTGCACTAGAGATAAGCAGATCTCCTAGGCCTTCGCGTGTCTAGTGCACCAAACCAGATCATCAACTCGTCTTCAGCGCTGATCGGTGATTTTCGGTGTCAACAACTGTCATATGCTCGGATGAAATTCCGAAGGAATCGGTTCTTAAAGCGACCACACAAGCATCTCCCACACCAGATCGGCCTTGTGTCGCGAATCTCCATTTTGAAACTCATTTTTCTTTCACAAGGCACCGACCCAGGTGTCAGGTTTTCCAAACGTTTCATAAAACCATATTTTACCCAAGAAGTTTCCAAATTTTTAAGTTAAAGGGGCGACTGTCAATACTCGTACAATAGTGCATGAATACCGAGGCACGACAGCGGTGGTTACAAGGGAACAGGGTATTTCAATCATCAAGGAAGGATTTAATGTAGCAAGGTTGGGTTGGTCCACCGGTCTAACTCGCAGACGGGACCGGACAACTTAGTGCACGTATAACGATGCAGAATTTCACAAGTAAAATAATTTAAGTTCACATATAGGCTCGATTGATCAAAGGTGACATGCCTTGCTCTAAGTCTTTAATGGTCGTCGAGAAATCGTCGCGAAAGCTGCTCCAAAACGCTATTTTTCGGTGACCGTTACTATGCGCAAACACACAAAAATCTACACAAAGTCCAAGAAACATATCTATTTAGTGCTAATAATAGTGCCCTTAAATAGATCTCTATTTTATAAAATTACTAGAGTTAAACGGAGTCAATCGGAGTCACGAATTAAAGATATGATTTTTTAGAAGATTAATGATTTTCTGGATAAAGGAAAGGATTATGTTTTGATTTTCAGAGGGATATTCCAGGTATTCCTTGGAATCAATGACAGGTGGGGTCCCGGACAAGGCTAGCCCATAGGGCAGCAGGGACAAAGGGAGTGGGCTAGGGTAGTGGTCAATGATAAGGGGGCCCACTGCCTGTCAATGTTTTACACCGGCAATATGATTATAGGGCTACTCAGCAGATGGAAACTCAGTGGATTGCAAAGGAACAAGGAGAGATTTATACTGGTTCAGGCCCTCGATGTGAGGTAATATCCTACGTCCAGTTGTGGTGTTATTCCTTTGAGGATTTGTGTCGATCTATATGCTCGTGCCCTCAGGGGGCGCCCTGCCTCCCCTTATATACTGGGGGACAGGGGTACAAGGTAACAGTCCTAGCCAGATACGGCCAAGGGATCTTCATCTTAGAGATACAATACCCAACTTGGACTGTATATTCCTTATTGTATAAGGGCAAAGTCTCACGAGGGCTACTATATCCCTAATTACAAGTCTCGCCATCCCTATCCAAGTGGCCCATATGCTTGTGATGAGATACCCGAGGCCCATGGCCTCCACACTGCCAGCCTAGGCCCACGGGGCAATGGAATGGAGGTGGTTGTGGGCTGCGGCCACTGGCGGCGGGGCCCAGCGGTCGATGAAAGCGGTAAGCAACACGGTTCGGCTTGGAGGGACGAGCCCTAGCCAACTTGATGCCCACACGGCGGCCTAGAGGTTCGCCATGTTGTCGTCTCTTCCACTGGTCTCTGCGCAAGGGAGAGGATGCGTCAAACGGACGGCCGACAGTGGTGGAATCGCAATGACGAGTCGCGGCGAGGAACTTCGAGCGGCGGCGCCATTGAAAGGAGGAAACCGATGCAAATCTTCGGAGCGGCTCGGATGGCATCGCGAGGACAGGGTTCAGCCGCAATGAGATGTCGGGTGATGGCGGAGAGAGAGAAGAGGGGAAAAAGGGCCGGCGGCCATGGCGAGAGGGAGGAAGGGAGGCCGTGGCAGCGGGGAACCAAAGGAGGGTTTGCGCGCGTGATTCGGCGGCGGCGGATTACGGCGGTGAAGTGCAACGACGACAGCGAGCGACGGCGTAGGGCGGGGAGCAGTGGCGCCAGTAGTAGGAGGGGACCGAGGCGAAACATCAGAGCGGCTCGGATTAGAGAGAGTACAATCGACGACGGCCAGCGGCGAGGGACAGGGAGCGACAGAGATATGGGGAGAAGTAGTGCTCGGCATCCATGGCGACGTGACGACCGTGGCTATCCGCGGCGGCGTGAACGGAGCAAGGAGAGAGGCCGGTGACTGTGGAGGGGAGAGAAGAACGGCGGCGTTCGGTGCCCTAGCGGCAGCGAGGGAAGACCGGAGGAGACCCAAGGCATCATGAGTCGGGGCAGAGAGAGGGGTTCACCCTATGCTCACCGGTGGGGGAAGGTAGCGTCGATGATGGCTGGCGGTGTGGGGAGACGGGAGGGAGACCACGGACTCCGATGGCAGGTGTTTCGGTGAAGTGTTCGCGGCTCCTAGAAACCGGCGGCCAAGGGCGGTCACGCACCGTGGCAAGGCGGGCTCCTACCGGCGTCCGGGCGAGCAGCCAAGCGGCCGTTGCGGCGACGAGGAGTGGCCGGGCTTCAGGGAGTAGCGGGCCGCTCAAGATCACCGAAGCAAGAGACGGAAACGGGGCAGCGGAGGGGGCTTTTATAGGGGTGGAGAGGCGGCATCAATGATTGAGGCTTTCAATCAGTGGGGGTGAGGAGGAGAGAGAGAGGCAGGAGAAGCCGAGGCAAAAATTCTCCTCGCGGGCGGTCAAATTCAAAATGGCGGTCGGGATTGTACAGAGCGCGGTAGTCGGTCCATCCGACGGCGGTGTTTGGATTTTTGAGAGCGGGAGAACAGTGCGGCGAACTGACTTGGTGGGGTGGCGGTGTATGAGCGCGGGCGAAAACTCTTTTGACCGATGGACTAGGGTGAGAGAGGGAAGAAAGGTGGGCAAGAAACAGGAGCGGCGATGCTGGCCGTCCAAGCAAGTGATGGCTAGCCGGCACGGTAGGGCCCGGGATGACATCCGCCGAGGTCGGTTGGCACACGGTCATTTGACCGAACGGTTTGTAGGCACGAACGAGAAAAATGGCGGCGACGGTAGGAGGAAGAAGAACAGTGCCGTGAGATTGACGGTTGCGCGGTGCGCGGGAGACACGCAGCGGAATCTCGTGGCGCGCGGCGGGCTCACGCGAGGCGGGCGAGCAGTGATAGGAGATCGACGCAGGCAAGCTACGCGCGGGGACACGTGGCGGCGATCGGCTCAGCGGCCAAGCAAGAGCACGCAGAGGACAGGTGGCAAGCATCCGAGCGGGGCGGTCGAGCGCAGGCGGTGAGAGGACATTGAAGGGGATCGGACGGCGGGGCAAGCTATGCGCCAAGACAGGTGGCGGCGATTGGCGGGATGCGGCCGTCCACGCGTGGGTGCACGGAGCAGAGAGGATCGCCGGCTCGGAGCGCTGTGCCCGGGACAGGTGGCGGCGATCCAGTGGCCATGGGAGGCTAGGGCGCGATGAGACTGCGGTTACTGGGCCGAAAAGAGTTAATGGGCGGCCCAATTGGTACCAGTAGCACTTTTTCTTATCTCTAGGATTTTTTGGAGGAGTTTTGAGAGGCTTTCAAGGGGTTTTGAATTTAAAATATCTTCATTTGAACCCAGCAAAATTTGGGGAAATTTCCAAGAGGGGTCCAAAGAGAGAAATTCAAGGAGGGCGGATTAAATTCCAATTACGCATTAATTTGATTTGGGGGATAACTCAAGGGAGACTTGAGGAGTTTCATGGGTTTAGGACGGATACATGACTTATTTGGGTGGATACATGACCTATTTGGGTGGAAATTTCATGACGAAGCAGCGCCAGAGCCCTTGTCCACCAAGGACGTCACCTCCGCAGGCTCCGGGCGAACGAAGGGGCCAACATGTGTGCACCCCTTGCTCCGAAGAAGCAGGGATAACATACTCGTCGTGGCCCACGAGCACCAGGGCCCATAGGCCGACACAGTTGTCATGGCAAAGGCCCCCACCCCTTTGATCCATTTTAGCTTCTCACCGACGGCGTTGTCTTCCCCAGGCACGGTCGGGCCCCGCATCCCGATGCTGGCGAAGGCTAAGCTCAGTGACCACACGGCAGTGTGAGCGCGGGTGTTCAGCTCTGCCAGGATGAACTTGGCGCGATCTGACTCACCCCGAAGGTCACGGGCCTCTACCTCATGAGCCTCCACAAGCCCCTTGGATTTGGTGAGGTCCGAGGAGAGCGTGTCCCGCTCCTCCGTCTTCTGAGCTAGCTCCGCCCGAACCGCCACAAGAGCGCACTCCTCCTGGGAGCGCATGAATTCCGCCCAGCTTAAGGCCGTCCCGCACCGCAACCTAGCCACCTCTCAGCCTCTTGGAGGACGCTTCTCAAGCAGCGCGCCTCCCTTCCACCGCTTTGACCGCCGCTCGCGGGCCCGCGGTGGGTGCAGTCGCAATTTGCTCCTCCATCTGGGAGTCGCTCCGTGTGGAACACGGGCCGTGTCACGCCCCCGTGTTCGACTGTGGCGGCCCAGCAACCATCGTCTACTCAAGGCACACCGGGGAAGCGCTCAGGAGGGCCTATGACAACCTAGGAGGAAGATAAAAGGCAAAAGGCTTACCTACCAGCCCAGATAGCGTAGCAGCTCCGCGAGCTCTATGGAGTTCATGGCGCCGGCCAACACGCCGGCCCGGTCCCCCACCAAGGAAGGCCAGTTGATGGGTGCCCCCTCAAGGCGAATGCCGGGCTGGTCCACGAGAACCGCCACACCGCCCAGGCAGAGCAGGCGGGTGAGGGTGGCCAAGGCCGTCGCCGCCCTCACCCGTGAGGAGGCCGCTGGGCTCGGCCCAGCACACCGGCCCCTGAGGTCCTGGGAGGGTTCTGAGAGGCCCCGTCCACGCAGCCGCCCTCACCCATGGCCCCAGTTGTGCCCACAGCCGTGGCCCCCTCGGAGCCGCAACGTCGCCTGTGATTGGCGCCAAGGTGGGATTGCCCCATCGCCCGCATTCACCTCGGGCGGCGACGCGGGCCTTCATCGATGTCCGGTGGAGCAGATTGTAACATCCCCAATCTAGTAGAGGTAACTATTTAAGTTTCCTAGAACCATCTTTGTTCGCTAATTAAAATTTTTGAATCATCTTGTCATATAACTCAAAATTCGATTTAATTAAAACCTAATTGGCAAAATTAGACCAACTCCTAAAAGTGCAACAAACCTCAACAGAAACATATGTGGGAAATAATTTATTCTAAATACTAGATTGATTTATCATGAATTAATATGATTTTTTTCCAGATTTTTAGCAATCACTTTAGACTTTTTAAAAATTCATCTAAGTCTCAGCCAGGACCTTTTTCACATTTTTGCTGTGACCAAAATACTTGAAATTTTTGAGTGAGACTTTGAAAAATGGAACCTAGGTAGTCTGGGCTAGCTACACAAAAATCACCATATTTTTAACAATAGTTTTGCTTACTCAAATTGATTTTTAAAGTGAAGGGGGAAAATAAATCTGGAAAACCCTAGAAAATAGCTAAACCCTTCGTATGTGGGTTTTTTACCCATCCCCCGGCTCTCGTTTCCATAGACCACATGCCCTGGACCCCACCTGGCAGTGGCCTAGCTTGCCCAGCCCCCTGTCCAGCTAGCCAAGAGGAGGGACACGCCCTGGGTCAACACAGAAGACTTGCAACTCGTGTTTGTCGTCGTGGCCTGGGAAGAACGCCTCCTCTTGCCCTCCACGTCTCCCAGCTAACTCATTCATCCTCACACTTCACCACAGAGCTGAGAAACCAAGGGAGGAGAGCTCCTCTACCCATTTTTCTCCTCTTCCTTGCTGCCAGCTGTGGAGAAGAAGCCGTCGTCGCCGCTCAGTTCTCCGGCGATCTTCCCGTCTCTTTTACGTTCTCTGCCCTCTGTTGCATGCCTTAGCTTCTCCCACTGACCCCGATCCATTTTGACCACTGCAGCACTGGGAACGTGGCCTCACCATGGGAGCCGTGGAGCACGCTCAGCGCGCAGCCGCGCCACCGACGCTGCCGTTCCCGTTGCCCTCGAAGCAGCCTCGGCTGAGCTGTTTCACCACCAATGCGCCGCGGTCAGCTCCAGGAGTAGAACGCCCCCCAATAATCATCTAGTTCAGTGCAGCGAGGAGGGAGATCGCCATCGTCTTCTTTCGTCCCTCCGGCCGAGCTCCGGCAAGCCCGATCCCGTTCAACCGGTGAGCCATCCTCGAATTCCTTGAGTGAGCAGCCTCCTCGTGACCTCACTGACCTCCTGCTTTGGTTTGAATCACTAGTTTGTTAGCCAAAGCTAGCTATCATCGTCACCTTGTTGATTTTTGCCGCCGTCGGGAGTACTCCACCGTCGTCGGGCCTCGTGCGAGCTCGCCCAACCTATCAAGGAGCACAGTGAGTCTCCTCATGACCCCTAGCACCCATTCCATGAAAATCCTGGCTTGGTTTGTGGCCGCTTTGACACACATTAGGTGCATGCGCGTGCAATAGCCCGAACCATTAGCCGGGCCACTTAGAGCCTCGTCGCCAGAGCGAGGTACGCCTCTGCCCGACCATCAGGACTGAGATATTCTGCTGCCACGCATGACCATCAACAAGCCAAATCAAAACCCCTTCTTTCTTTTTTGCTGTTGGCCGCACTTCACCGAGCCGCTATTCAACCGCCGCGCCGGCGAACAGAGCAAGCGGCCATGGCTGCCTTCGCCTCCCCTTTCTATGCCGCTGACAGGTGGCCCAGGCTAGGGGGAGAGAAAGAAGAAAGGATTAGATACATAATTAGGGATTTATTTTTAACAGAAAAAAATGGCCAATACTGTTGAAATGCCATACACTATTTGCATTTTAGTAACTCGCTTTTTGAGTGAACCAATTTTCTTAGAATTCGTTCAAAGCTAGTACTTTATCTATAATATAATAAAATGTAAGGGCACACGCAGTAGAGAAAAATATCCCAAAATTCATATTACTAATTTATTATGTTATTTTTATTTGGTTATATACAAGCTTGATAAACTTTTATTCCAAATTTCAAATATTTCCAACCCTGTAATAGGTAGACTCCTTTTTGGCATGTAGTCTCTTATGCAAAGTATATTACTAAGCACCTTTATATATGTTCTACACCTAAAATGTATTTCAATAATATTAATGTAAGAACTTCAAAATTTATATTTGATATAATGGATTATTAAACCAAATTGAGTAAACTCACCTAATTAGACACCATTACGTTATGCTCATTTATATAAAAATACTTAACTTCTTAAAATCTTTATCAGAAAATATTCAGTCAAATATAATAACTACAGTTTACAATAAAATATTTACAGAACTGCTATTTTCAGCCTTCCTATCTTGTTATTTTTGTAACTCATAGACTGTAAAATATTTTGAAATGATTCTTTCACTAAAATTCACTTTAAAAGGTTAAATACCTACTGCATTTATCTCATAATTAATTGATCATTTTGCATAGACATATTTAATAGATTCTTATTTACATATTCGCTTTTTATCGGTAGATTTAGACAATTCGGAGTACGTGGAGCAAGAACCTGAGGTTGAGTGTGAACCATCGCAGCAACAAGGCAAGCATCTAAGCATGTTGAACCTATGTCTTCAATAAATTGATTTGTTTGCGAAAACAATATCTATATGCATGTTTCAGTCCTTTTAAAATGGGAAAACGGTTAGAGTCAATATTGTCCAATTGTACACATTTCCATTTCTTTGGTTGTTGATTTCATGCTTTTACCTTGTCACCCCTGGTTAAGGACTTTAGGATACTTATTTTATCGAATGCTTAGCCATGCTTAGTTCTAGACTTGGAAAAATCCGATAGATGGAGCTATCGGTTCAAAACTAGTTTAATACGAATGGATGGGTTAAAATCTGAAAAGAATAACTTCTGATTTATATTGAGAATATATTTGACTTGGACGGATGATAGGGCGATGACGGGATGGTGTTTCCCCGATGCATGTAGCTCCATCTGGGTCGTTAAGGACCGAACATGTTGACGTCTATTCAAGCACCCTACCATACTTTCACACATCAAGGGAATGGGACGGCTTAACTTACGTAGCACAGGAGGCTGTGGCCATCTACGCCCGTCCGTCAGTCGTGAGGATGGTCTTTCCTTTGGAGGGCCTTGTGCGCGCCTGGTTTTGGCCAGAGGTGCCTCCCACGACGGTGAGCCCGCCTTAGTCACCTGTGTGTGTGGCTAAGTCGTTGGGGGCCTAGACGTGGTTTAGGTGGTTGGAGCTAAGCGTGGGAAAGGTTTTGTTGTGACCTCTAGCCCACACTCAATGTGTAGAGTGTGGGTACCGACGGGTACTATCGATGTTTTACACCGGCAATAAATATATGGGGCTAGTCGACGGATTTAAACTCGGTGGATTGCAAAGGAACACAGAGGGATTTTATACTGGTTCAGGCCCTCAATGTGAGGTAATACCTTACGTCCAGTTTGTATGTATTCCTTTGAGGATATACGGTGGTAGTTCTGATGAACTTGTGTGCACCTGCCCTCATGGGGCGCCCTGCCTCCCCTTATATACTGGGGGACAGGGTTACAAGGTAGGAGTCCCCATCGGATTACGACTAGGAGATCTCCCCTTAGAGATATAACGCACCCGACTAGGACTGTATATTCCTTTCTATACAAGGCGAGGTCCACCGAATCTAGCTATATCTCTAATTACAAGGCTAGGCCCATCCTCTATCTGAGTGACCCAAATGCTTGTCAATGAGGTACCCCGGGGCCATGGCACCCACAGTAGCCCCGAGACCTTCATAGTTGAGTCACCAGCTGATGCCGAGTGCTCATCCTCCACGGTGAAGTCTTCCCGAGTGCATTGCTCGCCGAGTACTCTTTGTCTGAGTGCCTGCTTCTCCCCGAGTCACTGCTTCATGTCAGCTGGCAGCGAGGCTATGAAGGGCTCCATGTAGATGTAGGAATAGTGTGCGCCAAATAGGCGCACTCTATTAGGTGTAGCCCCGACTTTGTGCTTAATTGTGAAAACAATTAAACATAAAGTCAAAGATCTTTAACCTTGAAGTCTTTCCCGAGTAGATTACTACTGGTATATGAGACTTCGGTATCATGTCAACCGGATATGATTATAGTCTTGCCGAGTAGGGAACTACTCGTATAATAGGACTCTTCGACTTCATGTCAGTCGGGAATGTGTGTTTATAGTCTTGCCGAGTAGGGATGTTACTCGTATATGGGACTACTTCAGCTTCATGTCAGCTAGAAAAGAGGTTTATAAGTCTTTCCCGAGTGGCGTCCCACCCGGAAGTTAGACTCTCCGCATCATGTCAGCGGGAATGAGAATTTATAGTCTCTCCCGAGTAGTGCACTACTCGAAGTTAGACTCTTCAGCGTCATGTCGGCTAGAATAATGTTACTCATGGCAACTGGTGGCCACGCATGTAGCGAGTACCCCCACTTTATGAAAATAAATCCACGGCGTGGTCAGGTGTACCGAGAAAGATACCTGCATCCCAATTTTTAATGAAGACCAGCTTGTGATCCTTGTAAGGATATATCCTCGAGACCTGGTGGATAAAACAGATACCAAACATATATGTTTAGCAATAAGGCTTTCATGAAGCATATCTGTTTACCTCATCGGTTCCTGTGGGTAGCACCAGCACTATAATTTCAACTCAGCTGCGGGCGGCCCTCATGGAGCATGCTACTGTAGGAACTCATATCTTGGTGGCTGCTACAAATAAGCCAGCTGAGCCGACCTATCCAGCATAGCTCTATAGAAGTATCATCCATCGCATGTCAGGATGAGTTTTTTTGGTACGGTAACCGCAATCAGCCAGAGAAATCCTTATTCGCAAGCCTTTCCGACTTACGTTCTGGATGCAAACTGGTTGCCACATAAGCCTGAGTGGGTATAACGCAGGATCTGCTTGCCCTCCTCAGGTGTGACGCAGTGCATGAGAACTCCGGATGCACTTTGACGATGTAAGTCTTCTCTGACTTGGGTAAAGTCGAACAAGTACCCGAACCTTGCGTTAGCAGAGGGTTCGGACTGGCGACCTCATGGGGCGTACCTATCCAACAGAGTTATAGCCAAGCTAGGCACCCGAACCTCGCATTAGCATAGGATTCGGCGAGTGAACCCTCATGGGGCGTACCAACCCTGACTGAGTGATATACGACCCCCGACTAGTGCCGGAAGTCGGTTGTCAGCTCACATGGAGCGTAGCCGAGGAAGATGACGTCCCGACTGGCGCAAGTACTCGGTAAGTAGCGCCTCATGGAGCATCCCGAGTGTATTTTTGGCAGACTTTTCCAGCCCCGAGCGTAGGAGATAGGCTCGCAGCCTGAGTTCCTGTCACGCGTATCCGGAGCTAGGCCTGCAATATCAAGATATCGGATGAGTAGCATCTGATGATGGAATAATCACCCGAATAAAATGTATTTTACAATATATGTAATTCATGTTCTTCCTCTTATTGATATTAATTTCCCCGAGTAGTTGATCCCTTACGTTTAAGCACTCTGCCCGACTAGTCATAGCCCCCTAGCGTCGGGAGTTGGCTCATGGCTCTTTCCCAGACACGCGTTTTGGGTGACTTGAGTTCGTCTTTCATGGAGCAAAGTTTCACGGATTTAGGATTTATGCTACTTGAGTACTGTTGCAATCATTTAAGAGCAAAAACAGAGAAGAGTGCAGCTT
The DNA here is from genome assembly GCA_003991445.1 of Oryza meyeriana var. granulata. Taxonomy (NCBI): domain Eukaryota; kingdom Viridiplantae; phylum Streptophyta; class Magnoliopsida; order Poales; family Poaceae; genus Oryza; species Oryza meyeriana. Next base: position 28,303 of record RYFJ01002703.1, read on the forward strand.
GTGCACTATTAGGTGTAAGCGGCATTGGCAAGGCCAGAGTGAAGAAACATTTATCAGGAAGCGACTTAGCTGTTCGGTATTTCGGAGTGGGGATGCCATCCTCGCGTTTGAGCTTGTGAGCCCCCCGAGCATGTCACTTGTTGTTCTGATAATCTTCAGTTGTTAAAAGTCGAAGACGATTGTGACGACTGCCACAATGAAGCCGTCTGACTTGCGTTTGCGATTCCGGCTTTAGTCGGGCCGCGTCGTTGGTGCCCCCTGCTTCTTCTGTTAGGATGCCTTTTTATCTTCAAGGGCCTCAGCAACAGCGTGGGCTGAGTCGGCGTATTTGGTTCGCCATGTCGAATAGAGCTTGACAGAGTTGGGAGGCTTCCGAGTGAATTTGTCGATGAACGAGGTGTCTTGACTCCTTTTCGAAAGGCGGCGATGACGACTCATCCTTGAGTTTGGGATCGAATTTTCTTCTCAGAGAACTCTTGATGAAGTCACGAAGAGACTCGTTCTTCCTTTGATGCAACTGATATAAGTCGTGCTCGGAAGATGGCTCTCGTATGTTCCTGGAAGTTGGCGATGAAGCGTTCCCGGGAGTTCTCCCTGGAGCCGATTGATTGCTTGGGAAGTCTGTTAGCCATGTCTCGCTGAGTCGGCTAAAGCGACTGGGAGGTAGTTAGCCATGACTTTGTGATTTCCTCCAGCTGCTCGGATTGCCGTAGTATAGACCGTGAGCAAGACTCAGGATTGGTCTTGCGTCGTATTTTTCGACTCCTGTAGGCTTGAAACCCGATGGCCAGTCGGCCTGTTGTAGCTCTGGGTGATGGCGTATGCCTTCGTCTTCATGAGGGCTCGACTCCGACTACGGTGGTGAAACCACGCTCGTGTGGAGGCCGAAAAACTCGTTCTCGTCTTCCGGTTGGCTTTGCTCATCATCTTCTCGTTCGCGGTGTCGAGCGTTGATGTCCTGCCGAAGTTCACGGTCGTTGTCGGCCTCGAAGGTCCCGATCATACCCGACGGTTTCTTTGACGTCGCCAGTTGTCGTTGGGGCTGCCGGAGTGACGCCTGACGTGCCTCGTATGCAGCTGACTGGAGCCATCCGCCGCTCGGCGTCGCTTTTGAGGTAGATGAGACTGCCGTTGGGAATGTCGACCGGTTGGTCGGTATATAGGGTATCACCGACTGTTGGTGCTGGCTGACATGCAGCAGCGGTAAGCAGGGCTTTATCCTTGCGATCGTCGGGGTGGCCTGGTGATAAGCCCAAGCTGGACGTGTCCAGTAGGGTTGCGGCGGCCACGATGTTCTGTTGTGGCGTGACGAAGATGTCATGGTCGCCGACCTTTGTTTGGAGGGTTTGTTGCTGAGCGGTTCGCCCAGCCCTGCGTAGGCGTCGTGTCGGCGTCTCGTTCTTCCTCCTGTTGTTCTCGAGTCGGCGGGCCTCCTCCTCTTGTTGTTCGCGTAGTCGGCGTGATTCCTGAGTAGGAGTAGAGCTTTGGATGCATGAAGATTTCTCGTGGCGGAGAGAAGCTTGCGAGCTGCTGTCCGACTTAGAGTCGTAGTCCGACTGGAAGTCGGAGTCCGACTTCGAGTCGAAGTCGGGATGGTTGATGGGGATGAGTGTAATCCGACCTCCCTAGATCCGATCTCGAGCGGCTCTGGGCGTATCCGAGTCGAACTCCAGAGGATCGGGTTGCCGCGTTGGATGTAGATTGTAGATATCGCGGCGTCGCGGAGTCCGAACGGGAAATTGACGATCTCTTCCTTTTTTGGCCCGATCTCGGCCGGCTCATAACCGAGTCCGAGTCGAACACGAAAGAAAGAGTTGTCCCTGGACTTGGGCGTATTGGAGATCGCCGCAGCATGTTCGTGAGAGATTGCTGCAGCATCGTGTAGGCGACTGGCGCGGAGCGGCTGGTTCCTCGGCCGGTTGGATCGGGTCCGTGTCGGCCAAGGTGAGATTGCCGATCTGGTCGGCGGCGAAGTCGAGGCTTCTGAATGCAATTGTATCTCTGGGGGAGAGTTTGCCGCCGTCGACTCCGGTTGCTGGATCCATCGAGCTTGTAGATGTAGATCGCGCCGGGCCCCTACCTGGCGCGCCAACTGTCGATGTTTTACACCGGCAATAAATATATGGGGCTAGTCGGCGGATGTAAACTCGGTGGATTGCAAAGGAACACAGAGGGATTTTATACTGGTTCAGGCCCTCAATGTGAGGTAATACCCTACGTCTAGTTTGTATGTATTCCTTTGAGGATATACGGTGGTAGTTCTGATGAACTTGTGTGCACCTGCCCTCATGGGGCGCCCTGCTCCCTTATATACTGGGGACAGGGTTACAAGGTAGGAGTCCCCATCGGATTACGACTAGGAGATCTCCCCTTAGAGATATAACGCACCCGACTAGGACTGTATATTCCTTTCTATACAAGGCGAGGTCCGCAAATCTAGCTATATCTCTAATTAACAAGGCTAGGCCCATCCTCTATCCGAGTGGCCCAAATGCTTGTCATGAGGTACCCGGGGCCCATGGCACCCACAGGTACGGATCAAACTAGAGTGTAGCCGTTTAGCTTCTATCACATCGTGTGGGTAAAGATGTACACCTCTGATCAGAGCATGAACTATTTGAATAGCCGTGTCCACGGTTACAGGACGACTGCTTGATGTGTTAGTCAGTCTATGTTAGCATCCAACTTGGGATATGTGGTTATATCATGACTTAGGATAGTCATGGATGGATGGGTTTATATGAGCGGCTTTGGTGTTAAATATGACTTGGTTTTAGTCATGAAAGATGGTATGCTTGTGTAGCATATTTATTTGGGCAATGGTGACCATTGTTGATGTTAGAGCATGGGATTGTGCTCATTTTCACCTCTTTTTCAGAACATATTACTTGCTGTCATGAAATTTCATATTGCTATTCTTTCACAAATGCCTATAGTTTCAAGGTGTTATTTTGCTCAATAAACTTAGCTTTATGCAAAACCAGATCAACATAGACATATTCCTTGATGTAGAGACCAGCATTACTCCTTTGTACTATTAATATTGTGTAAGTCTAGCTGAGTACCATTCGTACTCACGCTGCATTTCTTTTAGGTGAGGATAACGACGATGTTAGTGTGGTCTACTATTATCCCACCGAGGGTGGCGAGGATAATGTGTAGTTGGAGTTAAGCTCTATCCCAGTCGGTTGCCTAGTGGGTCTGGAATGGCACCACTGGTTTTATCCTTTATGTTTACATTTCCGCTGCTATCTTTTGTGCTACTCTATGATGAATTAGGGTGTGTGAACCCTCTATGTAATATATATAATCCTGCTGCATTTTATCCATATTTAGAGTACTTGTGATGTTTATCAATTGCTTGCGATGAAAGTGTGAGGCTAGTTGCTTTCCTGGGGACTAGCTGAACATGAGTATGAGTTGTGTATAATTGAGATGGTTGGGGGATAGCAATTGTGGTTCAAGTCCTCTAGGGTACGTATCGTGTTTGGTCGCCACCATCGAGTGGTTTGACGGGCGTATGACGGAGAGGACTGGCAAGCTATCCTTATGATTATCTCTTTTGTACACTTCTCGGTATTTCGGTTATTATATTGGAAGGTATCAATCGTGATCATGGACACATTGAGGTCGGGTGGGTATTATGCATGTATGGATCCCACTCGTCCAACAATATGTGGTGGTCGCGTTGAGCACTGGACGATATAATACTCGGGGTGTCCACACAGATGATGATACCTGCCCTGCAAAGCGGAGGAGAGAGCACGGATTAACAAGGCGGACCCAACCTCGAACGACGTACGAAGAACAAAGGGCCCAACCTAGGAGGCCCATGGCCCAGCCAGTCTCGCCGGAGCTCTCCGACGCCACTGCGCCGAAGCCCTCCGGCACCACCACACCCGGCTCCCCACCCGCGGAACCAGAGGAAGCAACCTCCATGACATCAGGCTCAGGCGCGCTAGTGGAACCCTCCGACCGAAGTGGGAGTGTCACGCCCAGAATTTCCATCCAAAATTCTGGAGTTTTATTGTGTGAAAATCCTTGTCCAGGAATCAACCGAGGCACACATGACATAGTTGATAATCAAAGTAATTGTTTACATATCGAAAGTATTTATTACAAAGGCGAATGGTGCCTCACAAAATAATAAAGTTCTAGCAGCGGTAAATAATACTAAGACAACGTGACGAAACCCACTCCACGAGCTTGACCGGGACTCCAGCTTAATCCTCCAAGAAATCCTCCTCGCTGAAGTACATCTCTGAATGATGATTGTTGATTGCAAGGTGAGTACATAAAATACTCCACAAGCCATACAGCAAATATGCAAGTGCACAGGATAACCAAGGATGACATAATAGGGCTCAAATTTGCATAAAAGCATTTAATAAAACATTTAAGAGAGTAATAAAGCATTAATTATTAAACAATATTAGTCAACACTATACCACTCACCAAAACAGTATAGGCCCAACCACTCCAACCTGAAGCTAAACAAATTTCACCATTTAACAGTCAAGTTTAAGTAAAGTGGGACTAATCACAGAAAACATTGCTAGGCCCGCCCTTAACCGTGGGCACGGCTATTCGAATAGTTTTACTCTGGCAAGAGGTGTACCAATTTACCCACAAGACACAACTCCACAACACATCACTGTGCGCCTTAATACCACCACGGTATCTCGGAAAGGAATTGCGAAAAGACCCTCCATGTAACCCGCACAACAAGAGTGCCACCCATTGAACCACCAGTCTACGGTAGGGTTGATCAGGTTCCCCGATAGGGAGACGGTCCAACGCCCAAGACATGGACTTATTGACATAGTGTTGACGCCGAAAACCCGCCGGGGCCGTCCGGCGTCTGGGTGACACGCGAAGGCCTGGGAGATTTGCTTCACTCCAGTGCAGGTCCTAAAGTTCGAGGTTCGTAGGCGTGCCAGTCAATTTGACCCTGTAATTGACAAGGAGAAAGGAATGTTAAATTCGTGAGCCAATCGGCTGGAAGCCGGCTTGGACTCAACTCATCGGCCGATGGCCGATACACACTGTAGCACTTATACATCGGCTTAAAGCCGATGACGGCAGGAATAATGGCGTAATAATAATCAAGTATCATACTAGCCGATCACAGAAGGGGTACTCGAAAACCGGCTATAAACTTGGTAAAGTAAACATGCAGGATGTGTGGATAAATAAACCAGATAAATCCTAGCCGATCATAGTTTAGTGTTACTGATATTGTCGTGAAAACGTGCCCGTGCCCGGGCCCTTTGCTCCTGTCGGCTCCCGGAGTCTTTGTCCGCTATCCGGGCCCGTACCCGGGTCCTTACCTAAGCTCTTGCCCGGGAACCTGCTTGTACTTGTACTTGGATCGGCAATATAAACCGATCGGCCAGTCCTCATCCGACCGTAACAATAATACAGGCAAGAATATGTGATAAGACGTGTAATAACATAAATAATAGACAATTAATGAGCCAGCCGACTACTGAACAGAGCGAGTATAGAATAAGACAATGAATAAATGTAGTCGGCTTTAACAGATAACTTATCGGCTAAGCACTCCGATAACACCATCGCACAACACCATCGGCTCATCAAAAGTAAAGCTATTATCGTTGGTCTAGTAGATCGGACCCAACCGTTGCAGCACAGACCGACAATGATAACGATACCTCAACGGGCCGATAAATATAATGCGATCGTGATGAAGATAACTTACCGGCTATACACCCCGATAAGACGTCTGCGCATAAAGCATCGGCTTAACAGGATCGGTTTATCGCTAGCAGTTTAGTAGATCGGACCTAACCGATGCAACACAAACTGATGATAAACCGCTCCCAGTAAGCCGATACAATCTACGCACGCGTGATGTGATATACCTAATCAATCTATGAGGTCAAACTGAACTGATGCAGCCATAGATAAACTAAATATATCGTGGTAAGCCGACTACCATAAACCGACTAGAATATCGGACCTAACCGAGGAAGTCCTAGCCGATTGGTAGCCGGGGTGACGAGACTTACCCTCTCGCAGGAGTTCGGACCTAACCGATGCAGCCCGGCTCAAGAAGCAGGATCCCGTCGAAAGGGTGGCGATGCGCCGAATTTTGTATTGATCTGTGGTTGATCCTTTACAAGCTACCCGGGCATACGTATATATACCCTGAGTTATTACAGTCCTAATAGGACACGGCACACGAATTTCCTATCTATAAAAGGAAAACTAACAAGTCCTGATCGGATACGAGATCAGGTTTCCTAAAAATTATCAAAACTACCTAATTAATAGATAAGGTAATTAACTGCCATAACGCGGTCTTCACGATTCCTTCTCAAATCCGGCTTCTTCTGGATTAGCTCCAACGGCTGATATCACTTCTTTCCTTAACCGAGTCCGACACGAACCGTGCCAAATTTTGGCGTTAACACATAGCCATGGTGGTCTTATTGACACAGCCACAACACACCGTGGGGCCTCCTGTTGAACGAACTACACTTTGGTTCCCGCCATTACCCATTCTGGCTTGTGGTTAGCACGAGTGTTGCTTCGCAACAAGTAATCCACGAATAGGTCCTTAACTGTCACGAGCACCACTAGAAACAATCACAACCCTGGTGCTCACAACCCACCTTTAATCAAGTTTTAGTGGACCATTAAATTATCCTCGTACGGCCACCGTTGTAAATGGAATAATCATTTCATGTGAACTAAATATTATAGCTGAAGTTAATTGTACGGCCCAGAAGTTATTCTATAGTTTGCTAAGCATGGCTAAGCAAAGTCCTAGAGGTAATCTAGCAAACAAATAAATAAAACTAGCTAGTCACATTTATCCCATAGGTACAATATCCAGTAATCAAGTCAAAGGGGCCATAAACAAGGATCTGAGTTTCCCTTTACCGATGGCATTCCAAAATAAATACAGAGTTGAAGGGAAAAATATAGCTTTAAACATAGGGATAGCATGCTCAAAGGTATTGATGAATCTATGTGACTTGCCATGCTGCTCCTCACAAGCCTCGGAACTCTCCTCGAGAATCTGTGGCTCTTCCTGAACGTCGGCGGCTAAAGGCAATAAACAAAAATAAGTAAACAGTATATCAACACACATGAACAGTATAATATTATATTTTTAATGGGTGGATCTTGATTTTTAAAGAATTTTGCAAGTTGAATCACCCCAAACGAAGTTCGGATGAATTAGTTATGAATTTTAGAAGTTTAAACCCTTTTAAAAGCTTTTAAAAAGAATTAAAACTGATTTATTGCATCATTAGGAATTAATTTAATTCGGAAAAAGAATTTGACGTCAACACATGAGAGAGAGGGGTGTGGGTGGCGGCTGACAAGCGGGGCCACTGGCATAGAGAGAGAAAGGGGCGCTAGTCTACTAAACGATAGACTGGGTCCACCAAGGTCCTCGGGAGTCTATAGGACGATCCAACGGTTAGGATTTAATGAAGCCAGATCGGACGGTCCAGATTGATCCAAGACTTTAAGAGAGACCAAAGGCTTAGATCTAATCCTACTCAGATCAGACGGCTGAGATTAGATTGGGCAATCGACGGCTCGGATTGGATCCCGATCAGCGAACCCGCGGCCGAGCTGGCGTCTAATGCGGCATCCACTTGGGCGCCACGACGGACTCAGGAGACGGCGGCGACAGCGGTGGCATCGCGGCGAGTGCGGGAACGGAGTAGGGAGGACAGAGACAAACCTTACCGTGGGTGGAACGACGAGGAACAGCGACGAGTGGCGCCAACGGCGGCGCACTTCAAGTCCTCGGCAGCAACGGCGCTCCGATGATGTTCGGCAGCTCAGGGGCGGTGGCCTAGCTTCATTGCGCGCTGGTGATGCTCATGGAAGCAGCGGCGAACTCTAGCGACGGCTAGGACGACGGTGGCGCTAAGCTGGAGCTCGGTGGCGATGGTGGAGCAAACCCAGGGCGCGGGGAGGCGCCTAGGGCTAGCTAGAGCTCAACCAGGTGCGCGGGATAGCTTCCAGGGGTCTAGGGCTTGCTATTTATAGCGGCGAGGTGGCGAGTCCAGCTCGGATACGGTGGCGGCGGCGGATTAGGTCAACACCCGGAGTCCCGAAGCTTCACGAGTCCGTGTCGACATCGATTCCTTCGGTTTCGCACCGCGATACTCGAGGAAAAGAGAGAGGAGGTCTAGGGGATCAAAACCCCTCAACCAATTGAAAGGAATCTTGACCGGGGCAGCGGATTGGAGCGCGATCTCGCGGCGGTGGCGTCGGGCTGAACAGGAGCTCTCCGACCTGAGGTCGGAGACGATCCTGACAGGTGGGGCCCACCTGTCGGCGAGCGCGGAGGGACATGGGCGGCTGAAGGCCGTGGGCCAGTGCACGCGCGAGGAGAGGTTTGAGTGCACAGTGTTGGGCCGAAAGCGGCCCAGGAACTGGAGAGGGGATTTCAATTTCTTTTTCTTTTATTTTAATGCTGTGATTCAATTTAATTCACCAAAAATACTTCCCTTAATCAAATAAATCCAGAAAATTCAGAAAATAGATGATTAAGCAAGAATTTTATAAAATTATTTCCAAGCCCATTTTGCTATAGATTTTTCTCTGTTTTTATTATTTTCAGTCTTTGAAGTTTTTAATTTAATTTCTAAAATTTCTTTTTCTCATTTATTTTTATATGAGGATAATTTAGGGTGTTACAAGGCCCCCTTGACCTAAAAGGAATAGCCGCGATGGGGTCCGTGGTAGGTTTCATCCCGCCCTTCGATCGCTTCGGGTCACGACCACCATCCGATCCGCGCCCCGCCTTCCGCTTGGCACCATCCGAGCCCTTTCGCTTCGCATCCTCCGCCTCCTCCGCATCACGGAGCGAGGGCAGCGCAGGGATCGACAGCCCGAACTTGGCCGCTACCTAGTTGCAACGCTCCCCAAGCACCGCCCCGCGTGAGGCGTTCGTTCTTCTCCCTCAGGAGAGGCTTCCCCAACATCCGCTCCGCCGCGGACATCGAAGCCTACTGGTCTGCGAGAACGGGAAGGGTAGGTGAGAAAAGGGAAACCCTCTATGCACAACGAAACATGAACGCACCAGAAAACACACATGACGATGCCACCGGACCCAAATACTTCCCGGGGGACCGTGAGGTCCCGGAAGTTAGGGAGTGGGTCCACCCCGTCTTCAGCGGGGTAACCCACAAGAGGCAGAACTCCTTCGCCAGGTCCCTCATTCCCTGATGAGTGGAGATGCAGCAGAGGATACTGCTCAGCAGGCCAAGCGCCCCTTCCAATGCATCGACGACGGGGGCCCTCCGGTAGTTGATGTCCCGGTTCGTGGAGCGGAGCCCAGACTCCGCCCCCATGTCAAGGTAAAACCACTGCTGTGGCCACCCCGTGGGCCACCGGTCGCTCGTGGCCCGGGTGGGAAAGTACTCCACCAGCGAAGGGCGGACCTAGAAGTTGATGGAGGCGAAGTTCAATGCCTTAACCTCCCCCTCGTTCATGACCGGCTTCGGCTGGTAGCTGGCCATGTGAAGTGTGGAGGCCATGGGCCCCGGGTACCTCATGACAAGCATATGGGCCACTCAGACAGAGGATGGGCCTAGTCTTGTAATTAGGGATACAATAGAACTCAGCAAACTTAACCTTGTACGATAGGGAAAATACAGTCCTAGTCGGGCATGTTATACTCCTAAAAGGAGATCTCTTGGTCGTGGTCCGACTGAAACTCCTACTTTGTAACCCTGTCCTCCAGTATATAAGGAGAGGCAGGACGCCCCCTGAGGGCAGGTTCATCAGAATCACCAAGATCACAATCATACATCCTCAAAGAAAATACACCACAACTGGACATAGAGTATTATCTCATCTCGAGGACTTGAACTAGTATAAACCTTTCGTGTTCCTTTGCAGTCCATCAAGTTTCGGTCTCACGAGTAGCCCCCGATACAAAACATCGACACGAGGCGCAGCGTAGTGCTTGGTGGAGGCCTCCTTTCCATCCACCCGCATGGCCCACTCGTAGATGGCGAGCCGAGCCATGCCGTTCACTGTCTGCTGCGGGAGCTCGATGTGGAAGCGCTCCAAGACGACGGTGACGAGCGGGACGGAGGGGCAACGGAAGCCAGTGGTGAAGAAAGCTTCGAACACCACCGCTTCGTGAGGCACCAGCGTTGGCACCACCTGGCCGCGAGGCAGCCGTCGCGCGTGCCGCGTCGAGGGGATTTTCCTTGCGACGACCAGCGCCTCGATCTGGCGCTAGGTGATGGATGAGCACCAGAGCAAACAGGACTGCACGGGATACTTCCGGCTAGCCCAGTATGGCTGATCGGTGTCGCTGGCGTCCGCACCGTTGTCACCGGCATCCGCGCCGCTGTCCCCGATGACATCCCGAGCGCTCTCATCGCTTAGGGCCATACTGCCAGCAGCACAGCTGCAGCCCGCACCGTCGCTGCCCACCGCCGGCAGGGGCCGTCGCCTTTCCTCCCCTACGGCCAGGTCCTCCACGTCGCTATCCTCTGCAGCTGGCCGGCGAGGCGAGACGTGACCTCCACCGCTAGCCATGAGGGCGCAGAAGGAATGGCGAGCGGAACCGGAGAGAGGCGCTGCCGAGAAACGCCATGAACGACCAGGAGGAGAAAATCGCGCATGACGGCGCAGCAGCAAAAAGGAGCTTGAGAAGACAGCGAAAGGGAAGAAAGAGGGAATGCCACGACTGGGCCGTAGTTAAAGGGGAAACGCACGTCCATGACCGCCGTGACCGGTCCAGGAGCCACAACGCCCCTGTGCGACACGTGGCCCACAACGCCTGGCACACCCGTCATGGTGGGCCCGGTCCGGTCTCGTCGCCATCAAGAGCGAGAAGATCGAGGTAGAGACCAAGGGGAAGTTGATCGTTGGCGCCCCTTGGGTTTCCCTAGACCACGTGGGGTTTGAGGAGTATACGAGAGCTTGGCCTCGCCATTATCGTGCCCAAGCCCTCAAGGGGTTATTATTGGAAGGTGGCTCTGTCCTAACCTCCGGGTGGGTCTAGGTCACCCCAAGGATATCCTCCGGGAAGGCTTCGGGGAATCCTCCAGAGGACACCCGGACCCTGCCGGGCGAAGCATAGGTGCCTTTGGGTGGCCCAGCCGGAGGCGAGACCCTAAGGGCTACAAGGATAATCCAAACAGCGTTTATGGTGACAAGACGGGGGCATTCAAGGCTCCCACCTACTCGGTTGACTCGCTTCGGGCGGGTGTGACGAAGGAGTAGCAGTCAAGGCCATGGGTCCCGGGAGCACGTCGTTGTGTTGCAATCCCGGGATCTACAGGATTCATTGTCTCGGGACTTAATGGGCCGTCCTTCCCGGTCTCCTAGGATTTCACTAATTAGCCCTAGGAGTGGGGGCCACCTGTCGGTCACTCGTCATCCTGGGAAAGCTCCTAGGACAGCAACATAATTTCCTATGTGTACTATTGGACTATAAAAGCTTGTAATTTGTTTCCTAAAGAGGCACAACCCTAACAGAATACACACATGTTTTGCCACCCAATATCTCTCATATAGCAGGTGGACTCTGTTCCAACAGCTATGGTACATCTCTATTGACCGCGGGTACGAGCAAGGTTTCCTGAGACTGGTACCGGCATCGTGGTTCTATGGGAGATGGTGCACGCTGATCTCCTGTGGCGTATTCTCTCTAGTATTACTGTAGATGATGCCAGGGCGACGTGTGATAGTTAGTTATAAATTAGGAAGTATTGTTCGCTAGTATTATGTTAGTGGTGCATCCATCAAACACTATCTAGAAAAAGGATGCACAAGATGCATCATCTCTGCTATTTCCATCACATTTTTCTTCATTCTAGTATCTTTCTAATCCACTAGTTACTCATTCCACAGCTGCAAAAGAATCACTCATCTTCTCCAATCTAAAAATAGTGCAAGCTCTCATGCATGCCTATTCCATCTCACAAAGTAACCACCACAAAAACCATGAACCCATCTCACTCTTCCACTTGTCTACTCCACAACCCAATAACCACCATTGTTTTCTCATCTCGACATGCTAATGCTATACCTCTCCAACTTCCCATATAACCAGGTATAACCACCAAGAAAAAATCCTCCCAGCTCAGTACGCGAAACCACCATGGGGGCGGGCACTACCGAGCTAACCGCGGCGCGCCACCACGCCAATGTCTCCGGCGGCTCGGGCTGCCTGCCCTCCTCCTGGCCTCCGCCGGCCGGCACCGGCAGGCGCCGCGGCTCCGCCGTCGTCCGGAGCCTGCAACTCGTGGTGCGCGACGTCAGCCCGGCCGCGGGCTGGTGCGGCCACCGCGCATGGCGGAGGCTGCTCAGGCGTCTGGCGCAGGAGACCAGGTGCATCTGCAGCTCAACGTCGGCGGCATCCAGGCCCATCACGTTCGGTTACGACGCCGCCAGCTACGCCAAGAACTTCGACGACGGCCGCCGCCCCGCCACGCACTACGCCGCACCGCCAGCCGCTGCCGCTGCCGCCACCGTCGTCGTCGTTGCCAATGCTGCCGATGAGCCGGCCGGCCGCTGACTAGCCCCCGCCCTGATGCCTGTTTGATCTCGATCGATCGTGTGCTTGCTCAATGCTGAGCGACGTGCATTCCTTTTTCTTCAGCTTTTCTTTTTCTTCTCTTTTTTACTTTTGTTTTCTTCTCTCTTGCACTCCATTGTCGATGATATTGGTTTTTGCAGCAGTGACTTCACCAATAGCCGGTATGTAATTTTGTAATTTGTACATAGCATGGAGATAACATAAGTGGAGTTTTGCCTAATTTACATGCTTCATATTGTGCTTTATTTGCATGGCTCCAATGTGATTTTCTCTTGGGTTCCGATCTGAGCTTAAACAGGCCACTTGTATTCCCTATGTGATATTGTGATTGGAATCGGATTGCAAAAAAACAAAACGAAAGAAAAAACGAATTTGACTGTTCTTAGTTCATGGATGAAATGTAATGCTGATCGAGTAGATCAATATGCAGATCATGATCTGTTATACTTATCGACAAGGCGTTAAGTGTCAGCATTTGCCATACAAATAAAGGTAACCAGAAAAAAGGCAAAAGAGATCAGCTTTACTCAGGGAAAGAGATAATGCAATGATGTATTGAGGAACAAAATGAGAGGCAAAAGAGGAGGCATACTGACCATTAGTGAGGAGGGCAGCTTAATCAGTAGTCATGATCCTGCCAGGCCATTATCTTTTAGACTAGATCACTGTACGGGACTGCATTTCTTATCTGCTTCTGTGAAGGGTATTAGTTGGCAAAGAAAGAATCTTGGATCGTTAAATTTGTGTAGTTAATGACCAGTAGCCTGCATTAGCTTGCCCTTGAGACAGGAACATTGCTTCCTGCAAGAGCAAGGCCACTTGGTACACAGGTACCAAAGATTGGGCTCCATACCAAAAGCAAAGCAAAGTCTATGCTACGCACAAGGTCCCGTTGCCAGAAAGGCGGGAGCTTCCCTTGGGTGCTAGCTGCGCATGCGGCGCTCAGTGAATTCTGTCACCTACTTACCATCTGCAGCTTCTGAATCACCTTCTGAGTTTCTGACAGAGAAAGAAGGCTACAGTGAGAGGGATCAGATTTATTGGAACTGAACACGGATGGAAATTATTCTCACGATAATCCATGTAATAGAGTGGAGCAGCTCGACTGACCATTTCTACTTACCAGTAGCGACCACCGTGAAAGTTGTTGCCAACATTGGGTATCCATGGTAGGCTGACACTGCGTACTACTGACATAGAGTGCAAATGAGAGAGCATTCCGTCGCATTGTCAGTCAGTCATGTGGTTTCTGCAGTCTGCGGGGACATATGAATAATTAATGGGAAGCAAACAACATGCTTCCATATAATTGAGCTCGCTCAAGGCAGGCTATGTGCTCAGCATGCGTTGTCAAGGAGGATGCTGTAAATTTCGTGGTCCAAAGTGACCCCTTCACTGTCACCTCAATAAAAGAGTCGGTCGTACTCAGAGAATGCATCGCTGAGCCTGAATAATGGATGCTCACCGACGCCTGCACGGTTGGACCGTTACCAAAATTGTGAATCCGTACATGTATAATATACTATATTACAAATTCCAGCGACGTGGATAAAGAAAAAGAGTACTCCATCCGTTCTAAAATATAATAATTTTTAGTATTTAAAATTTATTTCAAAATATAACAACTTCATCTATCTTCTCTTCTTAATCAATCATCACCTCCTACCTTTTAATTTCTTCACCTAATTTCTCTTTTCAATCAATTATAATATTTCTTCATTTAGTTTCACATAATTACTTAATATTTATATCTAATATCAAAATTTTTTATATTTTAGGATAGAGATAGTACAACAAAGTGACTAGCTTACCAGAGCTCCTCCGGCGTACAGAAGAGTGGCCAGCTCTTGCACTGGGCTCCCTTCTTCGTGTCGCGGACGGCGAGGGGGACGATTCTCACGGCCCAAAGCGTCTGTCGCCCAAACTGACCTTCACGTGCGCGGCCCAAATTGGTTGCGATCCAATTACGACGCCATATTAACCGTTGGATCAAGAATCCACGGCCTGGTCGAGTTGGAACGTAGCGAGGTACTTCCTCAGTCTAAAAAACCGTTATTTTAGTTAGTTATAAAAAAATTAAACATAAAATCAAAAGATTACTATACTTTTAATTAATGTAAAAAAAAATAGGAAGAGAGGAGAAAATGAAAAGGATGAGAGAGTCATATTGGTTGGATAGCTAAAACGATGAAATTGTATTAAAGATATCTAGTGGATCCTATTTAATATTTTTTATGAGATAAATTTTTTTGTCTAAAATAATAGCGTTTTAGGGACGGAGGAAGTAGTTTTTAGGGAAGAGTCCGTGTTGTTAACGTTTGATCTCTAAGTTTGGGTCACTACCAATCTACCATTGGTGGCGATCCAGATATGAGCCTTATTAAACCGTCCGATGAAGATTATGTGGCCTGGATTAGATTGAGCCGGAAGGAGCCCCAGAGTAAAGGTTTACCAGCGAGTCGATGTTTTGCTTGCCCCTCCCAGATTGGTAGCGATCCATGGCGCGGCCACCGGCCTCTCGTCCTCTCAGTCGTCTCCGGGGCGGAGACATTGACTATTTGGCACCCTTTTCCTCACGCACGCGCCCATCTCCGCAGGTATGCTTTCCGGCGCAAATCCGGCCGCTTGGCAGCGTGGGGTTCCGGCATCTGGAGTGGCGACGCCGTGGAGAAGTCGCCGCGGCAGTGTTCGGTTCCAGCAGATTTGGACGACTGTTCTTGGCCTTCAAAATTTCACGTTTCCTCGAACTTAGTTTACTTTTGCTCCTTGCATTCCCCGCTCCAAGTCTCTAAGTCGTCCATCGCTGTTAACAGACGTGCTTCTCAGTTTTTACTACTGATAATTTCTACATATCATCGAAGACGACTCCGTGGTCCAATGGATAAGGCGCTGGTCTACGGAACTAGAGATTCTGGGTTCGATCCCCAGCGAAGTCATAGACTTTTGTTTTTTTAACACATTTCACCCTCGAGTGATTTATTACTGATTAAACATAGATGTAACACTCATGATCTATGTATTTAGACTGCTTATAATAAATAAAATGCATGACTTTTCAAAAAAAAAAAAAACTTTGACCAATAAGCTTAAGCGTTTTGTTGGCCTTCTCATCATTTGTCATACTACGTTTATGCTAGCAAAGCTTCAGAGCTGCACGCCTGCACCCGTACCCTACAAACATCAGCTATGTGAACGAACCATCCAAAGATCAATACATGGATGCTACGTAATGCTCAGTGCCCAGATGTAACAGTTTGGAGTTGTGAGATCCTCTGACAGAATCACAGAAGATAGGGTGATCATTCGAATATTTGACATGAAAAATATTGATGTTTTTATTACCACATATCCTTTTTATTATATTTTACCATATAATAGATCACAACTATAATGGAACATATCAATTTAATAGAGGCAGAAACTGATTAGAAAGAGTATTTCTAACGCCAGTTGAAATAGCGACTTCAGCAGTTTCTACGACTTTGCAGGGGGTGATGATGCTGTTGCTGTGTAGAGGGACTTCAACTGCCTGTGCATAAGCTTGCTGTCATACACAGCTAGCTGCAGCTCCATGCCATCCGACCACCATTGCTGCAGCCCATGAGCTTCAAGGAACTTTTGTGGTCCTTTTGACGTCACAAAAAGCTTCGCGACCACGTCGCCAGCGATCTCGCTTGCCTTGCGTTGCTGCAGCTGCTCATCTGAAGCACCATCAGTGGTGATGGTGGAGCATGAAGGGGCATTGTAGTGACAGCAGATATAGTCACTGTTGTTTACATATAAATGTGGCACCCATTTCTTGTCAGCTCGCAATTTCTTCTTTGCACTCCCCTCCTCTTTGGTATTGTCAGGCAATGCTTCTTCCTTCAGTGGCAGACTAGCCTTAACCTTTTTCCACAGAGAGCTAGCTTTCTCACTCATGCTCCTTACACCCATGGCAAGTGAAACGGAAGGTGGATTGAACAGATGACACTCCACGAAGACTCCTTGCTTAGCGAGTTCTTTGCAAACCTGAAGGGCAAATCCAGCTCCCAAGGAGTGCCCAGCAACACTGACATTAGCGCTGCCAAACCTCTCAACTGCTGTCTTCAGTGCTTCTAAAGCGCCAATAAATCTCACCGAACCTTTTAAGCTCTCCCAGACCAGGAAACGAAGATCGTCTTGCAGGTCTCTCTTGATGGTGGGCTTCTGAAGCAGTGTTCCTCGGAGAGCTAACACCACCCTTGGAGCACCACTTGGTCTTATTAGGATAAGGTCAGACAAAGCAGAAGAACGATCCCACTCAAGGACAGCGCCATAGATGGAACCATCTCTCTCATCTACCAATGTCTGTGTGACCTTGTACTTGAAGGGCTTCCACCATTTCGGAGCAAGGCCATCCTCTTCTCCTTTCTGATCTTGCCTGTCCAGTTCAAGCAGGTAGACTGCTTGAATGAAGCAGGCCATGACCATCCTTTTGTAATTTGGATCTTTCCTGCAATAATTTAAACCAACAATGATAACATTAGAATAGAAGGCAGCAGATACAAATGTTATACATTGAAGTAAACTTGGTTAAGCACACAAAGCATATGCTGCATTACCAGATATTCTTATGTGTATGAGGTCAGACCAGAATATATATCAAGTTGTAAACAGTATGCCAGACAAATATTTTTTGATGCAATAACTAACTAAAAAAATTTGATAAAAGAAACCAGCCATTGCAGATTTTTTTTTTGTATGGTAATGGCAACTCCTGTTCCCTGACAAACTTCAGATTCATTCCATTTCTTTTTTTTTTTTTGCCCTTTCCATTTTCACCCAGTCGTGAAAAGCTTTCAGCGGCTTATGAAATCAGGTTATTAACAGGAATACTGGTGTATACTAAGTTACTAACTACAGTTAGGAACTACTGAGACCTGACATCCTGACCCCTGATAATGTTCAGAATATAGGAACGTGCAGTGTGACCATTTCTTTTTTAAAAGGCTAATTCTGCGTGTGACCATTTCCACCCATGCTCTAGAGATAACATCCAAGTACTAAGCAAAGAGCAAGGGAACTCTGCTGAAAACTCTTGTTCGAGTTCAACTGTTCAACCATTAGAGTTTGTACCATCAATTGAAACTGTACATCCAACAAACTTGAGCAATATCGTGTAGATTTGATTATTACTCCATTAGGTAAAGTTAAGAAAAACAAAGGGAGAGATACACCTAATTCAACAAAAGCAAGTCCCTAAGAAAAGGTATTTCACTTTCTCTGTAAGTCCCTAATTCAACACTTATTAGTGCTTCTCTGTTAGTATTTCACTTTCTTGTTTAAGAAGAATACTCAATCCCTAAGAAAAGGTAGGTGCATTTCTATGCCCATGCCTCACGAGTCACGAAACAGTGTATCCAAGGAAGGGCAAAACTCTGTGTATGGTAGTCTGTAACCTGACTTGCAGGTTATTACTTGTAGGTGCGCAACAGTAACCACCCTAAAACACAACGCAGACACGCCGAATCACAGGATCATCAGAAAAGACATTGAAAAAAGTTGAAATTTTGTACAGCCACTTGTGAGGTGAGCTATTGCAGATTTTAATCTCACGAAATGCTAATGCAATACCCTGAGCTAGTGCAGATTGCAACAAAATCCTGAAAATAGTAGTAAATTCGGCTCCTTGTTTACATTCCAACAAAGCTATCGCCTTTCATCTAACATAAGCCCTTTCCTTCCAATTCTGAGAACCGCGGGTGCAACCGGACGGCATTCCCCTTCCTAAAACCCAGGCCCTTCCCGGTCAGAAGTACTCAAGCGCGAAGCGGCAACAAACCAAGGTGGCCGCGGCGTCAACGATCCCCCACAGATACACGCCAATGACGACCATCTCCATGACGCAAAATGAATATCGAACCAGCTAAGATTTCGCAAGGAAACAGGGGGAGAGCGAGAGCAATCGGTTACCAACCAGCTCGATCTGATTATCTCCCTCCAGTTGGGCGGCGGCAGGTTCCGCGGCCCGGACACGTGGAAGTCGTAGGGGTGGCCCTCCACCTCCGCGTCCGCCGCGGCCACCACCACGGCCTCTCCGCCGCACGCCCCGCCCTCCTCACCCACCCCCTCCTCTTTCTTCCCTTCAATCGCCGTCTCCACGACCTCCTCCGCCAGCGGCGGGGGCGCCAAGTCGATCGCCATGGCCCGCTCGGGCGCGAGGGGAAGGGCAGCACGTGCGCGGAGCGGGCGAGTCGGCAACGGTAGAGTCGGCGCGAGGGGTGGGCGAAGAAGAGAATGTTGTGGGGGAGGAGGAGTTGGCAGCACGCGAAAGCGACGATTGGTGGGGGCGATGAGAGGGGGAGAGAGCGCGGTGGTATATCTGGGATCTGCAAGGGGACAGCGCCCAACGGTCATGTTTGGCAAAAGGGACAAGAACTGGGGGGTTTATTATGATGAGATGAGGCTGTGTGGCTTGGGCAAGTGGGTTAATGAGTATGCGTTCCTTTCAGCTCTTCTTCCTCTTCCCCATTTTCAGCTGCTGCTTCCAACTCCGGTTGCCTTTGTGGGGTTTCACTTTGACTCCATCGGTTTAGAGTTGTTCATAGATTTCTGTCATCTAAGGGTAGATGTTTTGTCCTTATAGAAGGTATGATTGCACGTGAGGTTTATAGTTCTAAAATCTAGACATACGTAAATATAATTATTTTTATGTAGAAATTTTTTTTATATCTATATTCGATAAATATAGTAGGTTATATCATGGCAGAGATAGAAATTATTAAAGGCTAGGGCTCAGCTAATGAGTTAATGACTTTCTCCAAAATTTTTGTAGTGATTTAAAAGGGTATAAGCATGATGATGGATGTAAGCCTAAGGCTCAAGCCTCCTTAACTGCTGCTTCGCCACTGGTTATATAAGAATAAAATATTAGAACTATTATATATAGAGTTTATCTATTGTGAGTTTATATAAGTTGGCAATGATTTACAACAAACTTCAAACTTGCTTCTTTCTCCCGGGGAAAAAACTAGCTTCTTATAGCAGAGCTATTGCTATTGAGAAACCTTAATCATCAAATTTTTCACATGGCCTTTTATATATATTAGGTAAATAACTCTGTAATTATCGTATATTAGTAGATATCTAAATCCATGTGTGTAAACAAGATCAAGAGGATCATGGCATGATTTCCTACTTCACAAGTTCACATGACGATGAGATATTGTGCAAGGGTGTCTTACTTTTTGTGCACATGTCCTCCAAGGAGACGAACTCTGGATACGTGCACAACATGAGATTAGATTCAGTAGATTGTCTATAGGTTGTGTTTACTCATTAAGGCCTATTTTCTGTGTGCCTCTGCAGAGAAAAAGAGATGAAAGCCGAATGGACCTTGGTCCATCACCAAACCAATAGGCCTTCTCACCGGTGGACTCCGGAATTTTTTTTATTTTTATATTTATTTAATAAAATATTTACAAAACTATATTTTCATTTTAAAAATTTACAAAAATATACTCCCAACGCTCTCTGGGAGGGCGTTTAGGGCGATTTGATGACCTGGCTAACGGCCGTTGGCCGGGCGGCCCACGGCCGTCAGTTATTTTGCAGGCGGCCCCCTTGCCGCCCTCTGGAAGTGCGGTTTTTAGCTCCCCTGGTATAAAACCTCCTCCCAGACTTCAAAAATGTTATAAAATTCACTAAAATCGCAGAAAAAAGAAGAGAGAGTTGAGAGAGAGGCTGAACGAAAGCAGCGAAGCTCTGTCAGTTTGCTGATTTGTCTGCAGGTAAAATTTATTGTTTCTTTGTAATTTCTATTTATATGCAAGAATTGATATAGTATTGTACTGGTTACGTGTATAGTACTATATGAAAAATAAGTTGTTACTCGTAGATCTGTAGGTTTTAGTTAATCTGTTAGATGACTTAATTTTTATAGAGATGTGAGGAGAATATTGGTACCTAGTTTAACTGTATTTTTTCATCAACAGAAATATCAAATAAGATGATATTTCAGTTATTTCACGGGCAAGAAAATGTTAGATATGGTCTAGAAGGGGTAGATATGTCAGATTTTAGTTCAACGGCTAAGGGGATTGATAGACCAGCTGAGAGAAGTTTTGGGTCAGTGTACAACTGGCTGATGCGAGGGTTTCGACTGAACCCCGAACTCAGCGCAATAACCTTGTATGTAGTAGTCAGTCGTGCAGCTGAAGGTTTTTTTTGGAAACTGATGCCGGTGGATTGCACTGCCACTTGGAGATGGTATGTGAAGAATGCATTCCAACGTGGTTGTCACTGGGCATACTTGTGTCGGTGCATGAGAAAGATAACACCGCTGGTGCAATGCCCATGCAAGATGATGAGGGTCTAAGTACGACAGGAGGTGATAACCTAACAATGGAAGAAAATGAAGGAGGGAATGAAGAAGATAGACAGCCAACAGGTGTGGCAGATGAGGGAGAACAAATCAACACCATCGTCGAAGAATGGATAAGGAAGATTCTGAAAACGAGCAAGCAGAGCATGATGATTCGTCTGATAAGGACACCGTGATGCCTGCAGAATGGAGCAATAATGACTTCTCTGGGCTTACTATCTCCGAGCGACATCATGTGCCATAGGAGTATAAGGAGAATGAGGTCATCCAAGAGGCTAAGTATGCATATGTAGAGGATTTAAAGGAGACAGTAAAACAATGGGCGATGTCACTTTAGAGGGAGTTCTCGGTCATGAAGTCAAGCAAATTGGTGTATGAAGTGAAGTGCATGAAAGATGGGAGTCCATGGTGGGTGCACGCATTCAAGGGTAAATGAAAAGATTATTGGCAAGTTTCAATCATGACTGAGCATTCATGTTACTTACCCGGTGTTGAAAAATATCACAGAAACATGACATCTGTATTTGTTGCAACAGAGATGTACTCCCATATTGTCAACAATCTGAGATGCGCGGAATCTACCACAAAAGAGTTGTGCAGGAGTATGTGCTGAAGGAAGACGGGACCTGCAAGTGCTCGTGCCGAAAACCTACTCTGCTCCACAAGCCATGTTCTCACGTTATTGCCGCGAGCGGTGAGTGCAGGATAGAAGCACGCTATTTTGTCTCACCTTATTTTAGGAAAGAAGCAATCTATAATACCTGAAGCGGAGAGATATACGGTTTCGGTATTGCGGGTACATTTACTATGGAGCATCCTCAAGCTATGTACATTCCTGACCCAACAAAATTGAGGGATAAAGTAGGTCGCCGCAAGACAAGACGCATCCGTAATGACATGGATGAGTCAGAAGCCGGTCAAAAACATAAACGTTGTTCAAAGTGTGACCAAACAGGTCATACATATAAGAAATGTCCAAAGGATGCAACCGGTCAAAGTGCGGCGGAAGCTGGACCGTCGGGTTCAGCCGCTGATGGCAGTCGTCCTACGGGTGAAGGCACAACTTCAAGACAACCCCGTCTTAGGCGTTCTCGAACAATTGGTGGTGGTGCGGTGTAGTGTAAGTCTATACTAGTTCTTTGTTATAAAATGATATGTACCGTACTGTTGTTTTTTATTGTCATGTAACAATGCTATAAACTTTAACAATAATTAACGCTAACTCTCTATTTGCATGCAGGTATAGCGTACCATACACCGGAGCTGTTGGACCGAGGTCTCGACCAGTCCCACCGGTCTTACCTGTCAGCCGTGGAGGGTGCCCAGCTAGCCACCTTCCGTCCACGGCCTTTACATCATCTCCTGCGGATAGACCCTCGGTTCCATGAGAGGTAAGAGCTGTACGAATATTCATTCACATCGTTTGTGCATATCTATGTTCCCCAATATTGAATACAGTGCTATATTCTGCAGGTTGTGTGAGGCTGGACTTCTTCCGCTGTGTAGGCTAGTTGAGCCCGCACCGGATGAGAGAGACCCCGCCAAGCGATGGGACGTTGACTGGTCACTTCTGGCAGCACTGGTGGATCGCTGGAGACCAGAGACCCACACGTTCCATCTACCATGCGACGAGATGACTCCCACACTCCAGGACGTGTCATACCTGCTAGGACCTCCCCTCGCAGGAGACACAGTCGGTCCGATCGACGGGGCGCACGGTTGGTCGCAGGACATCACTGCTCGGTTCGAGCCCGTGCATCGTCGACCTGAACTTGGACCCCCGGGTTCACTACCGCCTTACACCCCGAGCGGCCCCTCGCAGGCTTGGCTGCTACAGTTCACCGTAAGTCGCGGATTCCTTTCATTCACAATCATCCGACCTACAAAGCAACAGAGCTGCTGACTATAATCTTCCTTTACAGCCTGATAAGCTAGACGATGATGCCGATGAATACTCGGTGCAGCGGAGCATGGAGGCGTACCTGTTGTGGCTGTTCGGGTGGGTAATGTTCACCAGCACTCAGGGCACGCAGTGGACAAGGGACTGATCTACTACGCTCGTGCGATCGTCGACAGCGAGGACGGCTGCGTACCGCAGTGGAGTTGGGGATCTGCTGTGCTAGCGGCGACATACCGTGCTCTTTGTGACGCGTGCACAAAGACCGATCCAGGTGCGATTATCGCCGGTTGCCCTCTCCTTCTGCAGCTATGGGCGGCCGAGCGGTTCGCGATAGGCCGTCCTCTGATTCAGCACTCTTCCTACGAGGACAGCCCTGAAGGTTTGTACGGGCAGTGGCCCGAGGACCGTCCGACTATGGGGACCGTATGGTGTCGCCGTGAGGTACAAAATGTGAAATTCTATGTTTAGCAATTATGCGCAAACACTGACGTGTAAGTTTTTCCTATTTTGCAGCGTCGTTACGCCCACAGGCAGGTTAGGAGGGCCTACTCCGAATTCGTTATGGAGTTCGACCGCCTGCTGCCCAGCGACGTCGTCTGGGAGCCGTATAGTCCGCAGGCCATCGCGGCCCGTGCACCGCTCGGACTCTCTACTCTTTGCACGCGCGACCAAGCGTACTGGATGACGACAGTGCCGTTGGTGTTCGACATCTCTGTCGAGCCCCACTATCCGCAGCGCGTGATGCGATAGTTCAGACTACGTCAGCACTCCCCTGTGGCCGCGGAGATTGTTGTGCCGCGCGATGTGCACCAGTTAGTACAACACGATCTTTGTTTAGTACTATAACTATTTAATGTAGTCTAATACACTCTCTGCAAATAGATATAATCGTAGGGGACAGGCAGCCGGCGCTCAGTGGTATCCTCGACTGCAGAAGTACGTGAAGGACTAGTTGTTGGCGACGGAGGAGGTCATTGATGAGATACATCCATATACTGAGGAGACCTACCTAGCATACCTCACGTGGTACCAGCCCCGTACCCGCACACGCGTAATGTTCACCCTAGATGATCCACAGCCACACATCGCCGCTACGATGGACACGTATCCTAGACACCGTGATCAGGACTACTTCTGCGCGGTAAGTCACATTATCTTTGCACTTCGTTATTCCCTTTGTACGTATCCACGGTTCTAACACATGTTCATGTCACATTTGAAATAGGCAGACGCAGCGCGACAGGTTCAGACTGATGTAAACGCGGCGTTCGGGCGGTTAGACAGTGGGATCGTGCTGACTGCAGATGAGCAGAGGACGACCTTCGGGAGGATTCGTCAGGCGATACACACAGTGATTCATGCGCTCACTTGTCGTACGGTCGATGCGGTACCTTCCATAGTTGTACAGCAGCAACAGCCACGACCAGCAGGAACAGGAGCAGGAGCAGGAGTGCGACCGCAGGGTTCCAGTCAGCCATCTGGCCCCTCCAGAGGTAAATTCGTCTAACCATCGGTTCATAACATGTTTCCTTCTACGACATGTATCGTTGTACATCAATATGCTTCCCTACAGCTTTCGCTACACCGTACCTACATCCCTCTGGAATTAGCACGTCGACGCGTGGAGTGTACCACACACGACCACACGCGCAACTGGACATGACAAGTGCCCCCCGGACCACCACAGGAGGTCCTTCAGGTTATATCAAAGTTTATTTTTGCCTTGCAAAATTTTGGTTTGCAATTATCAATATTTTGGTGTACAGGGTTCCACTCTACAGCGTCGGGGATGTCTGCTAGCGCTGGCTCCTCCACGCAGGGCGCACGCGGCAGCGGTTGGGCACCGGATCCTTTCAAGGGGTACGACTTGGAGGACTCGGGCGAGGAGATCCAGGAGATACTAGCTGCCTCGCAGCTCGAAGGAGCTCCGCCACCACAGACACAGGACCCACCAGCTACCACACCCGTGCAAACGACCCGCGCTGGCCATGCTGTACCACTAGACCGGCTGACGTACTCCTAGGGCCAGGTGCGAGCGTAGGGTAGGAAGACAAAGAGAGATAGAGGTTACGGTCAAGGCCCGTAGTACGTTGTATCCGTGATAGTTTGTCTGTTGTATATCATGTTTTATTAATTCTACGTATACTGAAGAAACCCCTTTACTTCGTTTATGCTCGTCGATCAAATGATGTGCTCCTCATGATCTATGTTTGTGACGAAACTGATCAAAAACATGAATTTTCGAGTTTCAATTTCACGGCAAAAGTGCATTTCGAGTGGTGATAACCGAACACACGTTAATTGTTTACGAACATAATGAAATTATCCATCCAAAGAGTACAAATGGCACATCAAACGTTTCTAGTTATCGTTATTACATGCCTTAGAAAATTTTAAACAGATATCCAACTAGAGATGCAATTACTGTGTGCAGCGTGGGTACTTCCCCTTCCTCGCCGCCTCCGGCCCAGCTTTCTTTGCACGCCGTGCCCTCTCCCACTTCCTCTCCCTATCTGCCTCACAGGCTTTCTTCTCCTGCCGTTCCTTCTCCTCCTTCCTCTTCTGCTCAGCCTCCCACTTTTCTTCTGCCCCCCAAAGACGTTCGAGATGGTCACTGTGCTATTCCTGCGACATGTGAAGATACCGTGCGTCCTGTGGATGGATCTCCGTATCTATCCACTGCACAAAGTCGCACAGAGGTGGAGGAGGCTTCGGTGCCTTGACATATACAAATTTGTTAGCTCAAAGGTTCAAATATTTCGTACTACAAAATAATTCGTATTACCTCCACTGGTTTCTTCGCCTTCCCCTTCTTCCCTTGTGGTTTCGGCTTCTCCGGGGAGTAGGCGTAATTTGCACACATCCAATACCTTTGCCGGTATGTGTAATCCTTCTCACTTATTGCAACTTTGTAATTATCTCCACACCAACACATCGGCGGAGGCTCATCAATCGGAGGTCGTAGATGAATGGACATACCGGATGTATCCATAGCAACCTACATTATACCCAAATAAACGCAAGTTATAACTTACTGGGCCAAAAATATCTTATACAACTACTTATCTAGGGTATACTACACATGACTACAAAAAATGAAATGTCATCGTCCACATTTCAATCTCCCTAGCGTTTCTCAAACTAGTGCTACTCATCTAGTAAAAAAACCTAACTTCTCTCATGCGCTCTATCAATGTCCTTAGCCGTTATGCTCAACTACAATAGATCTACACTCTGTGAAACAAACCTAACATTTATTTATCTATGAAAAAATTGATCCAATACTACACATGCTACATTATTTGATGAATATAAATACAAATTACAAAGAGACATCAAATATTATGTGGGCACCCCAGAAGTGCATTATGAAGAGTAACTATTACGGCAACGCGAACTATCTAGATGGATGGGGTCTCAAATAAAAACCAAATAAGTACGGTAACCATCCATCCTCATCGCAGACTTGCCATAATCTTTACCCACTCATAATACAAATCCAAAATACCGAGAAGTGTACAAAAGAGATAATCATAAGGATAGCTTGCCAGTCCTCCCCGTCATACGCCCGTCAAACCACTCGATGGTGGTGACCAAACACGATACGTACCCCAGAGGACTCGAACCACAATAGCTATCCCCCAACTATCTCAATTATACACAACTCATACTCATGTTCAGCTAGTCCCCAGGAAAGCGACTAGCCTCACACTTGCGTCGTAAGCAATTGATAAACATCACAAGTACTCTAAATATGGATAAACGAACAGCAGGGTTATAGATATTACATAGAGGGTTCACACCCTAATTCATCACAAAGTGACACAAAAGATTTGCAGCGGAATATAAACACAAAAGACAAGAACCAGTGATGCCAAACCCATGCACAGGGCAACCGACTGGGGATAGAGCTCAACTACAACTACACATTATCCTCGCCACCCTTGGCGGGATAACAGTAGATCGCACCATCTTCGTCGTTATCCTCACCTGAAAAGATGCAACGTGAGTACGAATGGTACTCCGCAAGACTTACACAATAATAATAGTACAAAGGAAGCATGCTGGTTTCTACATCAAGGAAGAAGGCTATATTGATTTGATTTTGCACAAAGCTGATTTTATTGAGCAAGTAATACTTGAAACTATAAGCATTTTGTGCAATAACTCAATCTAAAATTTTAAGACAGCAAGTATATGGTTCTGAAAATGGAACATAAATGAGCATAAACCCATGCTCTAACTTCAACAATGGGCCACCATTGCCCAACCAATTATGCTACACAAGCATATTATCTTTTATGACTAAACCAAGTTATATTTAATAATAAAACCTTTCATATAAATCCATTCCTCATTAATCATCAAAAATTCCCTTGCATAGACCCATCCATCCATGACTATCCTAAGTCATGGTAACTACATAATCCCAAGTTGGATGCTAACATGACTAACTAACACATCAAGCGGTCGTCCATAACCGTGGACACGGCTATTCGAATAGTTCTTACTCTGATCAGAGGTGTACATCTTTACCCACACGATGTGATAGAAACCAAACGGCTACACTCTAGTTTGATTTGTACCGGCCAAGTACCCACACTCTACACAGTGAGTGCGGACTAGAGGTCACAACAAAACCTTTCGCACGCTTAGCCCCAACCACCTAAACCACGTCTGGGCCCCCGACGACTTAGCCCCACACACAGGGTGACTAAGGCGGGCTCACCGTCGTGGGAGGCACCTCCGGCCAGTCCAGGCGCGCTCGAGGTCCTCCAACGGAAATCCATCCTCACGACTGACGGACGGGCGTAGATGGCCACAACCTCCCGTGCTACTAAGTTAAGCCGTCCCACTCCCGGCGTGTGGAAGTACGTAAGGTGCTTGAATAGACGTCAACATGTTCGGTCCTTAACAACCCAGACGGAGCTACGTGCATCGGGGAAACACCATCCCTTCATCGCCCTATCATCCGTCCAAGTCAACATATTTTTAATTATTATTCAGAGGTTATTCTTGTCAGATTTTAACCCGTCTATTCGCATTCAACTAGTTTTAAACCAATAACTCCATCTATCGGATTTCTCTAATTCTAGAAATAAGCATGGCTAAGCATTCGGTAAAATAAGAGTATTCCAAAGTCCTTAACCAGGGGTGACAATGCATAAACATGGCATCAATAACCAAGGAATGGAAATGCATACAATTGGGTAATATTGACTCTACCCATTTTCCCTATTTTAAACAGACTGAAGCATGCATATAGATATTGTTTTCACAAACAAATCAATTTATTGAAAACATAGGTTCAATATGCTTAGACGCTTGCCTTGCTGCAGCGATGAGTCACACTTAAGCTTTGGGTTAATCTCCACGTACTCCGTATCCTCAGAATCTATCGATAAGAAGCAATATGCAAATAAGAAGCAATTAAACATGTCTATGCAACCTGATCAATTAATTATAAGATAAATACAGTAGGTATGGCATGTCCTAACAAGATTTTAGGAGAAAGAATCAAGTCATTTGCATCCCTGGATTGGGAGATACAAAAATGACAAGGTGGAAGGGCTGAAAACGGCAAAAGCCGAAACTATAGGAAAACGCTAAGTGGAAAATATGTGCTTGCCTTCTCTGGTAGGATTTTATGAGTGTGAGCATTTTTATGTGAAAATACATATCTTCCTAGATCCGACAAAAGTTGGTTCACTGAAATTCGATTTAAAAATGATTTAGATATGAATTTTTCAAGTTTAACAAAAAGAAAGGTTAGAAAATTACTTAGGCCTATTTTGGGAGGTATTTTTATCAAATACAAATTTTCCACAGTAAGGTTACAATTTTCTGAGTTAAACAAAAGTGGTTTCACATTTTTAGCAACTGGGATGAATTTTCTAGAAATTTATAAACTTATCGGTTAATGAAAGGCATATAAAGAATATTTCCATTTTTAGAGAAAAGTACTACACAGAAGTTCTCACATTTTATTTTACAACATTGAAGAGCACAATTTTATGAATCCACAGAAATTTGGTTTTCCTCAAAAGGAGTTACAGTGAATTTTATAGAAATATTTCAATCTCCTAGGCACCAAATAAGTTACTATTGCTTCTTTAATTTCTAGAGGTATTTTCTGTACAGAAGCTATCATATTTTATTTTATAATATTAAAGTTCACAAATTTACAGAATTAACAAAATTGGTTTCATTCAAAAATGAGTTAAAGTGACAAAGATATAAATTTACAAAGTTGGGCTATTTTTCTGTTGGAAAAATATTTCAGTTTAACATTTTTCTTCTTTTCTTATTTCCCTTACAGCCTGGGTCCGCAGGCCAGTGAGACAAAGTGCGCGAGAGCAGGGCGCGGGCACGAGAGCGCGAGGGCGCGACGCGGGACAAAGGAAGTGGACCGTCCGTTCCGGGAGTGTATGGTCTGGCCTGGCGAACAGAGGAGGGCGCAGGCAGACAGAGCCGGCGAGCTTCTCGACGGCGGCGACGGCGAACGATGGCTCGGCTGTGGTCGGGCCCAAAACAGAAAAGGTAGAGAGGTTCACGGCGGAGCTAAGGGTGGTCTTCTTGACACCTCGGGTGACTGGAATATCACCGGCGGCGAGGATATGCGGCGGATGCTCTCGGGACACTGAGGCAAAACGCCTTACGGGCTTAAACCGGTCCAGCCAGTGCATGCATAAGCATCTAAGGAGTACTGGAAAGCTCACCGAAGGTTACGCCGGTCCTGGCGAAGCTGGAATAGCAACAGCGACGGCGAATGAGGTCCAGCGGCGGCGAACTCCTTCGGTTTCACATCGGCGGCCTTCTCCCGGGGTTCTGCAGTCAGGGTGAGGTGTCTAACAGGTTAGAGACTTCCTAGGGATGGCTCCTATGCAATGAATGGAACTGAGGACTACCAAAGAGAAAGAAATCTACGGCGGCGGCAGTTGGCCGGACTTGGGGAAGATGACCTCGATCTCGAGCTTCACTACATCCTTTCCTGATTCCTTCTGCCGGTGGTCTTCTGGAAGTGAGGCGATGAGGTTGGCGCAAGGGCTCGGTCGGCGATGTACTGTATCGGCCAGAACGACCGTGATGTCCTGGCGGTGGCGCTGCAGAGCAGAGAGCGAAACACGGCGGCCTTGACCGGCGGTCCTAGGGCAGCCAAGAACAAAAATGGAACTATTAAAACGTGGAGATCATGTTCCCGTGGTCAAGAATGGATGGAACTCACCGGATCCCACTCGGGCTCGGTTGAACACTCTCGGTAGAGGAGAGAAAGGGGTTGCCGGAGGTGATCCTTGCGGTCTCCGTCGGTGTTCTTGGTGAGGACGTGAAGAGGAAAGGGAGGAGAGATGGCTGGCGTGTTCTGAGGCGAAATGGCCGAGGTTTCCCATGGTGGAGCTCATCTAGGTCACTCTGTGTGTGCTGTGGGAGAGGAGAACGAGAGGAAGACACGTCTGCCATGAAATGCTGAGTCGTCTCCACTGCTACAGTGGTCAAGGTGGGTCCCACATGTCAGGAAACAGTGTTCTACACACTTGTGGCTAGCTTCACTCTATGACTGGTGGGTCCAGGAAGTGAATTCCTAGGGAAGAGAGAGGAGTAAGGGTAGGAATGTTGGTGAAACACACTGTCACATGCTATGGTGAGGCTGACAAGTGGGCCAGGTCTTGTGGGTCCCACTGGTCAGTGACTTGAGAGAGGAGAAATCTCTAGAGACTAAGTGTTGTGAGCTATATGGACAGCTGTCTTGCATCTGTGATTTCAGTAGATAAATATGGGAGATAAATTATGGGAAAATTATTGGAGATAGAGGAAGATGTGTTTAACATGCTGACCAAATTTCGTCGCTAGAAGTGGTCTGGTTCATCTCTGGTGAAAAAGCAAAGTAGGCACACTGATCCAGTTTTGCTGCAGTTTCACTTGTTTCTCCGGTGCCTTGATCTTATCATTTTATGTGTTTTCTTTGGGAGATAAATTAAACCAAAATTCCTGGTAGTGGGGTTCATGTTGGCTCCCACTTTGGCAAAAGGGCTCTGTCTAATTAGTCTTCATTTTTATTTGGTGAATTTCAGAAGTGAACCAATTTATTTCAGCTAGCTTCCTAGCTTTGCTGAGTTGAGAGACTTGGTTGAAGTATTTATTGAAGGGATAAAATTATGTAAAATTTACAGGGGCTTACTCACATCACCTGACATGTTTAGGAATTTTTTTAAGGATTTTTAGATATATAGAACTTGGGAAGTGACAACTAGCACAAAGCAAAGGATTGGCTAGGACTTAACACTAATTACCTTAATTTAGATTTAGGGCTGTGACATATTACCTACAGATGAATCCGTAAACCGGCAGGGCTTCGGCACTTCCGTTATCCTTCACTCTCAGCTCTCTCTTTTTTTCCTATGATTTGTATGAATTTTATGACATTTTTGAAGTCTGGGAGGGGGTTTTATACCGGAGAGCTAAAAACTGCCCTTCTAGCGGGCGGCAAGAGGGCCGCCTACAAAATAGCTGGTCCGTGAGTCGGCTATTTGCGGCCGGAGTTTTGCAGGCAGCCCCCCTGCCGCCCTCTGAGAGGGTGGTTTTTGGGAGGCCGGGGGGCAGCTTGCAAAATGGCTGACGGCCGTGGGCCGTCCGGCCAACGGCTGTTAGCCACGTCATCAAATCGTCCTCTAGAAGGACGATTTCATAAAAAATGCTCTCCCAGAGGGCATTGGGAGTATATTTTTGTAAATTTTTAAAATGGAAATGCAGTTTTGTAAATATTTTATTAAATAAATATAAAAATAAAAAAATTTCGTGGACTCCGTGGTCTCCCGTGTCGAGTCAAAACTTGCCTTGTGCAATATAGAGAGGAGAAACCGGAAACCCATCGCGCGTGCGACCGCTTTCCCACTTGGGAGGCCCGAGCGGTTCAGATATCAGCTCCCCTCCCGAATCCAACCACGAACCCCTCCCCTCCGATTCCGCCGCGCCGATGGGACGAGCCCCACGCAAGCGCCGCCGCCGCCGCCGTGCCGGTGGCGGGGGTGAGGGCCCCGACTACCTCTCCGGCCTCCCCGACGACGTCGTCCTCGCCATCTTCGCCCGCCTCACGACCCGCCAGGCCGTCACGCTCTCCGCCCTCTCCCGCCGCTTCCGCGGCCTTCTGGCCCAGTTCGGCCGCGTCGACTCGGCGACCGTCGCCGACCCGGCCCTGCCGCTCCCATCGTACCCCGCGCGGCCGTCCCTCATCCGCCGCCTCGCCTTCGCGCCCTCCCGCGGGGGCGTCTCCCCCGTCGCCTTCCGCCGACTCCTTGACGCCGCCGCCTACCGCGGCATCTCCGAGCTCGCCATCCGCCTGCAACGCAGCGGGTTCGTGCCCAAGAGCGTCCTCTCCATCCGCTCCCTCACAGTGATCTCCCTCGACTCCTGCGCGTTGCCGCGTTGGTGCCCCGCCGCGTGCCCCCACCTCCGCACGCTCAAGCTCTACCACGTTGCCATCCCCCAGCGGATGATCAACATCATCCTCAAAGCCGCGCCCGTGCTCGAGACGCTGGAGATGGTGTATTGCATGGGATTCGCCGGCAGCTGCTGTGTTGAGTCGTCCTCGGTGAGGAACCTCTTGTTTAAGCCGGCTCTGGAGCAGCGCGGGGTTACCCTGAAAATGGCGGGGCTGAGGACGGTCACGCTGTACACGCGCCCCAAGGTGCAGACAGTGCGGCTGGAGCCTGCACCGGAGATCAGGAAGGGATACCTGCACATCGTCAGGCCGCGTGTCAAACTGCAGTTCAGGATCCGGCCGTTCTTAGATGCTGGCACGGGGTTGACCTGCCTCACGCTCAGAGGCATGGCCATTAACGTGAGTTCTCTCATGCATCCCTATGGCTTATTAGCTGCTGCCGTGTGTTCCACACAATGTTTGTTTAGTTCTGAAATAGCGCACTATTTGTGATGTGATACTTCAAGTTGTAATTAATGGAATCATGTAATGATATAAACAGTTCTTAGATATAGGAACCAATGATTGATTTAATAAAGGAATCATCTAGACTAATTCTTTGGTAATGTTTCGCATTGTCATGAATATGTGCTTGTCTGCCATAGTGTTCAAACATTGAAACTAATCAGTAAGTGTGTTGTTCTGAATGACGTTCGGATATTGAGCCTTAGAGTAGGTTAGTGGTACTCATATCTTCCTATCTGCAATGGTGCATTGATGCTTAAGATGTTAAGCACAGTCCACATGACGCAGTGCTGATAAAATGTGTTGTTGAGATATATTAATGTGAGAAGATAATTGATATGTCAAACTTAGATATGTGATGTAGAGCTAGGGATTTTTAAGTTCTGTAGCTTATATGGCACAGATAGGTGGAGTGTACATCACACAGAACTGAACACAGGAATGCCAATATGGATCTAACACGAACATGTGTAACTCTTGATCTTTCAGATGTTTATGTATCTCAATCTGCAGAATTTCTGTCTTATTTTGTAGTTGTTGTCATCTGAATATAAAGAGACTCCAAAGTTGGCAGTTACATTTGAAGACTTGAGAATACTGTCGGTGAGCTTGGATTTCTCAAATGAATCAGAACTTATTTTCTTTCTGAAGCTGCTTGAGAGTTGTCCCAACCTGCAACAGTTGACTCTTTCGGTAAAAGTTCATTCATTCACTTCTGCATTCATATTAACCCGTAGCATCTTACTATATCGAGTTCCATCAATAGGTTTACCACCAACTAATCCACCTACCGTCCATGCTAGGCTGTTGATGCAAAAGACGACGCTTCATTGCCAAATTTTGCTGATCATGAGGAGAGGCTTGCAAAGATATCATGCCTAACTGTGAGCTTGGAGCAGCTCAAGTTTCTGGGATTCAGGCCTCAACGGTACCAGAAGGAACTCTTTATCTTTCTACTAACTCAAGTGACGAACCTGAAGAAGATGGGGGTGGAGTTTCCGAAAGACCAAGAAGCTGCTGTGAGGAGAATTTTGTCAGTGAGGAGAGCCCCCACAGAGAAGAGAACTACCAAATACAGTCAATACTACTTGGAGTTAGAGTATCCTTTGGAGCACAACCGCTCATAGGGCTTCCAGGACGCTACATGATTGGTCACTCCCTCACATACGTTCACTCCCTAGACCTTACCCTCGTAGGTTGCAATTCTCCTTACAGAATTCACACGCCGGAAAAGTTTTCACTCATTGGCTTCAGCGTGTAACAAAACATTAGAGATGCTTTATTGCTTTGTGCATCATGTAATTTTCAATTTTTTGGTTACGATGTTATACAGAGAACTATGAGAATACATGGGCCACGAGTATTCAAACATGCTCGTCACACTGAAACTGTGCAACAATGTCGATGAGGATGAACATCGATTTCTTCTGCCAATTACTGTGAAGCTCTGGCATAGACTGTGTGCTCAAATTTGCCGCTCCATCTGCGCATTGTTCATGTCGAAATTGGAAATAATGCAGATGATTAGGATGTAATGCTGTTTGTGTGAATGGTAGAGTATTATTTGGATTCTGGAGCAATCGTTCACCTGTTGGAATCGTCAGATGGGACTTGGAGCTCCTTTTCTGAATTGAATGGTTCGAAAAGACGGTCAATGTCCTCGCTCTTGACCTCCTCAAGGGTAGGAGGACTCCACTGTGTTGCAACAAAAATTAAGAAACAAGAAATGTGTAGAAAAATATAAATGTATAGACAGATGTTTGAGTGTATGTGTGTGAGAGAGAGAACCTTAGGGGCATTGTCTTTGTCGATGCTAAGAGCTCTAATGCCCTGCCAAGTTTTTAAGTGGAATTGTTAGGATGACATCTTAGGCTTGCCTGTATCCAGAATCACCGTTATTTATTCATATGGTGGCATCACAATACCTCATAGACATCGCCAGTAACTGCAGATCGGAGAGTGTTCATTGTAAGTCGGAATTCCTTCTTCAAACATTCCGGTAGACTCTGCTTCCGACCTTCTCTGATCTGAAGAGTTAAAAACAATAAATAGTATTTAGTAAGAATACATTCTTGCCTTGTGCAAAGAGAAAAGCTGTAAACGCACCACAATACATAAGCAAATGCCAAAAATTAGTCATCCGCACAAGATAAAGAAATTGTCAACCAAGAAGAGAACCCGATCACTAGCTAACCATTCAGCATTCACAAGAAGCACACAAATATTATCAAGACAAGACAATAAGAAACGATGTTGGAGTTTGTACCGATCGCAGAGTCATCTTCAGTGCAGTAGGAGATGATCTTCGCATACCCTTCAGTACTGGAGCTATCCATTGGTTTCCATCAATGCTCCCTTCTGATTCCTACAACAATAGAAAAAGAAGGATGCTGCTTATGGTATGCAGGGAAGATTGGCTGACGGCAACATACGTTGGCAAAATTGGTCCTATAGCATCGAAAGATTGTGATTTTAGGCATAAGATGAATACTGTCCGCTTATTGTTGTTTAGAATCTTTTGTAGCCTGAAATCAAGATGAATATGCTGTAGTCTGAAGAACTCAACACACATCAAACAATTGAAAGAATCCTTACAAAAGCTTTTATGATGTCCTCGACAGTCTCAGCACAGAAACATTTGTCAATAGTTGGAAGCCTATCAAAGTAAGATTGCCATTATAGTCACTTTATTTCAATAATAGAACAAGAAATGTATATGCATTGAGTTCCATTTGGAGATAGACATCTGTCCTTAACTTGTTTAAAATACTCCCTACATCAGGTTGAACATCCATTGAGAAATCCTCAATGACAGCTCGGACTGCAGACTCATCCGGTGTTTAAATTCAGTAAATATTTTTCAAGTTCCTCCAATTTCTGCCGTTCACATTACAATTATTTTGGTTAGTCCAACATAGACAACCCAATTTATTGCAAGCATTTTGATTTCTTGAGCTACAGGTAGAACAATCAAGGAGGGAATAATGAACAGGAACCATCCAGAATATAAATGATAACTGCTGAATGCCTTACTTCGGAAGGAACAAAATGAGTAGCAAGACCAGCAGCAATCATTTCCTTTGCATTCAACCTAGCACCAGTCATAGCTAGGTACTCCCCTAAGAATTATTTAAGAAGAGAATAAGCAAATCAGCACAGCACTGTATTGTCCTAATATATATTTGATTTGTCACAAATCGCGACTAGATTTCTCATTACGACTTAAACCACAGTAGATCTCAAAATTACAAAACACCTGCAGGTAAGGCCATGCAAATTACCATCTGCTTTAACCTCCCAATGAAAATTGCAATTCAGTGCTTACCTAAATATCCAGGGAGTCTAGAATGGATATAAGAAAAGCTACAATCAGTGTGTAATCCAACACTCGCCTCAGGGGTTGCAAACACCTACAGAAAACGATCATCACTGTGAAATTCCAGACAGGTTTGAAACCACATTGAAGACCATCTGATCATGTTCGGAAATATCATTAGCAATCAAGATATCAAATGCTGCAGTATTCTCGTAAAAAAAGAAAGATATCAAATGGGTCTCTTTCAAGACAGGAGAGTATTCTCTGTTTTTTTCATGAAATGTTCATACACTGTTATAGGACAGCAGCTCAGCCGAAAAAGGCACTGAAATGTAGAGGTATGCTATAAAGATGGACATTGGTCCAGTACACCGATAAACAAACCTATAATGTTATGGCAAAAAAAAAAGTGCCTCTAAAAGAACTGGACTAGTGTCACATACTGTTTTCTCCGTGACAACTGCTAACTTCAGTGGAGCAACCAAGGCTGCACCTCCACCCATGACAAGTCCATTAACAAGAGCCACCTGCATGAGTTGAAATAAAACCATAGAATTTTAGTACAGAATTTGCCAGCATGAAAGACAGTGGTCCTCTGACAAACATGTAAGAGAGCATCACCGCTGTTTTCTTGTATGTGTGGACATGGTAGCAAAGCCAATACATCCTGTACACAACCTCGAGGCAGGAGTCATCTGCAAAGGAGTACAGTTAATAGGCCTAAATGCCATCAAGTGTGTGCAAGTGTGAATCTTGGGGATGGAAATCAAATTATACAGTAAGGTCATGTGGTGACACTGTTACACTGCAACAGTCATATTACCTGATTTTCCTTCGTAGAACATCTTTAGGTCCCCACCAGCGGAAAATGCACGTCCAGCTCCCTGTTCATCATCAAACCTTATATTCATGTACTTGTGCCAATAGATGAATACCATGCAAAGCCATAGCAAAAAGTTTCGTTTATGACAAGATGGACACCTCATTCGATTCTACCTTATTGCCAAACTTCCCCCCAAAAAAAGTTAGCTTATATATCAGTATTGACTACTGAGTAAAGTTCAAATTTTGCAAGGCACCATTTGTACTGCATTATTCCTTAAATAAGCAACAAGTTTTATAGTTTGTACATTGTGCTAGCCGAGTGCCCATGCATTGCGAGGACTCTGTCCCTCCTTTGGAGAAAAACAAGCTAAACGACTTGCTTCAGCAGTCCCCCTGGTATCAAATCATGCATGACAAACTGACAGCCCTAGGCTAAGCCCTGTGTCTGATCAATACTGCCCTATAGCAATATCTGTGCAGAGTTAGGGGGCAGTGCACGCACCTTGAAGATAACCAACTTGGCATTCTCATCTTTCTCCCAGTTCTCCAAGAACTGGGCAAGGAGATAGACCTGCAAGCAGAAACCGATCCACAGCCAGTTAATTACAACTTCCAGCCGCCTTGGGCCAAGATCGGAATGGACGAAAGGAAGAACCGCACCACTTTATCGCAGATGACGTTCAGCTGGCGGGGCCGGTTGAGAGTCGCCACCCTCGCGCCGCCGATCTCCTGCCCGAGCACCACCTGCATAGGGAAAGCGCACCGTGCTTTCAATCTCACCCCGAGCAGACAAAGAGAAGAAATGGTTTCGTTGAGTTCTTTCACGTGGTACTGGTCGTACTCGTACCTCGTCGGGATTCGACTGCTGCTGCGCCATCAGGTACCTGAATTCCTCCGGAGCTGGAGTTAGGTGAGCCTGCTCCAGGAGAATGGGTTGGTCACTACTGACTTGGGGGAAGGGAAGGGGAAGGGATGGTGAGGGGGCACGTGGAGCGCGGTAGGTCGGGGATTGGTGCGCGACCGTGAGAATGCGAATGGAAGACCATGGACATCTAGGTTCGCTGGGTCGATGCAGGTTTGACTTCAGCTAGAAGTATTGCTTCGACAATTCACACATCTTTGAGAATTCAGTTCTTCACTTCGGGAAGATATTGGATGGTGTGTTATCTCTAATCTATAAAAATCTCATATACGAATACATGTACCTTCAGTTCGGGAACATTTTGGATGATGCGCTATCAATGGTCACATTACTAATCTCTGATCTATAAAAATCACATACGGATCCCACTCCTCAACTGTTTTACTGTTTGATCTGGTATGCACAAAAGGTAAATCCAAAGAAACACAAGACTAAAAGTACTCCCTCCATATTACCCCTTTAAAAGACTTCAAGGGATGGTGGTGAATGATCATGTAAGAGAATTTCTTTGCAATTATAATTAGATATACAAATACATATTAGAAGCAACTATCTTAGCTTAACATATGCATATATATATATAAATGATGCCCAATATTGATCATAACAGGAATATTTTTATTATATTTTTTGGACCGTTCTCTTTTTAAAATTCTGTTGTAGCATATGAATATTTCAGCTAGTAAAATTTATAAAATTGTAAGACATACTTGACATACTTGTTTTCTGTAAACATTCATACCATTTGACTAATTATTAAAATAACAATATATATTTTTATCACACATGTGATATCATTAGATTCGTACTTAAAAATATATATTATTATATTCATATTTTATCACACATGATGTTAATTCCGTAATTTTGTTAATGCGTTATGAAAAATAATTAACAAAGAATACTATTGAAGACTATGTTAATAATATGCACATGCCCTACATTTTTATAGTAGAGGGAGAGTACTATTTAAAAAAAACTGACACAACACTGCTATAAAAACACACACATATTTGAAAAAGAACCACTCCCTCTGTTAAAAATTATAAAGCCATTCTGGCAACAGAACACTGCTATAAATACACACCTATGGAATTTTTTTATTTTTATATTTATTTAATAAAAAATTTACAAAACTACATTTTCATTTCAAAAATTTACAAAAATATACTCCCGCCGGCCTTTGGGATGTCTGAAATCGCCCTCCCAGAGGGCGATATGATGACGTGGCTGACGGCCGTTGGCCGGCGGCCCACGGCCATCAGCCATTTTACAGGCGGCCCCCTTGCCGCCCTCTGGGAGGGCGGTCTTTGGGTGGCCGGGGCCGCCTGTAAAAATCCGGACGGCTATTTTGCAGGCGGCCCTCTTGCTGTCCTCTGGGAGGGCGGTTTTTAGCCCGGGCAGTATAAAACCCCCTTCCAGACTCCAAAAATATCATAAAATTCACTAAAATTACAGAAAAAAAGGAAGAGAGAGCTGAGAGCGAGCCTGAACGAAAGCAGCGAAGCTCTGTCAGTTTGCTGATTTGTCTGCAGGTAAAATCTATTATCTCTTTG
The DNA here is from genome assembly GCA_003991445.1 of Oryza meyeriana var. granulata. NCBI lineage: Eukaryota > Viridiplantae > Streptophyta > Magnoliopsida > Poales > Poaceae > Oryza > Oryza meyeriana. Next base: position 67,662 of record RYFJ01002703.1, read on the forward strand.
TAATTTCTATTTCTATGCATAAATTGATGTAGTATTGTACTGGTTATGTATATAGTACTATATGAAAATAAATTGTTACTCGTAGATCTGTAGGTCTTTAGTTAATATGTTAGATGATTTAATTTTTGTAGAGATATGAGGAGAATATTGGTATCTAGTTTAACTGTATTTTTTCATCAACAGAAATATCAAATAAGGTGATATTTCAGTTATTTCACGGGCAAGGGAATGTTAGATATGGTCCAGAAGGGGTAGATCTGTCGGATTTTAGTTCAACGGCTAAGGGGATTGATAGACCAGCTGAGAAAAGTTTTGGGTCAGTGTATAACTGGCTGATACGAGGGTTTCGATTGAACCCCGAGCTCAGCACAATAACCTTGTATATAGTAGTCAGTCGTGCAGCTGAAGGTTTTTTTTGGGAACTGATGCCAGTGGATTGCACTGGCACTTGGAGATGGTATGTGGAGAATGCATTCCAACGTGGTTGGCCACTGGGCATACTTGTATTGATATATGAGAAAGAAAATACTGCTGGTGCAATGTCCGTGCAAGATGATGTGGGTCCAAGTACGGCGGGAGGTAATAGCGAAACAATAGAAGAAAATGAAGAAGGGATATGAAGAAGATAGATAGCCAACAGGTGTGGCAGATGAGGGAGAACAAATCAACAGAATCGTCGAAGAAATGGATAGGGAAAGATTCTGAAACGAGCAGCGAGCATGATGATTCGTCTGATGAGGAACACCATGATGCTTGCAGAATGGAGCAACCAGGACTTCTCTAGGCTTTCTATCTCTGAGGACATCATGTGTCATGGGAGTACAAGGAAAATGAGGTCATCCAACGGAGCTACGTATGCATATGTAGAGGATTTAAAGAAGCAGTAAAACAATGGGCCGTTGTTACTTCAAAGGAGTTCTCAGTCGTGAAGTCAAGCAAATCGGTCTATGAAGTAAAGTGCATGAAGGATGGGTGTCCATGGCGGATGCACGCATTCAAGGGTAAATGGAAGATTTATTGGCAAGTTTCAACGTGACTGAGTCATTCATGTTATTTACCCGGTGTTGAAAAATATTCACAGAAACATGACATCTGCATTTGTTGCGACAGAGATGTACTCCATATTATTAACAATATGGGGTACGAACCAAGGTCAATTGTTAGACATATTGAAGAGAAATTTAAATACACAATTAGCTATGCTAAGGCTTGGAGGGCAAAACAGAAGGTTGTGAGATGAGATTTGCACATTTGAAGCATCCTATGATTAATTTGCCTCGTCTGTTAGGCTGTATTCTTTAGAAGAATCCAGAGACGTGCTACGACTAAAAGCTGTCCATCAATTCACCATGGTAAATAAAGTGTGTTGCAACGAGTATTCTTGCATTAGGTGCTTGCATTCAGGCATTTGTCCATTGTCGTCCCATCCTCGCATGCATCGACATTTCTGACGAAAGTACAGAGGACAGATCTTAACAGTAATTGGAGTTGATGGAAACACCAAGTTCTACCAGTTGCTTTTGCTTTTGTTGAGAGTGAGAACACTGATAGCTGGTTATTGGTTTCTAGAAAGGGTTAAGTCTGCAGTTGTACGGATGAGACAGACGTATGCCTTATACATGACATACCGCCGGCTTGCTGCGTGCAATTGAGGAATTGATATATGGATGTGTTGAGAAGGGATACCCCAACCAAGGTGGTCTGATGTCCCAACAGCAGATGGTGCATGCACATATGGATGCTAATTTCTACAGGACAAATTTAAGAATATAGCACCTTATGGATCTTTTTAAAGGCTTGCACCAGAATCAAGAGAAGAATTCAATGAGCTTTGAGGGTTGGAAAGCTGACCTCTAAACAAACCAGATGAGCAGTCCAGAGGGGCTCCATTGGAGGGATGAGGCTCCACAAGCTCTTGAACCTCTATCAAACTGACGACCTCGTATGAGAAGAAGTCTACATCCTTCATTAGAAAATTTTCAATTGGATGAGAATGAGCCAAAGGAAAAATGGGCATGTTGTATGACAAAGCATGGTTCTCGGTTGGCATAATACCAAAAATTTGGCAGGAGTTTATAACTGGGTGATGCTGTGTTCGAGGCTCCCACTTGTGCATAGTGATTTATCTTGCATGGCACATGCAAGTACTTTTGAGATCGGTTCAGAGCAGCTAGGCCCTCAATGACGACAATAATCTTTTCTTTGCACCTACGCCCGAATATCGCGCAGATAAAGTAAAAAGCCCGAGAGCATCTGTTCTACTCAAGGCCACACAAGAACAAGATTTGGAAATATTGTGTGCGACAAGGCCACTGCGCGGAAATCTTCCGTAAAGAATGTGCAGGGTGTTGTGCTGAAGGGAGATGGGGACCTGCAACGTGCCGTGCGAAAACTTACTCTGCTCCACAAGCCAGTCTCACGTTATTGCCGCAGCGAGTGGAGTGCGAAGAAGCACCGCTATTTTGTCTTCACCTTATTCAGGAAAGAAGCATCATAACCTGGGCGAGAGATATATACGCGTTTCGGTATTCGGTTACATACTATGGAGCATCCTCAGTATGTACATCCTATCCAACAAAATTGAGGATAACGTAAGGTCCGCCCGCAAGACAAGACGCATCGTAATGACATGGATGAGTCAGAAGCCGGTGGAAGCATAAACGTGTTCAAAGTGTGAACTAACAAAGTATACTTACAAGAATGTCCAAGGAGCACGGTTCCAAGTGCGCGGAAGTGGACCTCGGGTTCAGCGATGATGCAGTGTCTCTACGGGTAAGGCACAACCTTCAAGACGACCCCGTCTTAGGCGTTCGCGAACAATTAGTGCTGCTACGGTGTAGGTAAGTCATTAGCTAGTTCTTTATAGAAGGATAGGTCCTACTGTTGTTTTTTATTATCATGTAACAAATGCTATAAACTATAACATAATACGCTAACTCTCTATTTGATGCATGTATGGCGTACGATTACACCAGAGCTGTTGGACCGAGGTGTCGACCGGTCCCACCGTCTTACCTGTCAGCCGTTGGAGGGTGCCCACTTACCCACCTTCCGTTCCACGGCCTTCACGTCACCTCCTGCGGTAATCCTTCGTTTCGTGAGAGGTAAGAGCTGTACATATTCATTCACATCGTTGTGCATATGTAATGTCGCCCAATATTGCATTACAGTGCTATATTCTGCAGGTTGTTGAGGCTGGATTCTCGCTTTGTAGGCTATCGACCCGCACCGGACGAAGAGACTCCGCCAAGCGATGACGCTGATTCGGTCACTATGGCCGCACTGGTGGATCGCTGAGACCGGCAGAGACCCACACGTTTCCACCTACCGTGCGGGCGATGACTCCTTGCCCTCCAGACTGTCGTACCTGCTAGACTTCCTCGCAGAACGCGAGTCGGCACGATCGACGGGCGCAGCTTCGCAGGACATGCACTGCTCGGTTCTGCGCCCGTGCGATCTACTGAATTGGACACCCGGCTTCGCTACCGACTTCACCACGATCGCCCCTCGCAGTTGCTGTTACAGATTCATCCGTAAGTCCCGAATTCCTTTCATCACAATTATTGAATCTACAAAGCAACAGAGTGCTGAACTATATAATCTTTCTTTACGCCCTGATAGCGAGCCGATGACGCCCATGATTACTCGGTGCGGCGGAGAGCATGGAGCGTACTGTTGTGGCTGTTCGGTGGGTGATGTTCACCAACCACTCACGGGCACCAGGGACAAGGACTGATCCACTACGCTCGAATGCAATCGCCGACAGGATGACGGCCGCCCAGTGGAGTGGGGTATCTAGCCTGTTCTCAGCGGCGGACGTTACCGTGCTCTTGTACGCTGGCGTGCACAAAGACCGATCCAGGTGCGATTATCGCCGGGTGCCCCTCTCCTTCTGCAGCTCATGGGCGACGAGCGTTTCGCGATAGTCCGTCCCTAATTCCAGCACTCTGCCTGCGAGGGCGGCCCTTGGAGGATGTACCGGCGAGTGCGGACGGTCGACCTATGGACCCATGGTGTCACGGGAGGTACCAAAATGTGAATCCTCTATTTAGCAGTGTAGCGCAAAACACCTGACGTTTAACCTTTTCCTATTTTGCAGCGTCGTTACTCCCACCACGCCAGGGTAGGTAAGGCCCTACCTCCGATCGTTTGAAGTTCGACCGCCTCCTGCCAGCCCGACGTCGTCTGGGAGCCGTAGAGTCCACAGCGTCATCGCGGCCCGGATGCAACCGTCGGACTCTCTACTCTCTTGCACGCGCGACCCAGGCCCAGCCGTACTGGATCGACGATGTGCCGTTGGTGTTCGACATCTTCGTCCGAGCCCCACTCCCGCAGCGCGTGTTACAAACAGTTCGTACATCGGTCAGTACTCCCCTGTGCCCGTGCAGATCGATGTGCCGCCCATGTTCGCACGGTTAGTAACAACTGGATCTTTGTTTTACTACTATAAACTATTTATACTGTAGTCTTAAGGCACTCTGTGCAAATACGATATATCGTAGGGGACATGCAGCCGGTGTTCAGTGGTATCCTCACTGCAGAATACGTTGACGACTGGTTGTTGGCGACGGAGGAGGGGTCGACGAAGATACCATCACACACTGAGGAAGCCTGACCTAGCAGTTACACTGGTACCAGGCCCTACCCACACACGCGTAACGTTCACCCCCATTGATCCACAGCCACACGTCACCGCTACGACGGAACGTATCCTAGACACCTGACAGATACTTCCGTGCGGGACCACCTTATCTTTTCACTTGCTATTCTCCTTTGACGTGTACGCAAGTTCATAACACCATGTTCACGTCAATCTGAAATAAGGCTGACGCAGCGCGACAGGTTAGGCTGATGTAAAACGCAGCTCACGATGACAGTGGCCATGTTTGATGATCGAATGGAGCAGAAGCGACCTTCGGGAGATTCGTCAGGCATTGCCACAGTGATTCGGCGCTCATTAGTCGTGCGTGTCGATGCAGGTACTTCCGTAGTTTACAGCAGCAACACCACGCCAGCAGGAACAGAGCCAGGGCAGTTAGTCTGGCGACCGCAAGGTTCCAGTCAAGCGCATCTGCCCCTGCCAGAGTAAATTGGCCACTAAACCACGGTTCATAACATGTTTTCTTCTACAACATGTACTGTTGTACATTCAATATGCTTCCCTGCAGCTTTCGCTACACGTACCTACTCCTCGAGCTAGCACATCGGACCACATGGAGTGTACCACAGGCCGACCACACGCCCAGCTGGGCATGATAACTTCCTCGGGCCACCCAGGGGTCCTCAGGTTATATCAAACTTTATTTGTTGTCTTGCAAAATTGTTTCAATATCAATATTTGGTTGTACATGGTTCTACTGCGTTACAGGCGTCCGGGATGTTTGCCCCCGGCCTGGCTCCTCCCGCAGGCCTAGGCGTGACAACTGCCCCTCTGGGACACCGCAGGATCCTTCAGGTTATATCCAAACTTTTTTTGCCTTGCCAAATTTTGAGTTTGCATATATATTTGGTATTACATGGTTTCTACTCTACAGGCGCCAGATGTCTTGCTGCCGGCTCCCACGCAGGCCGCACGCCGAAGCAGCGGTTGAGGACCGGATTCTTTCGAGGGGACGACTTGGAGGACTCGGGGCGAGAGATCCAGGACGATACTACTAGCCTCGCAACTCGAAGTAGCTCGCCACCACAGACACAGGGACCCACCAGTGCCACACCCGTGCAGACGACCCGCGCGCTGTGCCGTACCACCAGAACCGGCGACTGTACTCACCTGGGCCAGGTGCGACGCAGGTAGGAGACAAAGAGGTGCTAGAGGTTACGGTCAGGCCCGATACGTTGCATCTGTGATAGTTTGTCTGTTGATATCATGTTTTATTAATTCTACTATACTGAAAGAAACCCCTTTATTTTATTTACGCTCGTTGATCGTTACGAGTCTATTTTGGATGAACTGATCAACATAAATTTTTCAAGTTCAATTACTGCAAGTACATTCTTGACTGGGGTTGACAATCCGAACACACGTTTTACTACAACATAATGAAATTATCCATAACAAAGAGTACAAACGGCACATCAAAAGTTTCTAGTTATGTTATTACATGCCTTAGAAATTATTTAAACAGATAACCAAGTAGCAGATGTAACTACTGTGTGCCAGCGTGGTAACTTCCTCTTCCTTGCCGCCACAGATATGCTGTCTGGACCGTCCCGGACAGGGTGAGGATGGTCGACTATATAATGCAAACAACAATTTGTAACAGTGCGGACCGTTCGAAACATGGACGATGGTCCGGACTATATTCATTGAAACGACCAATTGTACCAGTTCGACCGTCGCGTATATAGTTGCGGACCGTCCGGACAGTACTCTGCGGCCGCCTGCAAGTAGCCTGCCGGACCGTCCGTATATAGTGCGGCCATTCCGGACAGTCTCTGTGCCTGGTCGGCATTGCAGGCGGCCCCCTTGCCCGCCCTCTGGGAGGCGGCAAGGCGGCCGCCTGCAAAAAATAGTCGTCCGATTTTACAGGCGGCCCTGGCTAACAAAAACGCCCTCCCAGAGGCGGCAAGGGGCGCCTACAAAAAATGGTGACGGCGTGGGCCGCCGGCCCAACGGCCTCACCAAGTCATTCAATATCGCCCTCTGCGAGGCGATTTCGACAGATCGCGCCTCCCAAAAAGGGGCGCGGGGTTATTATTTTTGTACAATTTTTGAAATGAAATGTAGTTTGTAAATTTTTTATTAAATAAATATAAAAAATAAAAACAAATGAAATTATCCACACCTGCTAGTTGAATGCTTGAAGCAGTTTTGTCTTCGTCTGCTTTCAGTTGAATGAGTATGCCCCGGAGCACACTTATTTCTGAGGCTTTTAAGCGAGCAAATATTATGACGCCACAGATGCCACAGAACATGGCCTCTAGGTGGCTGGGCCTTGGCCAACATCGACTAGGCTATGAGGCTGAATTTTTAGCTGTTACTAATTTATAATTTTTTTAAAAAAGTTTACAAAACTAATTTCGGTTGAATCAATTTTGCAAAACAACTAGTCTCTTGCCTGCCCTGGGCCACGGGCAGGATTTAGAAAAACCGCCTGTGTTTGTGCCCAGGGCGGCGAATGCCATCCCCGTCACCCGGGCTAACGGCGCCGCCGTCGTTAGCCCCAGGGGACGCCACGTGCCGATTCGCCCCCTGGGGGCGAGCGAATGCCCCAGGGGGTCCGAATGCCAAAATTACATTCGCCGCCCTGGGGGACGGCGGTGAATGCAATTTGCCATTCGGCCCCCTGGGGGGCATTCGCCGCCGTCCCCCAGGCGGCAAATCCACTGGACCGTCCGCCAGCAATCGGACGGGTCCGTTCGCACAGGGATCGACCGTCCGATTAGATATCGGACCGTCTGATCAAACCATTCCCTCCCGATCGGACCATTGCCCAGCCCAGCCTCGGCCCCCTGGAGCCATTTGCAAATTACCAAATTTGAAAATTGTTCGATAATTTTTCACCCCAAATTTTTGAAAAAAAAGTTTGTTTTTATTTGTTCAAAATTAAATTCTTTCTTAAATTCTATTTTACTTGTGCCATTGCATTTATTGAGTCGATGTTTAAAAAAAAAAAAAACCAAAATCATATACTTGTCACGTCGTGAAAAAAGAACTTGTTCAAACTGAGGTATTCCCGGATCGCCACTCGCATTCCACTCCTCGTATGTCTGGATTGGCACTCGCAATCCACTCCTCTCCTGTCTCTTCGGTCTCTACCATGCTTAACAAAATTTAGTTTTATCGTGGTTTAGGTTATGTTTTGACAGTATTTTTTATAATCCGACGATGGTGGGCGTTGGTTTGTAAAATCTCTGATCATTTTTCAAGTTTATTTTTGGTAAAACTTAATTAATGGACATGATAATAGGCCGGTCCGTTTTAATGACATTCGAAATAGGTAGATGCCGAGCCCATTCGCATTGCGCATGATGAAGCGACACCCATAGTACGAAATACAACAAGCGGGACTACATTGAATTAGCAGTTACAATGTATCTGAAGGATGGGATCGAGTCTACAGGAGCGTGAATATGACATGACAATTTAAACAAGTAATGCGAGACCTATGAAATAAATAAATACAACAATAGCCCCTAGGTCATACGCCTCTCGTCCTCCTAGGCTGCCGCGCACGTGCCCGCGCGAGTACGTCAGGCGGTCCGCCGGTACCCCACGGGTAGCTCAGGCCGCCTGCAGCAAGCAGGGGAAGCACACCGGCGTCGTGCGGCTGTGTGTGCGGTGCACTCCGAGCTTTGACGACCCGATCACGGTCCTGCTCCGGTAAGGAGGTCGTCCTCGTTCAGATCCAAGCATAGGTGCTCGGCAGATCCCCGCCCAGTGTGTCCCCCAGTGGAGGTGAGATCCGCTGCGTGGGTCTGGTAAAAGAAAATCTCGCGTTAGCCGCATAAAAAAAGTGCAGTTAGTTATGTTAGAATAGGTTCAATCCGACGTACCTGACAATCCTCGCCCACGATCTGGAGGCTGCCGACCTCGATCCTCCGCGGTACCAGAAGATCTTCTCCCCACGACGTACTGGCCCCTGCAGAACCCGCCGCTCCTGCCGATTGTCCCTTCACCATGGGACCTCGCATAGGTATCTGCATCGTGGGACTGCATCGGGACGGCGACAACTCAGAGCACGACGACCGAGCGCATCGTGTTGCACATCCGTCGAACGTGATCGTCTGCTCCTGCTGCGTGAGAGGGATGCCAAGCCTGTAGCGCTGCCGCAGTAGATCCAGCTCCCGTGGACCTGCCTAGCAAGACGCCTGTTTCAGCAGACATGCGTGGTTAGTGCTGCGTGGCACCTACCATTGAAAATAGTATGAAAACCATTGACTCACCGACGCGAAAGTATAGTCCTGGTCGCGGGTCGATGCGTCTCGCACCCCCGCGACGTGCGCCTGTGGAGCCTCGGAGTGTACGTCACCCGTAAGTCTGGTACGGCCTGGTACCAGGAAAGGTACGCTCGTACCTGGCGGCTGTTTGTTGTAGGGTGCAGCTCCGTGATGAACGTCCTCCGTGGCTAAGCCAGTCGTATTGATGTAGTCGACGACGGTGGGTCTCCACAGCCTACCGGCGGCCTGCCACGCCGACACCTTAACCTGCAGAATGTGACATCCTGGCCAATTAGGATATGGCCCATATGCCCATAGGCGGTGTGTGCACGATTAAGGTACCACCTGCTAGTGAGCAAGGTTGAACCAACTTATAAGCCTTGTCCCTTCCAACCATAGTACTCGGTTACCCTTTTACACGAAGCAGGACGAAAATGTGTAAGTGGGTGCTATTGTGTAAGTGGGCCCGCCCGTGGTTGGGCTGGGCTTGCGGTTCTGGAGGGCAGGGTGTACAAATAGGTATCAGGGCCGACCCTCGTGGTTGCGCGTACGGGTCAGTGTTGCGGGCAATATGGCATGGACGCATTTGGGCTCGGTTCGTGAGGCACATGGCCCATCATATGCGCCGGCACTGACGTACGACGTCGCTAAGAGGGGGCGCGTTCCTGGGACATTTGCCTATATGCCTGTGGCTATGCGGTAAGTTGGGACTGGCGAGACGCCAGTCCTTTGAAGGGGTGTTGACATCCCTGGCCCAATAGGATATGCCCATATTGGCCCAGAGTCGGTGTGCACATGATAGTACCACCTGCTAGTTGAGCAAGGGTTGAACACAACTTATAAGCCTTGTCCCTCCAACCATAGTACTCCGGGTTTAACCCTTTTACACGGAAGCGGAACGAAAAAGTGTAAGTGGGTGCTATGTGTAAGTGGGCCCGCCCGTGCGGTTGGGCTGGGCTGTTTTGTGAGAGCAGGGTGTTACACAGAACACAAACGGTTACACAATGCATAACAAATACGGAATATTCATTTCCACATATACCTATGAACGTTGGTGCGGTACGCCCCTTGCGTTGTTGATGGCCGAAGGTCTGTCAATACCGACTACCGCATCACACTCTGCGGGCAGTCGGCGCCGCGACATAAATGTCGAACAGCACGGCGGCGCATCGTCAGCCAGTACGCCTGGTCCCTGGTCAGACGACAGCCCCGTGCGGCGCACGCGCGTGCCTCGCCTCGCCGCTATACGGTTCCCAGACAACGTCGTCGTCCGAGTGATCCTGTCGAACTCCATGACAATCTGGGGTACGGACTTCTGCGTCTCACAGTGAGCGTACCGACGCTACAAAACAGGAAAAGAGCTCGTTATCCAAGTAACATAAAAAACCGAGACGTTCTAACACCGAAATACCTCACGACGACACCACACGTCCCCCATCGTCGATAGTCCTCCGGTGGGGGACACCCACGTACAGGCTCGCCTCGTACGGACTGTTGTCCACAACCGGGGCGCCGATCGCGAACCGCTCTGCCGCCCAGAGCTGTAGGAGGAGTGGACAACCCGTGAAGACCGCTTCTGGCTCTCTCCTGCAGCCGTCCACAGACCCCTTACGTGGAACGGCAAGGACTGCCGATCCCCAACTGTACTGCGGAACAGCACCCCTCGGCGTCGCATCCCCTCCGTAAGGGATCAAGCCCTTGTCGACTGCCGTGGCCGTTCAGTTGGTGAACATCACCCACCCGAAACACCCACAACAGGTACGGCCTCCAGGCTCCTGCAGTGAGTACGCGTCGGCCTCCGGTGCTAGCTGATCAGCTGCGTTTAAAACATATAACGAAGTTGACACTGTATGCTAGTACGGACTGAAGGACGAACATAAAACAACAAGAAAGCATTCTTACCGTAGCTCAATACCCAAGCCTGAGGGGGGGGGCCCGCATGCGTGTACGGAGATGTCGCCGACGAGGGGAAGCCCCGGAGCATGGTGAACGGGGCAACCCTGTAGGATCTCTCTCGCCACGCCTGAGCCCGTCAACTGGCCCCACCGCATCGCCTGCTAGAGGCAGCCCAAGGAGGGGAAGCTGACGTCCTGCAGCGTGGGGGCCATCTCACCGCACGGGAGTGGAAAGGTGTGCGTCTCCGGTCCTCCACCGTCCACAAGAGCTGTGAGAGCGACCGGTCGATACCCCACTTCTTCGTCGGTCATTCGGCTCCACCCCGTGCTACCAGCCTACACAGCGGCAGAAGGCCTGCCTCCGCAACCTGACAATCAAAACAAAGCAAGTTAGTAAGTGACATATACAGATCACAGTACAACGTTCGTACGTACCTAGTCGTGAACCTTCGTCCACGGAAGTAGTCGCCTGGAAGGTCGCGGACGTAAGTTACTGAGCTCGAAGGTTCCTGCACCGCCGAGAAAAACGACCGTGGGACTGATCCGGTGGCGTGATCTAGCAGCTCAGGCGTCTGGTAGTCCATACCTGCAAGGAAAAAAAGAAGCGGAAACGATTAGCTCATTTAAACATAGTGCATTATAGTCAGAAAATTAACAGAAAATTAACACATTACAGGGAGATTAACATCATCAACGAGTGGCTATACTAACAGACATAACCCGAAGGTGCACGAGGACGCCTGTCGACACGCTGGCCTATCAAAAACGATGGTGCCCTTCACCCAGTTTGCCGCCTTCCCGTCGGCGCCGATCCTTCCATCAGGCTAACTTCCGCTGCACTTGGCTAGAATCTCGCGTCCTTTCGTGCACTTCTTGTAGGTATGTCCCTCCTCTCCACACCTACCTGGCAAACGCTATTGAGCGCTAACGCCGGCCTCGGATTTCGGTCCCAATCATTGACGTATCCTCCGTGTCCGACGTTCGGCCCCATGTCTTGTTCCGCCTTCGTCGGATCAGGGATGTAATATAACTGGACTTGTGTCTTCAGTGAAAGTGCCGACGATGCCGAAACCAAAATCTCGGTACTCCATGTATGGCATGATTTGCTTCCTTTTTGAACGTACGGAGACACATATTGGCGTTCATCAATGCCGCACTCCCCGCAAGTGCAATGACATGAGAACAGGGCTTGTGGGTACAAGCTTGGTTTCCGCAGGAGCACGTGCATGTCCCATCTTCCTTTAGGACACACTCTTGTATAGGCTTCTTGCGAATATGCCACGCCTGGACCTGTCGGCACACAATATCTCAAATCTACGCTCTCGTGTGCCCTGCACTCGGACTCGGTGCTCTCTTGCCTTCTTGCATTTGTCCTCAACGGTACTGTGTCATTTTGTGCCAAACCAAAGGTTTCCATCGGCCATAGATGGGCCATTCTGTCTGCACCTGTCGTGGAAGTACGTCTGTGTTTTATGTAGGATGAAACTCCACGATGCCAACAAGGGGAGTTGCCGAACACCACGCATGACCCAGTTGTACACCTCTGCAAGGTTCGTTGGTCATTATGCCGTACCTTGCTCCACCTTCATCGTACAGCAATGCCACATTTCTCCTTCGGCTCGTGCTCGATCCACTGCGAAAATCTGCTAACCGAGGAACCGGGCCTCCTTCTGAATGTACCGTCATCGGTGGGGAAGTGCATCTAGAGCTTCAGGGCCGTCAACACCTTTAGCTGGGGTCTTGCAGAAACTCTCGCGTCTATATTTGGCTGTCAGCTCATCAAGTCTCCTCCACAGCTCATTGAACTTCTTCTGTTGATTCTGGCGCACAAAACGTTTGAACATGGCCATCAGCTCCTTGTTTCTGAACTGCTTATAAAAGTTTGCGCCCCATGTGACGCATGCACCCATTCTGCTCTTCACATCTTCCGCACACCGGAGGGTGTATCCCTTGTCTGCGCAGCCGTTTCGCAGCTCCTGAATTGCACGCAGCATCCCTGGATGACGGTCATGTATGAGACATACATCTGGCCTCATCCCCACCACCTTTTCCTTAACCAGCTTCAGAAACCAGTACCAACTCTCTGTGTTCTCGCCCTCGACGAAGGCAAAGGCCCACTGGCAACACTTGGTTGTTCCCGTCTACTCCGCATTGCCGTTCAACATTTGCCCTCTGTATTTTCCAGTAGGAATGTGCCGTCAATGCAGAGAATGGGCCTGCCAATGAACAAATGCCAAAACATGCACGCCTGCCAGGAGAGAGGAAGGCCCGCCTTGAAGGACGCTCTGCCCAGGACTTTGATAACGATGGAAACTTTGATTTCGGAGTACACGCCAGATTCCTCGCACAGATGGTTTGCAGTAGACGAGTTGCAAATTATTGTACGAAGCTTCAAGAACTTCGCTTGCCCCACCGAATCTCATTTCATTATCTTCTGTTTGGCCCTCCATGCCTTGCATATATAATGGTTGGACTTATACTTCTCCTCGCGTGCGGCTGATAATTGACTTGGGCTCGAACGAGGTTCTCCACAACAGCATAATACAGCTCTGAAGCGTGAATGCAGATGATATGTTCTTGTGGTACTTCTGAACACCCGGAAGATGGCAGTTGTGCTCCGTCACGATTGACACGGACCAACAGTCGTCATATTTCTTCCTGGATGCGTACATCCTCCATGGACAATCCATCGCTTGAACTTGCACATTTCACTTCGTACACCGATCTTGTGGACTTTGATACCCAGAACTCCCTCCCAAGTGACACGGCCCACATCTTCACAGCCTCTGTCAACTGTGCTTTTCGGCGTATCTAGCGCCTTGCACCATTTCATTCTGTCGATACTTCCATGCCACGTGTGCCCCTCTGAGACAACGAGTCCGGAGAAGTCCTCGTTTCCCATTCTGCCGGTTGTACATCGTCCTCCGAAGAATCACATCCTCCATATGCTCAGGTTCTGAGTCTTCAATTTCCATCTCCTGTACTAGACCTGGTGTCTCTCCCCTTCATCTGCAAACCCCCCCGTCCCATGTCTTCTTGGCCTCCTTCCTCTCCGGCACCCTCGTCTTCTGCCTCATTTGCTCTCCCTGTTTCATCGGGCCCTTCCGCTGTACTCGGACCAGCCTGATCAATGCTGACCACGTCATGCACTACCACTGGATGCTCGTGGCCCATCGTCGCTGCAGTGCACTCTCCACAAAAAATACCCAGCTGGCGTTGAATCTATTGGCATCAATTCCCACCAAAAACCTTCCACAGCCCAGCTAACCAGTGCGTACACCGTAATTGCATTTACTTGAGGATCTACTCCGGATCCCCTCATTAACAATTGTAAACTCCAGGAAAACTTCTCCTCAGCTGGAGCTATAATTCCCTTTGTGCTACGTTGAACTCCGATAAATCTACCCCATATTGTCCTTGTCTGACATTTCCCTTCACCCGTGATAATATCGCGAATACAACTCTATTTGCCATTTCTGTTCACAAAAAAGATTTTTTATTAATCTGTACTAATCAATATTCGTTCCATAAAAAGGCTATACGTATGAGTCAAACCATTATCGTTTCTATATTTTACAAACTGACCCCAGCGGCGCTAATAAAGTTATACGCTAGGTTTATCTAACGTGTCAAATGACGTATACCAACGATGCCATGGCGGAGCATATTTATTTTTAAAATATCTACAATTTTACTACTTCTTCGCTATGTTCTTCTAGTACGGCCAAATAAATTTAACACTAACGATGGTTATGCCAAACCGCTAATAATTTTCATACTATATCGGATATTACACTACAAGTCTACTACTAATTAACATTGTCTAAAAAATTGACTACATAACAGAGGGAGATCAAAAAAAATACCTGGATTCGGCTAAAAAATCTGGAGGGCTTCGCCGCTGTACTTCTCCTCCTTTCCCTCAGCTCTATTGGACGAACGCTGGAGGCGGAAGGGAGAAATGACGTGCGGCGACTGCAGGAAGGGATTTTATAGGGGCCGGCAAAAAACCGCCCTCCCCCAGGGCGGCGAATGGCTATAACCCGCCCTGGGGGACGGCGGCGAATGTAATTTTGCATTCGGCCCCCTAGGGGCATTCGCCGCCGTCCCCCAGGGCGGCGAATCCACGTGGCGTCCCCGGGGCTAACGGCGGCCGGCGCCGTTAGCCCCGGGTGACGGGGATGCCATTCGCCGCCCTGGGCCACGGCGGTTTTTAAATCCCGCCGTGGCCCAGGGCGGCAAGAGACTAGTTTTGCAAATGATTCAAACCGAAAATTAGTTTTGTAAATTTAAAAAAAAATTAAATTAGTAACAGTAAAAATTCCTAGGAGGCTGGCCACTATAAAAACAGAACACACATGATTTGAATGAACCTGCAGGCTGCGACCGTCGTCTTCCTCCTCCGGTTTCCGAATTTTTACTGTTACTAATTTAATTTTTTTTTAATTTATAAAACTAATTTTCGATTTGGGTCATTTGCAGATCTACCCTCTTGCCGCCGTAGGCCACGGCGGTATTTAAAAACCGCCGTGGCCCAGGGCGACGAATGGCATCCCCGTCAGGCGCGGCTAATGGCGCCGGCCGCCGTTAGCCCGGGGAGGCCACGTGGAGGGCGGCGAATGCAATTTTGCATTCGGCCCCCTGGGGGCATTCGCCGCCGTCCCCCAGGGCGGCGAATGCATAGGACCGTCCGCACAGCGATCGGACGGTCCGAATCCACGGTAAATTGTTGTAACGCGCGCTACCTACCTTAAAACAGTCATAACTTTCGCATACGGTCTCGGAATCGGGCAAATAAGTACTCTACGGACATCTACAGAAAATTTTACATCCGCTTCCCCCCGACTTTGTCGGGTTTGTCCAAAAAAATTTTACGAAATTCGGCCAGGAAGATTGAGTTTTTGAGGTCCAAAGTTTCAGCATGATTTTTAAAGCACACTCACAATTTTCTACAGGCCACATCTTACATTTGTTTGAGCTGCACCTTCACGAGATTTTGCTATTCTCGTGTTGCTTGTTGAGAAAAAATATCAAAAAAAAGAAAAAAAAATTTTGCAGGCGGCCCCCTGGATTCGGACGGTCCGATCCTTGTGCGGACCGTCCGTTTACTATGCTAAAAATCGCCGTGGAGGACGGCGGCGAATGCATTTTTGCATTCGGCCCCCTGGAGGCATTCGTCGCCTTTCCCCAGGGCGGCGAATCCACGTGGCCTCCCCGGGCTAACGGCGGCCGGCGCCGTTAGCCACGCCTTACGGGGATGCCATTCGCCGCCCTAGGCCACGGCGGTTTTTAAATACCGCCGTGGCCCACGGCGGCAAGAGGATAGATCTGCAAATGACCTAAATCGAAAATTAGTTTTGTAAATTAAAAAAAATTAAATTAGTAACAGTAAAAATTCTCCGGTTTCCCCTCTTCTACCTGCTGTTCTTCCAATCTCCAGGCTCTATTCTCTGATTCCCCAATCCCCTACTCTTCTCAATCTACACTGCTAGTTCTCCTTAGTTTGTAACCCCCCAAATACTTGAGCAATATCTATGGGAGTTGCTGATTGTACCATCTGTGTTAGGTCTGAATTGTGGAATGGAGTGGGAATGGAACACACAAGCACGCTTTTATGCAGGTTGCAAAGAATAAGGTTGGAGTATATAAGAGTCCAATTGTCAGAACGTCGAGACAAAACACGACATTTCACTAGGAAACACCCACCTTACCGAATACCTAAATCACACATCCTGCCAATACTTTATCACAGGCCATATAATCTTTCGGAATTAGTTTTGTTCATGGAGTTCATCAAAGAGCTTTACGACTGCATTTACATCCACAATTTTCTCAACAAGCATATACTCGCCAAGACAAGAAAGTGATGAACCACAACATCAAAGAAACCACGGATCATTGGAACAAAAAATGGTATATAACCCCACATGACTATCTCCGTCCTCAAACCAAACCATCGGTTAAGAAACAGTTTAGCACCAATCACTCAGAGAGTTAAATTAGACAAGATAAGTCATAAAAAATGAGAAAATAGATGTCGGCGTGGATGCATACCAAAGAACCAAATAGGTCGATGGAGTGAGTTCAAGCAACCAAGCAACTGATGATATAGGCAACAGGGAAAAAAAGGAAACCAAATTATGTCTTGGTAACCTCGGCAAAGTTACCTAACGAAACTTGCAAGTAGCAATGCAGCTAGAAGAGTTTAAACATAATTGTCATGAGCAAAATTCGATTGCAACAAGAAATGCCAAATAACATTAGCTGTAATCAACAGTATGAACAATGTCAAAAAATCCACATACTGTTTTGCACCAGATTTTTGGATCACAAAAGTTTTGGAGGACCAAAATACTGAATTAGAGCATAAAAACCAAATGATACTATTATCACAAGACTCAAACTACAATACTACTTTAGCAGATGATGTTAGCTAGGATGCTCATCCATTAAACCACTAGGTTTATAGAAAAGAGAAGCACCCAACAGCTAATCTGGTATGGGCAACAGGGAAAAAAAGGGAACCAAATTAACTGTTGGTAACCTCGGCAAAGTTGCCCTCCATAATACTAAAAAAATTGCCTCTGATGCTAAAAGAACATTTTTATACAACATCAATCGATATCACTATTGGTAAAAGTGCTGCACCGATATCCAAGATGACATTAAGAAAAGTATCACAAATATGTATCAGAAACAGAACATAAACAACCAAAATAAGTCTTAGCTTTGTGCCAAACAAATAAGTAACCAATGAAATGTCAAAGCAGGGAAAATACAACAATCACGAAGAACTAACATGTATTTTTCATTTCATGGAATCAAGTAATGAGCACGTAAAACACAAACAATACAAATCATTAATATTAGCATATACAGCAAGAAAATTGAAACATGGTTCAATCAGACCATGCTTCTACAGATTATTCAATTAGGCCAACACAAGCAATAAGTGAGCAAATAACGTTTTAGATATTTCAGTAAACCAATATTAGCGCAACGGGTAATTATCAGTACGAGGCATCAGATGATCACAAAGCAAAAGAAAAGGATATGATAAGAGAACCTAGAGAGGCCACAGCACAGACCTACCAGATAACTTTTTAAACAATAGGCTTATATGGATACGATTCATCTGAACTGGGGACTACACCATACTGGCAGAGCTTACAGAACATTGAAGGGCAAGGACAACTTGGATCACATAAACAAGTTTGGCCTAGAAGCTTTGAAGGTTGTCTTTAGCTTCCTGGTTGGGGGCCTGACCTTCCTGTACACCAGTGGGAACTTGATATCTGACTTGTGGAACTGTTTAGTGTTGTCACGCTTGCAGAGTTTAAAGTGGACAGTAGCAGTCTTGATGATCTGAATGCAAGGGAATCTGACACGGTGGCGGGATGCCATCTCAGTGTACATTTGCTCAACGGCACCATTGAGGGTGGTATCACGGTACTCCTTGTACATGTTGTGGTAGCCAGTCCTGCTCTGGTAACGCAGCCAGATGCCATAGTTCTTGATAGTAGTTGGGTTCTTCTCAAAAATCTACAGAAAAACAAACAAAAGGTTATTATCAGGCAAATAATGAAAACGCTGATAATGAATTAGGCATAAACTAAACTGAATAGCAGTTCAAACCACTGTGCATCCACAATCATAATCTCTCTCTACTATAATAAAAAGGAATAGTGTATCTGCCGTTTGACGTCAGCATGACATGGCAGCCCCGCTCGTGCTACCTTCCTTCGTTGTGTTTCTGCTCGCGGTTCCACGTGATGTGCACCGAGCCAGACGGACCCATACGCCATACCTTCCACAGTACGCACCCCTCATGCTCGCACCGTCACAGGGAGATGCGGTGTGCCCCGGAGAGAATTACAGCAAAATTATATGTGAAACATTTTAAGTTCAGCAGTGAATAGTTTCGTCGTCCCAGAAATATATAATTGGAATATCCGTTCTCCTTCATTGACGTGTCACTTTATAACTAAGGTTAGAAAGAAACCAAACAAACAAAAATAATGCCCAAAGAGAACAAAATCAAATTAATAAATGGATCAGAGTTCTGGCTTGGAATCCTCCTCCGAAGAGGGGTCACTTTTGCACACAGTATAATCATAGTCGATCATCTGGGGAAAGGATCCTCACCTCCATTCAAACAATTCATAACGAAAGAAAAAACAAGAGGGAAAAACATTGTAAAAGAAAAAAACGAAAGGTAAATGTGGTGTTGCGAAAACGAAAGGTAAATGTGGTGTCGAGGAATAGATGGATCAGATTTCTGGCTTGAATCCTCCGAAGAGAGATTACATTTGCGCACAGTATAATCATAGTCGATAAGCTGGGGAAAGGATCCTCACTTCCATCCAAGTTATCTCAATCCAACAACAGATGCAACAAAAGGAATAAGATGATCAGATACTGAAATAGCGAGCGAGGTAAAACCAAACGAAATGAGGTGCAAATCAAATGTAGCGGTTTGATCAGAACTACTGGCTTAGAAGCCTTCTCCAAAGAGAACTTGCAAAAATCGCACAGTATAATCATAGACGATAATTTGGGGAAAGGATCATCACTTCAAAACCGCATCAGATTTGCTACGACAAAAACTGAAAACCAAATGCAACAGATCTATCTAAACGAACAAAGAGAGAACTAAACGGAACAGATCTAACTCAAATCGAGCAGGAACAAACGCGAGAGAAGAAAACCACGTATTACCGGCACAGATGAAGGGAACATAGGGTGGGTTCTGGAGGAATCGGATGCGCTTCTTATATAGGGATGAGGGGTCAGTGGCAACAAGGAAACCCTAGCTCACATTGGATTGTGATAACCAGGCCGATGTTAAATGGGCCTAATCTACAATTTTGGCCTAACTCTATACCTTGTCCTTTTATTATTTTCTTTTTTCGTTATATTTGGATGAATAGCACAAGAACAAAATGCACTTCTTTTTAACTAAATACAAATCGTCAAACACTATGGACAAATTTAAATTGTGCTAAGCTGTACATTGCAAAACGCCAAAACATGTTTCCGTCGTCTGTTACCATGCGTATTCGGTCTGCATGACGTTGATGTTAGTCCGTATAATATAATTTTATTTATCAATTTATTTCTTATAATCATTCATGTAAGTGGATTTAATATGAGTATAATTAAAATTGTATTTACCCATTGCAACGCACGGGCAATTTTTCTAGTCTAGTATAAAATTTCCAGTAGGAAAATGCACCACAGAAGAATGAGAACAATTTCTGATTCACAAATACAAGAATACACAGTTGTACTTAGGAAAAACAGCAGAAAGTAGATACCAGCAAAGACAATCAAATCTATAAGCGAGCATGGAAAAAAAGGCATCAGTGAAATAGACTGCATTGCAAAACAAATCGACTGACTACTACATTTCAGCAATTAAACGAGCAACAATGCAGCACCCTTCAGTCAAGTGAAGAACTCGGTATGAGTCCAGTTAACAATGATGCATTCCAACATATTCTGCACAAACGCTAGTAGATGCGTACATGAAATCAAAGCAAATGGGGGAGAACAAGAGGTCACCTCGTTGATGGCGAGGATCTGCCCGTTGCTCTTCTTCACCTTCTTCAGCTTGCGGAGGAAGTACCTGCGGGCAGCCAAAGTAAATCCAAGTTCACTGGACAACATCCAAACACCTAAACAAGCGCGAAGCATTCGCGAGGGATCCGGATCCTCACCAGAACTTGGACTTGGCGCGGACCTCGTTCGTGGCCCAGAGCTTCATGCGGTAGATCTTGGGGTGCTCGTCGGTCGGCGTCGGCAGGCCCCTCCCCACCACCTGGTACTGGTGGAACTGCGCGGCGCGCAAACCAAAACGAAGCGAACGTCAGGTCAGATCTCGCTACGAGATCAAGCCCTCGTGCTAGAGGGAGGGGAGACGGGAGAGATGGCGCTCACCCTGAAGGCGACCATCTTCGCCGGAGTTGCCGAGGTCGCTGGGCGGGGAGGCGACGGGCGGGCGGCGGTGCTCCGAGATGGCGGCGGCGCGGAAGGTTTGCGGCATCCGGTACTTTATAAGGGAGCCGAGTGTGGAGAGGAGCACGGAGAGAGGTCGTGTAAAACCCTAATGGGCCGGAATGCTGGAAGTGCTGGAACTTGGGCTGGATATGCCATCATGGCCCTAAGCCCAGTACGTAAGAGGTCTGATGCATACAATTTCCGATTTTTTTCTATTTTTATATTTTTTAATAAAATATTTAAAAAATATATTTTCGTTTCAAAAATTTACAAAAATATACTCCTAACGCCCTTTGGGAGGGCGTTTTTTATGAAATCGCCCTCCCAGAGAGCGATTTGATAACGTGGCTCATGGCCGTAGGCCGAGCAGTTGACGATCATCAGCACTTTTGCAGGCAGCCCCCTAGCTGCCCAAAAACTACCCTCTAGGAGGGTGGTAAGGGGGCCGTCTGCAAAATACTAGCCATGGGGCCGGCCAATTTACAGGCGGCCCCTTGGCCGCCGAAAAACCACTCTATAGGAGGGCGGCAAGGGGGTCGCCTGCAAAACGCCGGCCATTTTACAGGAGGCCCCTGGCTACTGAAAAACCGCCCTCTAGGAGGGCAGCAAGGGGGCCGCCTGTAAGTAGCTCTCTCTTCTTTTTTTTGTGAATTTTATGAATTTTTTGAAGACTGGGAGGGGGTTTTATAGCGAGGCAGTAAAAATTCGTCCTCTGAGAGAACGATTTTTTGATAAAATTGGCTAATTTGTAGGCAAGGGCGGCAATGAGACCGCCTGTAAAATGGCTGGCCTTGCGGCCGGTATTTTACAGGCGGCCTCCTTGCCACCCTTCCAGAGGACGGTTTTTCGACGACCAGGGGACCGCCTGTAAATTAGCTGGCCCCACGGCCGGTATTTTGCAGACGGCCCCCTTGCCGTCTTCT
The DNA here is from genome assembly GCA_003991445.1 of Oryza meyeriana var. granulata. Taxonomy (NCBI): domain Eukaryota; kingdom Viridiplantae; phylum Streptophyta; class Magnoliopsida; order Poales; family Poaceae; genus Oryza; species Oryza meyeriana. The sequence goes on from RYFJ01002703.1 coordinate 89,359, forward strand.
GAGAGGGTAGTTTTTGGGCGACCGAGAGCCGCCTGCAAAAGTGCTAACTGCTATGGGCGGCCTACGGCCATCAGCCACGTCATTAAATCGCCCTCTGGGAGGACGATTTTTAAAAAACACCCTTCTAGAGGGCATTGGGAATATATTTTTGTAAATTTTTGAAATAAAAATATAGTTTTATAAATATTTTATTAAAAAAATATAAAAATAAAAAAATTCTACAATTTCCATCTTTCCATCCCTTTTCATTCCTTTTCTTTTCTTTAAACGGACCAAATGCATCCAACCTGATGCGACGTTAAGCGAAAGCGAGTATACTGCTTCCATTCCATTCCACTGAATATACTATGTTTAACTCACTGCATACAATGTTCAGTGTATGCAGTTCTAGCCTTGCAGGCACTTAAGTTTACACGCAGCTAATTATCATTTATCAATACTCCTACATCATCTCGTGTTGAACACTTTGGGTTCCTCGCTGCATGGTCCGGAACTTCACAGTTACAGAGAAGTTTCAGGCAGGCGTCGCAGTAATGCATCGCCAGCTGATGATTCACGTAATTTCTCCTAAATCTCAACATGGACTTCATCTTCTCCTGGCCCTGGTCGACTAGCAACTCTGTTGTGAAGACAGATACGGGCAAAAATATTACATAATCATACTCATACAACGTGATGGTTTTTCCTCGACTAGCAACGCAGATGTTCCAGTCGTCTCGATGAGCAATCGAGTAAATCCCTTCCTCTATCTGACTATCTCCAGTTCCCCGTCATCCTTGGAGAGTTGGTCGCTTAGAGGATTGGAAATGCATTATATGATTTGTATCCATCTTCCGACTTTCTGAGTGACAGCTCACCTATCCTGAAGAAAAGCACAAATTCTCTGGTGAGTTTATTCTGTTTCCGAGAATACTCCATCACAGTGCTAAACTGAAGCTATGTGTTCACAATAGCTTTCATCAAGCTGATAAACAAGAGTTATTACTGATTATCATAAAAACTTATTTGTTACAGTAAGAATATTACAAAAATGACAATATCAATACATTCCTCACTATTCTTTCTTTTTGAAAAAGAGAGGTGAACCCTCTCCCATTTCTGTTATCAGAAAGGGATAGTTTAAACACAGAAGGTCATCTCAATGGGTTAAACGCCAAGGAAATGCATATGCCAATAAAATTTCAAAATCATAAGATCGTTGGCAAGTAAAATAAGATCCTATCAATTTATAAAGAAAATAAATTAGGTTATAGTTCATGCAGTTTACAAAATGGGTTTGTCTAACAAGTGCAATCATAGTTTTGCCACCGGCCTAAGTGGTCTGGTCCTTTGTAACCGGCCTCAGTGTGCCGCTATCCCCTTATTCGATTGGCAGAGCTCCTGCCGTTTACTTCAAAAAATGTTATTTACAAAATTCCTACTAGACAAGACACAGTGATTGAATAGGCAAGGGCTGATGTTTCCTTACGTTTCAAAATGTAATGTCTTCTCCTTGTTCTGGTGTGTCGCCGAGCAAAGCAGACAGCAATTATACATATAACAAGACCTAGCTCAATGACTACAGCCATTCTTAATCCTGCAAATGGGACAATTAAAATCACATTTCAAAAACATATCCCATTCCAATATGGCTACATCTAAAATGGCATGCTGAACAGCGATAATACCTCTTAGCTTCTGGATAAGATCTTCTATATCGAGTGTATGTTTAATACCAAGATCATCATCCTTTGTAACATCCTTTATGCTCCTATCAACATCATCATCCTTTATAACGCCCTTTCTATTCATACCAACATCATCATCCTTTCTAACGTCATGTCTGTTCCTACATGTGTTCGGACAACGGATGCCACTTTCATACTCATCACTTCCATCGCAACAATCTAGAAGAGCATACAAAAACACTGAAGAATTTTGCTATTGATGAAACAAAATGATAAAGTAAATACAAATTAGTTGCATATGTTCAAAGGGAGAACTTGAACATAAGGATAAAAAATCTGTGCTTCTATTCACATTAACTTTGTAAGCAATAGCATACCACATATTTTATCATTCACAACAGATGAGAACAAGAAACGAGGGGTGTCTCCAGCATTTCTACAGTAAAACCTGCCCTCTGGACAAGCCGAAGTACCTGGATGACACAGATAATGTGAGGGACAGCATTATATTAGTGAACATCTTTTGCATCAGTGATCTTATCAACTATGAAGCAACAGAAACGCACATAGTTGTGGCAGAATTTTCTATGTTAGCATTCAGAGTTTTGCAAATGGATGCTGTGGCCTGCCACCGCAGCTGTATCCACTCAAAAACTGCAAGGCCACAGTTTACACTTTCAAGAAACCTGTTTTGATCTAGCATGTAGCTAAATGTACCAATAGCCCAATACTATATGCTTTGCAGACTGCAGTAGCGCAGACTTAGCTTAATAGCTCATTTAAGCCACTGCAAACAATACTCGAGAAGCACTGTAAAAATCGCACATTCCCAAATCCTCTGAAATATCAAAATTTAACAGTTCTCTCCTTGGTGAATTGGAAAGGAGTCTACTAGCACGAGTAAATTCGAAACAAGAGAGATATTCCCATCAAACCAATTCTAACACCCAACGCAATATTCCCATTCTAACATCCAACGCAATATTCCCATCAGATCTCGTCACACATGCGAGATCGACCAGATCCCTACAGTTCGCATTTCGCAGTTAAGCTCCGCCGAATCGGAAATAGAGATCGAGGTAGCGGGAGACCTGGCTCGTCGGTTCCATCGGAGCAGTCGCAGTACCCGTCGTTGAGATGGCTCTTCGGGAAGGATCCCGAACCGTCCCTGCAGACGATGACCTCCGGCGCGAAGTACGCCTCGTCTGCAGAAGCGATTCGGTCAGGTCGAGTAACGAAAAGAGGTGAAGGAGTGTGCTTCTAAGCATGCGGGTGTGTCGTCACCTTGAGGAGAAACGCCGAGGAGCGGTGGTGCGGCGCCGGCGGCGCCGGCGAGGAGGAGGAAGAGAATAGCGGGAGCGGAGGAGACTCCGCACCGACTTGTTAGTTCAGTCGTCATCTGCCGTTCGATGGGCCTGCGAGCGTCCGTTTGTGATAATCTCAAGGAGGGGCAGTGCTAGAGGACGGCATACCGTTTCCTGGACGGTATGTTTTATGCGATGGCATCAGCATCCACGTCCGACACACCGCTAGCCACCGCGTCCCCAAACGGGAGGGCGCGTGAGCTCTGCCTCCTCGGTTCGAAGCACAAGCGTGAGCCCCTCCTACAGTAGGGTTGGGCAATCCGTGTAGACCGAAAATTCGGTAAGGTTTTTTTGTTTAAAAAAATTCGGTCTTTGAAAATATGAGGAAGTTATCGGTAGAATTTTATAGATCGGTAGTTCGGCTAATCGAAATTTTGGTCTCAATCTTCAGTCCGACCGACCAGACCGAAATTTCCTTCATGGCGTGCAAGACAGCATAAAGGCATGCACCACACTTGCAGATAGGGATAAGGATGAAAAAAAAAAGCCTCCAATATTAGTATGAGAACACATGTCAGAACAAGCTACTGAAAAATCACAAGTAAACACATACAACGATTGCCTTTAAACACTTGCAAAAGATAAACACAGCAATCTAGATTTGGCAAAACAAATAGAATTCAAGAATAAGTGTTACAAATCTGAAAAGGTAAATTAAGGATTGAGAGAATATAGGAGAGACAATCATCACGGCGGTGAGGAAAAGCAGATGGCGGTGAAAGACCGTGCGGCGAGCTGGGGACAACAAGCGGTCAAGCGCTGTTGCAGACGATGGTGCAGCTCGAGCTAGAGACCTGATGGGGTGCTGAGCTAGTGTTAGTGGCAGCTAGGTTTAGGTATGGAGTCATCTATCGGTGGAGTCCTGATGGACGTGAACGAGGTGGGCTAGTTGCTGGAGTCCTAGACTACTCGGCCTAGGTTGGTTGCTAGTTTGGCCCAAGATTAGGTAATTGGTTAACCGAGGTACAAGACCGAACAACTGAAGAAAAGATCGGTCTTTGCAAAACAAAACCTGATGTTTGGACCGATGACCGAGGTCTCGGGTACTTCGGGTTCGGTCTTAGTTTTTTCCCCACCCCTATCCTACACGCCTCATGGCTCGTGCCCTATCTCTGTTAACATTAAAATTTGGTACGTTTCGTTATTATGTTCGATTAAAGAAAGATGCTATATCAGCCGATGGAAGCTAATTCAGAAGAAGCCGAATTCAGGAAGAAATCGTAAAGACCACGGCATGGCAGTTAATTAGTTTATCTATAAATTAGGTAGCTTTAATGATTTTTAGGAAAACCTGATCTCGTGTCCGATCAGGGCTTGTTGTTTTTCCTTTTATAGTTAAAAAACTCATGTTTCGTATCCGATCAGGATTGTATCAACTCGGGATATAAATACGTATGCCCGGGGACCATGTAAATCATCTCTCAGATCAATACAAATTCGGTGCATCGCCACCCTTTTCGACAGGTTCTTACTTCTCGAGCTGGGCTGCATCGGTTAGGTCTGAACTCCTGCGAGAGGGTAAGTCTCGTTACCCCGACTACCTTATCAGCTAGGACTTCCTCGGTTAGGTCCGATATTCTAGCTAATCTACGGTAGTCGGCTTACCACGGTGTATCTATTCTGTCTACGGCTGCATCAGTTAAGTTTGATCTCTTAGGCCGAGTGGATATATCACATCACGATTGCATAAGATTTATCGGCTTGTCGAGTTTCTTTTATCATCATTCTTCAAACCGAACGGCATTATGATATAGCAGTACGCTCCAAACGGCATGATGAAGGATGTCTTTAAGCAGTCTTTCTCCCTCAGGCTAATTTGATGGTATCCCGAGTAGCAGTCGAGAAAGCTGAGTAGGTCGCACCCTGAGATCGGTCCTGGGAAAACCAAATGGGTCCTTGGGGCACGCCTTGTTGAGATCGGTGTAGTCGACGCACATGCGCCATTTACCGTTTTTCTTCCGGACCAGAACTAGGTTTGCCAGCCAATCCGGGTGATAGACCTCCTTGATGAACCCGGCTGCGAGGAGCTTAGTAATCTCCTCCCGAATAGCATCCTTGCGGTCTTGAGCGAAGCACCGCAGCCGTTGTTTGACTGGCTTGGCGTCTGTCTTTACATTAAGGGCATGCTTGATCACCTCCCTTGGTACGCCCGGCATGTCGGACGGTTTCCATGCGAAGATATATTTATTGGCTTGTAGGAAGGTGACGAGCGCGTCTTCCTATTTGGGGTCGAGTCCGGTCCCGACTAGAGCAGTCTTGGAGGGGTCGGAAGAGTCTAGGGGGATCTTCTTCGTGTCAGAGTCCGCTGAAATTCCGGACTTCGCTGTCTTTTTTGTCAGAACTTGATCCTGCTCGACTTCAATTGTGACGGCTTGCTGAATGCTATCGCGCTCGACTGCCGCCTCTTGTGATTGAGCCAGTTCACAGCTCTCCTTGTCGTAGGTGAAGGCTTGCTTGATGTCGCTGCGGAGGGAGAGGACTCCTGCTGGCCTAGGCATCTTGAGCACCATATATGTATAGTGCGGTATCGCCATAAATTTGGCGAGTGCCGATCATCCGAGTATCGCGTGGTACGTAGTCTCGAAGTCGGCAACCTCGAAACAGACGTTTTCCGTGCGGAAGTTATCCCACGTGCCGAAGGTTACCAGCAAGGTTATCTGCCCGAGTGGAGTTGATGACAGGCCGGGAATTATCCCGTGGAAGGGCGCAGTACTTGGCCGTAGTTCTGAACGAGAAATCTTCATCTCATTCAAAGTCTTGGCAAATAAGATGTTGAGCGCCCTACCTCCATCGATGAGAGTTTTCTTTAGCCTGATGTGTCTGACGACCGGGTCCAGGACAAGTGGGTAACATCCTGGGTGAGAAACCCGATCTGGGTGATCTGCACGATTGAAGGTAATGGCCATCTCTGACCAGCGCAGGTACTGGGGGGTGTCAAACATAGAGATCGTGTTGATGTCGCGCGCTGTTAGCTTTTGTTTGCGCTTGGACTCGTACGCGGACGGCCTTCCGAAGATGTGGTTGAGCTCGGCCTGAGGATCTTGGAAATCATTGGCCGGACCCTGATCTGACTTGTCTTTGTCCTTGTCGGCGCCAGATGATGAAGCTTGCTCAAAGACAAACTTCTTCAGCATGTAGCAATCTTTGGCCGCGTACTTGCCCTTGGGGTGGAAGGGGCATGGCCCGCTCATGACTTTCTGGTAGTCGCTATTCCGCTGGGGCCGCGACCGAGTGCGCTCCATGTTGGCCACCTCGTTGTCCGACTTCCGCTTGCGGCTGCCAGACTTGTTTTGAGACGGCTCGTTGTCGGCTTTCGCCTTTTGGTCCTTCTGTCGGGACTCCTTCTTCTCGTCGAGGGACTCTACGACCGCTTCAGCCGAGTCGGCGTATTTATTGGCCATGTCGAACAGAGCCCGGACAGACGGCGGTGGTTTCCGAGTGAACTTCGCGATGAATGGGGCGTCCTTTACTCCCTTGCGGAAGGCGGCGATGACAGCCTCGTCGCGGATCATTGGGATCTTGTTACGCTTCTCGGAGAACCTCTTGATGAAATCTCATAGAGACTCGTTCTTCCTCTGGTGCAGCTGATAAAGATCGTGCTCTGAAGATGGCTTCTCGTAGGTCCCCTAAAAGTTAGCGATGAACCGATCCCTGAGTTCTCCCCAGGAACCGATCGACCGCCTTGGGAGCCCTGTCAGCCATGTCCTCGCCGAGTCGGCTAGCGCAACTGGGAGGTAGTTAGCCATGGCTTTGTTGTCGCCCCCAGCAGCGCGAACTGCTAGGGTATATACAGTGAGCCAGGACTCGGGATTTGTCTTGCCGTCATACTTTTCAATCCCAGTGGGCTTAAAGCCAGTCGACCAATGGACGTCCTATAGCTCCCGAGTGAAAGCTAGGATGCCTTCGTCTTCGTGGGGGCTCGGGCTTCGACAACGGCGGTTAAACCACTCGTGATGGAGGCCAAAGCACTCGTTTTCATCTTCCAGTCGGTGGCGCTCATCTTCTCGTCATTCACGGCGCCGGGCGCTAATAGTATGGCGAAGGTCATGTTGTAGGCGTTCTCGGAGGTCTTGATTAGGCCGGCGATCATACTGGTGACGGCGCCGGTTGTTGTTATTGGTATCACCGAGTGTAGTTTGCCTAGACTCCTCGCGTGGCCGACTTGAGCCGGCCGATCGACGCCGAGCTGACGTGGATGAGCCCGCTGCTGGAGATCCCGACCGATTAGTTAGTACTAGGGTGTCGCCCGACTGCTGTTGTTGCTGTTGGCAGGCAGCAGCCGTGATCATCGCCTTGATCTTGGCGACAGTTAGGGTGGCCTGGTGATCAGGCCCGAGCTGGAGCGTGTCCAGCAGAGTTGTGGTGGCCACAACATTCTGTTGCGGCGTGATGAAGATGTCGTGATCGCCGAATTTAGTTTGGAGAATCTGCTGCTGGGCTGCTCGCCCAGCTCTGCGCAGCCCGTCGTTGCGAGCCTCGCGATCAACCTCCTCCTGTTGTTTCAGTCGACGCGCCTCCTCCTGTTGCTCCTCTTGCAGTCAGCGCACCTCGGAGGGTGGTGTTGAAGCCATGAAGATCTCGCGGGGGAGGAGAAAACTCGCCAGACTGGAGTCCAAACTGGCGTTCGAACCGTTATCCGACTTGGAGTCGGACTCCGAGTAGTTTATCGGAGTGAGAAGGACCCCAACCTCTTTAGATCCAATCTGAAATGGCACTTGGCCGTGTCCAAACTGAATCGCAGAAGATCGGGTCTGTTGTGCGGGATATAAATCCGCAGCGTCGCCGAGTCCGTGTGGGAGATTGACGATCTCTCCCCTTCTCGGCCCAACCCCGGCTGGCTCAAGGCCTAGCGCAAGTCGGACGCCGAAGGAGAGAGTTGTCCCGATGCTTGCCGATGTGAAGGACTGCAGTAAGTCATGGAAGGAGATTGCGATGTCCTGTGGGCCGACTGGCGCTACGTCGGCTGGCTCCTCGGCCGGCTAGATTAGATCTGTTCCGGCCAAGGTAAGGTTGCTAATCTGGTTGGCAATGAAATCGAGGCTTCCGAAGGAAATCTTGTCTCCGGGGGAGAACTTGTTGTTGTCGACTCCGTTTGTTGGATCCATCGAATTTGCTGATGAAGAATTTGCCGGAGCACCTACCTGGCGCGCCAACTGTCAATGCTTTGCACCGGCAATAAAACTATAGGGCTACTCGGCAAAGGTAAATTCGGTGGATTGCAGAGGAACACAGAGAAGATTTATACTGGTTCAGGCCCTCGATGTGAGGTAATACCCTATGTCCAGTTGAGGTGTTATTCCTCTGAGGTGGTTTGTGATCAAATGATCTTCCGTGCCCTAAGGGGCGCCCTGCCTCCCCTTATATACTGGGGGACAGGGGTATATGATAAGGATCTCAGCCGGATACGGCCAAGGGATTTCCTTTTTAGAGATAGAAAACTATCCGACTAAGACTATGTTTCCTTATTATACAAGGCATGGCCTGCCGGGTGCTATCTTATCTCTAATTACATGATCTGGCCCATACTCTATCCGACTGGCCCATATACTGGTAATGAGGTACCCGGGACCCATGGCCTCCACAATCATCAGTTTGTACTGCATCGGTTAGGTCCGACCTACTAGACTGGTGATAATAAATTTATCCTTGTTGAGTTGATAGGTTTTATGCGATGTTTTATCAGAGTGCTTAGCCAATAAGTTATCTTTTACTAGACAAAGCCGACTGCATTGTCTTGATTATTATTTTGATTATCTACACTATCATCAGCTTTCCAGCCGATGCACATGTTCTATTGGTAGTCGGCTGATTTATTTATTTATATCATTATCGGTTTCCTAGCCGATACACAAGTGCTGTCGGTAGTCAGGCAGTCGGCTCGAGGGAAGTCGGCTAGTTTTCTATCTTTTTATGTTATCGGCTTCCAGCCGATGTACAAGTACTATCGGCAATCGGCTGAAGGAAGTCTGTATCGGCTGGTTGACCGATTGGATCACGGATCTAATATTTTCTATCTCCTTGTCAATTGCTGGGTCAAATTGACTGGCACGCCCACGAACCTCAAATTTAGGACCTGCACTGGAGCTAAGCAGATCTCCCAGGCCTTCGCGTGTCTAGTGCATCGAACTAGATCATCAGCTCGTCTTCAGCGCTACTGGTGATTTTCGGTGTCAACACGTTTTTGGCATGCTTGGGGGGACCAGAACTTCGACATGGTTGGAAAGGAAGTCAGCACAGACAATGTAATCCCAGTTACAATGGAAGACTTGACCGAAGAACAAAGACAACAAGTGGAGCAGAACATTGCTGAATTTCAGAAGCTTTGTCTAGAATCCTTCGGTATGACAGATCAAGGGCCGATTCAGAAGTTACAACTACCAAAACTTGTTCTGGTTGGCAAATCGAGCCATACATCGTCTGCAGGTTCACAGAAGCCACTTCAAGAGATGATTAATGAAGCAGTTCACCGTGCATTGATCAATCAATCTGGGATATTGGTGAACACATTACAGAGCTTGATCATGAAGGCGGTGGAGCCGATTCAACTGGCTGGGGGGCAACAAGATGGAATTCCTCAAGGATATCATCAAACTGCATACTATGGGGGGCATCGACAGAGTCATCCAGGGGCTGTCCCTGAGTACAATTATCAGAGAGAATATTAGAAGCAGAATCGGCTACCAACTCCACCTTTGCATTATCACGTCGAAGATCCAAGGGAAGAAGATTGGACAGCAAGAGTCACAGAGGTGGTGAGAGAACAGTTCGGTCTAAAACCGAAGGAAACATTTATGTATCGGCATCCATATCCAGATTGGTTTGATAGAGTTTCATTGCCGCGCCGATACAGAGTACCAGACTTCTCCAAATTCTCAGGGCAAGATGATGTATCTATAGTGGAGTATGTCAGCCATTTTTGGCTCAGTGTGGGGAGGCATCGGCTGAAGAAGCTTTGAGAGTTAGATTTTTCCCACTATCATTGTCCGGATCGGCCTTCACATGGTTTTCTTCATTACCACCAAATTCAGTTTGGGGTTGGGCCGATTTGGAAAAGCAATTCCACAAATATTTCTTTACTGGGATTCAGGAGATGAGTTTAACAGATTTAACATCGATAATACAGAAGCCGGATGAATCAGTCGCAGAATATATCCAGCGGTTTCGTGATGTTAGAAGCCGATGTTAATAGTTTAAGTCTAGATGATGCACAGCTGGTCAAGTTAGCATTCCAAGGTTTATTGGCTCCGATCAAGGAAAGATTTTCATCACAAGACTTTGAGAGCCTAGCATACCTAGTACAGAAGGTATCGGCTCATGAAAGCCGATTTCAAGAGGCTATGGAAGAATTGTTGAAGCCCAAACAGAAGAATTTCGAAGTTCGATAATAAACTCCGAAATTGGGGGGCATGTGTTAACACCAAATTTGGTACGGTTCGTTATCATGTTCGGTTAAGGAAAGAGGCTATATCAGCCGATGGAAGCTAATCCAGAAGAAGCCGAATTCAGGAAGGAATCGTAAAGACCACGGCATGGCAGTTAATTAGTTTATCTATAAATTAGGTAGCTTTAATGATTTTTAGGAAAACCTGATCTCGTGTCCGATCAGGGCTTGTTGTTTTTCCTTTTATAGTTAGGAAACTCCTGTTTCGTATCCGATTAGGACTGTATCAACTCGTGGTATAAATACGTATGCCCGGGGACCATGTAAATCATCTCTCAGATCAATACAAATTCGGTGCATCGTCACCCTTTTCGACGGGTTCTTGCTTCTCGAGCCGGGCTGCATCGGTTAGGTCCGAACTCCTGCGAGAGGGTAAGTCTCGTTACCCCGACTACCTTATTGGCTAGGACTTCCTCGGTTAGGTCCGATATTCTAGCTAATCTACGGTAGTCGGCTTACCACGGTGTATCTATTCTGCCTATGGCTGCATCAGTTAAGTTTGATCTCTTAGGCCGAGTGGATATATCACATCACGATTGTATAAGATTTATCGGCTTGTCGAGTTTCTTTTATCATCATCAGTTTGTGCTGCATCGGTTAGGTCCGACCTACTAGACTGGTGATAATAAATTTATCCTTGTTGAGTCGATAGGTTTTATACGATGTTTTATCGGAGTGCTTAGCCGATAAGTTATCTTTTACTAGACAAAGCCGACTGCATTGTCTTGATTATTATTTTGATTATCTACATTATCATCGGCTTTTCAGCCGATGCACATGTTCTATTGGTAGTCGGCTGATTTATTTATTTATATCGTTATCGGTTTCCTAGCCGATACACAAGTGCTGTCGATAGTCAGGCAGTCGGCTCGAGGGAAGTCGGCTAGTTTTCTATCTTTTTATGTTATCGGCTTCTAGCCGATGTACAAGTACCCTCGGCAATCGGCTGGAGGAAGTCTGTATCGGCTGGTTGGCCGATTGGATCACGGATCTAATATTTTCTATCTCTTTGTCAATTGCGGGGTCAAATTGACTGGCACGCCCACGAACCTCAAATTTAGGACCTGCACTGGAGCTAAGCAGATCTCCCAGGCCTTCGCGTGTCTAGTGCATCGAACTAGATCATCAGCTCGTCTTCAGCGCTGCTGGTGATTTTCGGTGTCAACAATCTCCACACGTGACAGATCTAGTATCCATATGTATCATCTCTAATACATATAAGTATCGGACATGATACCTAATACTTAGATGTACCGTACATGATACCTAAATATCATGTTTGGTACACATAAGTATCATGTTTAGTCCCTAAAACTATCATCTTTGGTACAACCCTAAACCCTAAGCAATCTGTTACTACTCTAAACCTCAAGCAACCCAAATCAAACAACCTATCCATCCACCCAAAAAAGGAGACGAAGATAAGATCCAAGCCTAGCAAACGATGGGGCTGGAGGCACCATCGCCAGCAAGGTACCTGGTTGGCGTTGTCGGTGAGGACCACGCTGTCCCTTGCACCACAGCCATCCTACTTCGATGGTTGCTCTCATGGCGGTCAACGTCGCCTTTGCGGTGCTCCCTCCTGCTCAGTGCCTCCATGTTTCTGCTCCGCCCGGCGTCCCTCTCTCTCATGCCCTTCCATGTTGTCTCATCCTCCTCCTCCTCCTCATCCATCGTGCGGTGCGCCCTATGCGCCACCCGAGCTCTACTCTTGCGTTGACAACTGTAACGCCCTGAAAATCATCTTAATTAAAAACTATCGTGGGTAAATGGAAATACAAGAATACACTAGAAAATTTTTGTTTGAGAAAAGAGTTTGAATAAAATTTTAAAATTTCCAATATTAAAAATCCCGAGTTTAAATCTTTAAATAAATACTTGGATGCTTTTATATTCCAGGGGTTTTGTCGGAGTATTTTAAGCGTTTGAGTATTTACAATAATAAATTCTTCATGTTTAATGGTGGCATTTACTTCTAGTAAATTCCCCGTGATTTAATAAACCCTCTGAAATTTTCTCGGATTTTTTGGAGCTACAGAATTAATTTTAATGCTATAAAGATCACTAAAGTAATTTAATAAATATAACTAAATTCCTTTTCCTTTTCCCTGTTCGGGTCATTCCTGATTCAGTCCTTTGAAATCTCCTTGTTCATCGTGAACTCTGACTCCCTTTTCTTCTAGAGTTTTGTGTCTGTAGCGCCCCCTTCCCGGTACCCCCGTACGTTGCTACCGGAGAGGAAGCGACGCAGGAGATTGGCGTGAACCAACTCCCACGGAACCGCGATGCCGGTACCAGTCCCAGGAAACCAAGCTGGTACCCACGGTCAACCGAGATGTACCACAGCAAATAACTAAATAGATACATATATGTTGCGACTTCGGGCAAGCCCTGAGTAGCAACCGGCAAACAGAACCACAGCAGCGGAAGCGAGAACCCAATCCACAAGCAACGGCTTGGGACTAGGAAGGAAACCCTAATTTCACTTCAATCTTCACTCTTCCTGAAGGAGGGGAGAAAAGAAATGGATTGAGTACTTACGTACTTAGCAAGTCACGGAATACATGAAACATGCAGGCTATCAAAGATAGGCTGGGGTTTATTTCACAAACCTTTTCATTTGAAAATATTTTCGAAAAAAAACCTAAGTGTGGGTTGTCTCAATGTGAGTGGAAGGAGGCTCACGCCTCGATCCTGTCCACAAATTGCTTTTCAACAATTCGAGCGGACGAAACAATTTTAATTGATCTCAGGTATTCTTATACCGCCTGTCGAACCACGACAACGGCTCAGTGGATCCGCCTTCAAGCAGCTTCCACTGTATACTCATCTATTACTTTATTTCAATTTCGTCCACACCAGGACGTATTCTCATCTTTCACTTTCATCCTATCCAGGACATCATCTCATGCTCATCTCAGCGGCTCCTCGAGCCATTCATAACTCATCACATAACTTATCTCGATGGCTCCTCAAGCCATTCTTTAATCTCAACTCAAACTTATACTACTTCCACTCGGGAAGCCTAATCTATGATGCCATTCGACATCCCGGGTCACACAGCCCCGTTTCAGACCACACAGGTCATCCATCAGCCACTAAGGCCGATTCTGATAACGACTCCCAAACCACAAATCACTTTCGCAAACCTTGGCAAACAAATCTACGCTAGAGGAATTACCTCACATTGCTCGTAACCGTGGGCACGGCTGTTCGAACAGTTCATTAGATCTTTGCAAAGATTGCACGCTTTATCCACACGATGCGAGCTTACTCCCACACTGGCCAAGCGGGGAGGTTCGCGACAAGGCCTTTCCAAAGTGTCTCCAGGATTGCCTGAAGCCAACTGGACGGGTCCCAGACCAAGTACCAAGCGAGTCCTAGACTCCTCGTACTCAGGATCCCGCGGGTGCATCACATATTGCTACCCCGGCGACTCCACGTCCAAAGGCGACCAAGCCAACCCTGGGTCTACTAATTACTTGGCCAGGGGTGTCCCATACCACCCGTGTGGTCGCACGATGAGATGCTCGGATGGAATTCCCCAAGGAAACGGTCCTTATATGCGAATACGAAGTACCACCACACAAGTGATCACTTTGCACCGCGGATTTTCGTAATTAGATTTTTGTTTCTCAAATCCGCCGACATCGCATGTCCGGTTTTTAAATCTTTGAAAACCCAAATTTTCCCAAATTGACAAACAATAGTGCTGGAGGTGGAACCATCGGAATCCATGCTCAGAGAGCACGGTCACCGAGGTACTACGAGGTGGAGCGACAAGGGATAGGGTATCAAAGACCTATAGGGTTTATGCAACTACCGGGTAGGTCCGTCGGTTCGACACGCAAACCGAGGCCAATCAATTTATCGTGCACACTAGCAATGCAATGTTGTCAACAAAACATTTTTAAATTTAGGAGCAATATGGTCAAGGAGTGACTTGCCTCAGTCTTCGTCTTCAACTTCGTGAAAATCCGACGTCCGACGAATTTCCGAAGCATCGACTACACGCGAAATGAAAGAAAAGCACACAAAACCCTAAAAATAATATACTATTATTAATAACTAATAGTGCCATGAGGTAGATCTCATTTTTAGAAAAATTTAGGGACTTGAATGGGCTCAATCGGAGTTACGGTTTGGAAGATATGATTTTTGGAAGGTTTGGGATTTTTCTGGAATATAGAAAAGGATTATTTTGATTTTTGGAAAAAGAACTATTTTGGGGAATAGGAGCTGACAGGTGGGGGCCAGGTGTAAGTGGCAGAGAGAGAAAGGAGCAGGGCCCACATGCAGAGACAGAGAGGAGGCTACCGTGCACTTATTGGGATGGGGCCCACTTGTAAGGGTTATATTTTTAACTCCTGTCGGGCCCACTGGTCAGAGAGTTAGGTGGCCAGGCCCGTATACAGTCACACAGAGAGAGAAGGGTGCTGGACAGCTACAGGAGACGGCCGGGGCGTCGACGGCTGACGCGCGGCGGAGGGGATCTCGCCGGTGGCGGCGAGGATCGGCGTGCGGCTGACATGGGCAGAGAGCGGAGGAGACGGGGAACTACATGAACGGCTCTGATTGGATAGCTAGGTGGCGGAAGATGGCCGGCGACGGCCATCCCGAACTAGCGACGGCGGCAGAGAGGGGAGCTCGTCGCTGGTGACCAAATTAGCGGCGGATTGGCTCGGGATAGGGTGGTTCGAGTGCGGTATTACGCTAGGAAGCTAGGGGATGGGTTTAATTTGTGTTTTACCTCCTGCAACGGCGAGTACCGAAGCGGCGGCGACGGCGGATGGCGGAGGGAAAATTGGGCGTTTTTGTTTTAAGGGCTAATCAGCAGCGGGGAAGGGCGGTGAAGCTTCCTTGTGATTAGGGGAACTTGGCGGGGGCGGTGAATTGGCCGGTGAGGGTCTGTGGCGGCGAGGGGAGCTCGGTCAGAGGCGGCGGAGAAAGACTCTCGGTGGCGAGCTTGTTTGGCTTGCTCTTTTTGCGGCCGGAGGTAGGAGAGTGGTGCCCTATTTATAGGGAAGCTCTAGCGTTAGCAGACAACAGGTTGAAGCGGTGGAGGAAGAGATGAGCTCGAGCTCGGCTGGCGAGGTGTGTTAATGGCGCCGGACGCTGTCGCTCGTGTCACGCGCTCCAGTGGGGAAAAACGGAATGCGGCGGGAGCAGCGAAGCGACGGGATGAGGTGACCTGGCGTGCGCGTCGACCTCCGGGGCTCGGCACTGAAAAATGCAACGGCGGCCAGTGCCTTGTCTCTGGGCTCGAGGCGGTGATGGCGAAGCGCGCCTCGCGCCGTGCGACGAGCGGCGGAGTGATGATGGCGGAGTGCCTCGCACCATGTGCAAGCGGCGGGGTGATTGATGGATGCGAGCCGAGCGGGTACAGAGAGAAGATTCGGGAGGGAACCTGAGAAGAGAGAGAGAGAGACGAGCTGAGGCGAGGAAGACGAAGCACAGTGCTCGGCTGTCGAGCGGGACCAGGTGGCAGACACGATCCAGGCCGTCCGCGTGTGGGCATCGAGTGGCCGAGGAGAGAGCGGAGCGGCGAGCGGCTGACGCGCAGCGCCCGTGGAAATAAAATCCACACGCGCGTGCGCCTGGGCCGAGCAGGCCGCGCAGATGGGGAACAGGGATGGGCCGAGAAGGAGGGAGGGCAGCCCGGCGAGCACAGTAGGTTTTCACATTTTTTTTCCAGGGGCTGATTTAAAGGGTTTTGAAGGTTTTGAATTTGGAAATTGGTTCAAATGGGATTCTGGATTTTTGTAAAAATTCTGGGAAATTTGTAGAGGTTCTGGAGCTGATATTTGAAGAGAATTTTTTTTTTTGAAAGTCGAAAGGGTGTTGGATTTGGAATTTGGTATTTTGATTTTATAATATTCTCAGAAATTAATTTTGAGAGAATTTTGAGATGGACTCATACATACATATACACATATATTTATACATATATGTATATATGAGAGAGGGATCTTCGGATGGCTTTTTTTTGGAAGGGATAATTCGGAGATTTAATTTCGGATTTGATTTCACTTTTGGGATTTAAACTCTTGGGTCTTTTTGAGAGTTTTCGAAAGGAACAAGATAAGGGAATTTTAAATAGAGAGCTTCAAGGGTGATCTCCGAAGGGTTTTATTGGAGGGCTTCGAATTGCAAAACTCGAACCCGCGAGCAGAGAAATTTTGGGAGGAGTGAAACAAGGGTATTTTGATCAAAGTCTTCAGAAGGGATTCGAAGGAGATTTTGATTTGGAATTTTTCAGAGGAAGTTTGAGAGAGACAATCGAATTGCAGAATTCGAGTCTCGGATTTTAGGGGAGAGATTGGGATCGAGGATTTAGGGTTTCAAGGAGGTTTAGATTGAGATCTGCGGCACTTAGTCCTTAAGCACACACAAAGATCCAAAAGTTTTTGAAATTAGGGCTTTTACGAAAATAGTTTTTAACGGCTCGGAAACCGGGGCGTTACAGTGTCGTTCCCAGAACCCTAAAGTCACCTCGAAAACCTAAATTCGGAGTTACCAGATTTATTCATTTTTGAAACCCTAGAACTCTTTTGGACTCCTAATCTAAGATCCTTTGTATTCGAAATATTTATATTTCCCTTTGAGATAAATCCCAGATATTCCCTTAAACCCCTTTTCTGTCAAAATAAATCCAAATCCCTAATCGTCTGAGATTTCTCCAAATTCCAGTCCCAATAAAACACCCTTGTCAATTCCCTAATCCCAAAATATTTTATTCAGAATATTCCATTTCCTAATTCCCGGAAAATCTCCTCCAGTTCTCACCCGAAGAATATTCTGATATTTTATTTCCCAAATATTCCTCGAGAAAATACTCTTCATTCTCTAAATCCCACAAAATATTCCATTTCCTGGACCCCACTAAATATACTTTTGTTTTCTAAATTCTTCCAAATACTGTTTGATTCCCAATATATATTTATACTTATGTATATATACGTATGTATATATATGTACGAATGTATATATCCTCATATTCAGAGTATATAAAAAAATATAATACGTAAATATCCTCCAAATTCCAATTTTCCGAATTTTGGGACTTTTCCCAAAAACCCCCCTTCCTTCTTTCCTCCTTTTTCTTCCTTTTTCCTTTTTCCCCCTTTCTTTTTCTTCTTTTCTTCTTCCTCCTCTTTCCTTCTTCCTCCCTTCTTTTGCTCTCTCTCTCTCTGCATCTACCGTTGGAGGCCGTGGCCGGCCGAGCCCACACCTCCCCAGGCCCAGCCCGCACCTTCCCCCTTCCCCCCCGGCCCTGGCCTGCTCTGCGCCGCGTGACCCGCCGCCGCCTCCTCGGCCTGCCTGTTGTACCCGAGCCGCGGGCCCAGCCTAGCGCCGCCACCGCCGCCAAATCCAGGCGCAGCCGCCGCCCCTATATATATCACAGCCGCCAG
Source organism: Oryza meyeriana var. granulata (assembly GCA_003991445.1). Classification (NCBI taxonomy): domain Eukaryota; kingdom Viridiplantae; phylum Streptophyta; class Magnoliopsida; order Poales; family Poaceae; genus Oryza; species Oryza meyeriana. The sequence goes on from RYFJ01002703.1 coordinate 107,243, forward strand.
CCCTTGTGCCCTAGTGCCGCCACAGGAAGCCGCCGCCGCCCTGCTCTACTTCCGTCGGTGCCGCTGCCCTGCTTCCAACGCTGCCGCTTGCAAGCGCCGCCGCCACCACGTCGCGCCGCCTCTCTGCTGCTCCCGTGCGCCGTCGCCCTGCCACCTGAGTCGCCGCTCCGTGCACTGCCTCGCTGACTGCCTTGCGCCGCCCTGCTGTTGCCAGCGCCGCCGCCCCACTTCCCTTGCTCGCCACCGTCCAACGCCGTCGCCGAAGGTAGTCGTCGTCTTCGCGACCGCCGGTCGCCACTGGTGAGCATCCGGACCGAAGATGCCCTTCTTTGATTCATCGCCGCCATCCTTCTTTTCCAATCGGCATCATCGCCCATCCTCCTCTGCCTCCTGTTCGTCATCGCCGTTGCCAGGTAGTCGTTGTTGTCGTCTATCGCCTCTGCGCCGCTCTCTCCAGTGCCGACGCCGCCGCCCTGCCGCCCTCTGTCTTCCCCCATCTGCCGCCGTCACCTGGAGCCATGCGCCACCTCCTCCCGCCCGCGCATCGCCTACAGCGCCGTCGCCGCTCCTGCTGTTGCCTGCAGCGCCGCCGTCGCTACGTCGCCTCATCCTATCCCTGCTCTGCTCCCCATCTGCTGCCGCCGCTGCCCACACTCCGACGCCGTTCCATCGTCGGCCGTCGCTGGAAGGCCCCAAGCCGCCCTCGGCGTCATCGACTTCACTGCACGCCAGTGAGCCCGGCCAAAGTTCCTTCCCCGGTTCCTCGTCGTCATCTTTTCTTCGCCGCCTGCCCCGATGTGACGCCTCCCTGACTAGGTGGAAGGCCACCATATGCATACAGCACCCGATCCCAGGATCAGTAGTCGGGTACGCACAACAATGATACAGCTCAGAGTTACAATAAATACATATCAGAGTACATACATATATAAAAAAGGAGTTCCATCCAGGACAGACCCCGGATGGACAAAAACATCAACAGGTGAACTAGCGGAAACAGCAAAAACAGGGCGGAAGCTGGACAAAAACTACTCCACAGGCTCGGTTGGGAACTAGGCTCGAAACCTTCAGAAGTCTTCGTAGTCGGCCTGGTCTTGGAGGAACTCGGCAGCAGTTGGATCTTCGTCTTCTTCTCCAAACCTACTATACATATATGAACAAGGTGAGTACTTTCGTACTCAGCAAGCCGGGAAAAGATGCCATGTCGGCCAGATAGAAAGGCTAAAGGTTTTATTTGCGAAAAACTGCCTTTAGAAACTCTTTTCTTTGCAAACACTAGTGAGCTTAAAATTTTGTTGTCGGAAAGAGGCTCACGCCTCGATCCATTCCGCAAGTTGCTTTTCAACAACTCGCCACTTAATGAATCAAGCATTTGCGTATATGTTCGTATCATCTTTTACTTTGCATTTGTTGGTCCTGTATCTCCCGAGTAGCTACAACTACTCGTTGACCCTGAGACTCGGCTACAACCAAATCTCAGCTGTGGCACTTAATGCCCGCTACACTGGCTACAACCAGCTAGCTCATCCGCCGCCCTGGCTACAACCCGGGGGCGCAGCTCGCTATCTTGCTTCCCTGGCTACAACCCGGGAGCTCAAGCTTGCTCATCTGGCTTCCCTGGCTACAACCCGGGAGCACAACTTGATCAACTTGCTGCCCAAGCTACAACCCGGAAGCAAGCTTGCTCATCTGGCTTCCCTGGCTACAACCCGGGAGCACAACTTGATCAACTTGCTGCCCAAGCTACAACCCGGAAGCTTGATCAATTCCATCTTCTGGCTACAACCTGAAGACAACTGCACAACTGCCGCCCTGGCTACAACCCGGGGGCTTAAGTTTTGCTGCCCTGGCTACAACCCGGGAGCATGATCTTCATCCTGTTTACTTTTCACACACTTGATTATGGTGCTTAACACCCCGGATCACACAGACCCGTTTCTGGCCACACAGGCCTTCCGTTTGCTTACTCGGCAAACTCTGGTCACGGTTCCCTTTCCATCAACCATTTTCACAAACCATGGGCAAACAAATCTACGCTATGGGAATCACCTTACATCGCCCTTAACCGTGGGCACGGCTGTTCGAACAGTTCTGCTAATCTCTGCAGAGGGTGTGCGCTTTACCCATCCGACACGAAAATTACACCGAGTACTGGCCTGTACCCAGAAATTCGTGACAAGGCCATTTCCAAAGCCAGTCTAGGGTTATCCAATGCCAGCCAAAAGATCCACACAGATTCAGTGGTCGGCACTGAACTTCCCTAACCTACTATTTACTCGGCTAGGGGCATCCCATAATACCCGTATGGTCGCACTATAAGATGCTCGGATGGAATCCCCAAAGGAAACGGTCCTTATCGGTAATACATAGCCATGCCACACTGGCGCCTGTCTGTACACCAAGATTTCCACAACTGTCTTTATTTCACGAAATGCAGCCCGATACACAACAGGTATCGGGTTTTCCAATCAGTTTAGTAAAACCCAATGTTTTTCCCAACGACAAACAACGTTGCAGAGCTAAGCCATTCTACTCGGCATCGTATCCTCAGATAGGATGCTAGCGTGCCATTTGTGGGGCTCTCAAGGGAGAAATATATCAACATCCTACCAAATATGTGCGGCTACTGGGTAGGTCCATCGGTTTCGCTTGTAAACCGAAGCCAACAGCTTAAGAAGGTGTAAACTAAGCATGCATATATTTTCCAAACAACATAGTTTTGCATATATGGGAAACAATATGATCAAAGAGGCTTGCCTTGTTCCAGGGAGGGGTCTTCCTCGGCGAAGGCGGCTTCTGGATCGTCCACCGGTTCAGGCTCTGAACAAGCAGAAAAAGAAACACTGATAAGTAGGAGGGTTAAAACACCAAGAAAAGGATCAAGGAGTAGTCGGCTGCAGAAAAGGTGGCAGTCGGCTGAACCAGGCTTGCGAACTAGGCGACAGAGCTCCAAAGCCTGAGAGGATGAGAACTTAGCAGAGCTGGAGCTGGCTGGTTTGCAAAACAAAGGAAGAAGGAGCATGGATGGCTCAATATATAGCCAGCGTGCAAGGGTGAGGCATGGTGAGCTGGCACGGTAGGGAGAAAAAGTCAAGGTGAACTGACAAAGGATTGATGTTCACGCAGGCTTGACTTGGAGTTTGGCGCGTGTCAGGGAGTTGGCAGATACTGTAGCTGCGATGAGACATTAAGGTCAAGGCTAGGACAGGTTGGAGAAATCTCACTGACAGGGCTTCGGACTGACCACTGGTCCAAGTGATGCAGCAGGTTATTGTCCATCGGTCCAAGCGGTGCTGCGGGCAGGTGAAGACTGGTTCTTCTCCACTTCGGTAGTCGGCGTCCAACGGGCGGGTGCAACTCAGGGGAAGAAGAAACAACAGGTCTCAACAAGGTAGTCGGCCACTTCACAGTGCTTACTCGGCAGCAAGGAGGTCCGAGTAAGACAAGAAAAGGGCAGGATACAAGGACGAGTAGCAATCTACTCGCTCAAGGGAGAAGGTAGTCGGGTGGCCAGGGAGAAAAACTGGCACAGCTGACAGGATAGAAGGGAGCTCGGGGAGAGCGAAGACTAGCGGGAAAAGAAAACGGGTCGTTACAAACCTCCCCCACTTAACAGAATCTCGTCCGAGATTCCGCTACTCGACGAAGAGCTCCGGGTACTCAGCTTGAAGGCGATCTTCTTGCTCCCATGTAGCTTCATTCTCCGAATGGTTACTCCATTGCACCTTGCAGAATCTGATTGTCTTCGTCTTGTGCATCTATCTCTTGTCTCAAGAATCCGAACGGGCGTTCCTTGTACACGAGGTTGCGTGTACATCGATCTCTTCCAACGGAACTTTTCTTCTGGGATGCGAAGACATTTCTTCAACTGGGAACATGAAACACGTCGTGGACGTCAGAGAGTTCTTCGGGCAACTCCAGTTGATACGCCACACTCCGCGTCTGTCAACGATAGAGGTAAGGTCCGATTTGTAGCAGAGCGCTAGCTTTCCACCCATTCCAAATCTCTTTGTTCCTCGTAGGGGTGATACTCAGGAGATACACATGGTCTCCTATCTGAAACTCGAGCTCTCGTCTCCGATTATCCTCATAGTCTTCTGTCGGGCTTGGGCTGTCTTCAAGCGCTCTCGGATAACCTTAACTCGCTCTTCTGCCTCTTTCAAAACATCTGGTCCAAAAACCATCTTCTCTCCTACTTCTTCCAACAGAGTGGGGTTCTAACACTTGCGTCCATACAGGGCTTCATTGGGGGCCATCTGGATACTGGCTTGACAGCTGTTGTTGTAGGAGAACTCGGCATAAGGCAGATAGAGATCCCAGGTTCCTTCAAAATCCAGGGCACATGCTCTTAGCATATCTTCACGATCTGGTTTACTCTCTCGGTCTGTCCATCCATTTAGGGGTGATATGCAGTACTGAAATTAAGATTAGTGCCCATTGCCTCATGCAACTTTTGCCAGAAGTGGGAGGTGAACTGAGCTCCTCGGTCAGACACGATCTTCTTTGGGACTCCATGTTGGCAGATAACCTTGGTCAGATACAACTCGGCTAACTTCTTTGCCGGGTAGGTGGTCTTGACGGGGATAAAGTAGGTGACCACTTGGTCAGTCGGTCCACTATTACCGCAGATGGAATCATGTCCTGCCGGGGTCTAGGCAATCCAATTATGAAATCCATGGCCTATTTTTCCCATTCCACTCGGGTATCCTTAAGGGCTGAAGCAATCCTGCTGGCTTCTGATGCTCTGCTTTAACCCTTTGACAAATGTCACAAACGCGACATACTCGGGCACAATATCTCGCTTCATGTCCAGGCCACCAGTAATGATCCTTTATATCCTGGTAATCTTGGTACTTCCTGGGTGGGATGGAATAAGCGGACTCATGGGCTTCTCTCAAGATCTAGTCTCGGATGTCTTTCTGTTGGGCACACAAAGCGTGTTTCCAGCCAAACAGTTCCTTTGCTGTCGATGGAGAACTCGGGGGCTTTCCTTGGGTCATGGCTTTCTTAAGACACGATCTTTTACTTACCTGTTGCGCTTTCTCTGAATCGGGTCCTCCAATGTAGCTGAATCAGCAAAAGTCACCAAGCGTTCCTGGCCTTGACCATATTTCTTTATCCTTAACTTTCCGTTCTCGACTTAACTCAGGTGAAGGGGCAGGGTCAAGATGGCATACAATGACTTTCGACTGAGGGCATCAGGGCAACAACATTTGGCCTTGCCAGGGTGGTAATGTATCTCCAAGGTCGTAATCCTTAACTCAACTCAAGCCATCGTCTTTGTCTGAGATAAAGCTCCGTCTGAGTAAGATGTACTTCAAGCTTTTATGGAATCGGTGTATACTTCACACAGTGTTCCAACCAGTAGTGCGTCATATCTTCAAGGCATGCACTACTGCTGACAACTCTAGGATCATGGGCTCGGGTAGTTCAGCTCATGAGGTCTTAACTGTCTCGAGCACCGCCAAAGCACACTCTTACCTTCCTGCGAGCACTATGCCTAGTCGGATGCATCACAGTAGCCTCAAAGTCTTTCTGCCTGATATCCGGAAGGATCAACACAGGCGAGTAGTCAGCCTTTGTCCTGTAATTCCAGGAAAACTTTTCTCACAGACGTCGCTCCATTCAAACTTCTTTTCCTTGCTTTAGCAATTCTGTCAATGGAGGTTGGCCAATCCTTTGAAAATCTTCAATGAATTTCCGATAATAACCAGCCAAACCTAAGAACTGTCTTATTTCTGTGACGGATTGTCGGGATTTCCAAGAAAGCAACGTCTCTCACTTTCCCTGGGTCCACTCTCTACTCTTGTGCAGGCATGACCACGATGCCCGAGAAAAGCAACTCGGTCTAGCCAAAACTCACACCTTCGATAGTACTTGGCAAAACAAACTGGTGTTCTCTTAACTTTCCAGGACCATCCTCAAATGATCCAATATTGTTCTTACTCATTCCGTTGGAGAGAAGATTAGGATATCATCCATAAATACCACGCAACTGTCAGATATCCCATGAATACCTTATCATAAGACTCATGAAGACTGGGGCATTAGTGAGTCCGAAGGACATCACTGATTATACTCCATATAATCCATAACGGGTCCAGAAGCTGTCTTGGGTATTATCTCAGGTCTGGCTTCAGCTGGTGGTATCCTGATCTCAAATCAACCTTAGAGAAAACTTAGCTCCTTGCAGCTGGTCGAACAGAATCAATCAATCCTTGGTAGAGCGATATTATTCTGAATGAGTTACCTCATTCAGGTGCGCGATAATCAACGACATCCTCTTGGTCTTATCCGTTCTTTTCCATAGGAGCACTGGAGATCCCCAAGGTGATGTGCTAGGTCGCCACAACGAGGCTACTCTTCAAGTTATTACTATCTGTTTCTTCACTTCGGCTAATCATTAGCGCCATTCTATAGGGTCTCTTGATATGGGGCTGTGCGGCGTAGCAATCTATAGAGAACTCATCTATGCTATCAGGGGCATTCCGGGTAGATGGTCTGGGAAGACATCCAGGGGGGGGTACTCATTGGTCACCGGCACTTTCGTCCAGGGGCACGACTTGCATAGAACTCAGGAGAGATGCTTTTAGGGGGTCCAGAAGAGACAAACTTACTTCTTGTCCAACAGGGCACTGTAGGGTTATGGTGCTGGTGCACAGTCTATTCGGCCTTTGTGCTCGGCTAGCAGGTCCATGCCTAGAATCAAATCCAAGCCTTGTGATTCATAGGACAATGGGGTTGGCTGAGAAAGCGAACTCCTTAATTACCAAGTAACTCAGGGCCAAGACTGTTTCTGACCTAAACTCCTGATGCCAGCGGGGTATAGTGTCATGACTAGATAGTATCTAAGGTCCTTGAACATCCCAACCATACTTATCCACAAAAAGATCGGGAAAGTAAAGGAATGCGATGCTCCAGAATCAAACAGAACAAACTGCAGGTACAGGAGTTGACAAGAAATTACCATTACAATCTGAAGCTTCTCGGGCTGTCTCCGACTGGATATGAGTTGACTCGGCACGTCGAAAGGCCGGGGGCACGGGAGGCAGATCCACTAGATGTGTAGTGCGGCTGTCCTCGACTGAAACAGGCTCTTGAAGCGCTTGCGCGTTTGGGCGTCCAGAGGCTGCAGCGTCTTGCTTCTGGGGCAGTGGTCGGGCGAAGTGACCCAACTCGGTTGCAGTTTGTAGCTCGGCTTCCTGGGGCACTCGGGTACTCTTGCTGATTCAGGCCGGCTGGGTAGGGCGACTTGCACCCGGTACATTGCCACTGAGGGTCGGGACTGAACAGAAGAAGCCGGCGCGGAAGCAGCATGGGCGAAAACACCTGCTCTTGAAACTGGGATGGGGCAAATGACGGGAAGACTGGGGAGATAGGGCCTGGTACTCGGACACTACGAGACTGCATCTGGAGAGGCCTGCGCTTGCGAAAAACTTCGATGTCGCCTTTCCTCGCGTTTACCACGAAGCTCTGTTGACCATGTGCTGGAAAGTAGGGAAGTCAATGGGCAAGAAGCTGATCTTCATGCCACATTCATCCTGTTCAGAAACCTTCTGATTTTCTTCTGCCGTGTTCACGTCCTCTGGTGCCATAGCGAGTTAGGTGGGTATTGAACCTGCTCAGGTTACTCGCTGATGCTGGAATGTCCTTGCTTGAGGTTGTTGAATTCTTCTCTCTTAATGTCTATTACTCCTTCTGGGACATGTGCAGTCTGAAGGCTTCAAACAACTCGAGCCAGGCGCATGTTGTGCATCTTGGTGGGCAGCACAGTAGTTCTCCCACTAGCGGGCTGTGGCCACGAAGTTGTATGTGCGAGCAAAACTGGGTTTTCTCCACAGGTGTGCACTGCAGTAGGTTCAACTTTTATCCAGATCTTCAGCCAGTCGTCGCCTCTACATGGTAGCAGTGTGCGAACTCGGCTGGACGGGACTCATGAAGTCGGCAAGCTTGGAGCGCCAGGGGTCTTGTGCTGGTCGAGCTTGGAGGGAGAGGCTGCATTGCCGGCCAGATTCGAGCAATGCCTTTGCAAGAGTTTGGTTCTGGATGCCATAAGCTGGCTGGGGGTACTGGAAGTGGAGGAGGTTGAGGCAATCCTCCAGGGTTTGTGCATGCCTTGCAGCGTCAAAGGTACCAAGCGGTTGCACGCATGTTGCGGAAGCATCTCATCCAATCATAGTCTTGCTCACCAATTGTTGCCTCTTGGGCGGTAAAGCAGGTTGTTGGGACTGGACCTTGGGTCTTTAAAACCCAGGTGAGCTGGACACGAACAACACGGCGCTGACGTTCTGCCATCTGGTCTAGAAAAGGGCAACCAAGGGAAAAGGCTCAGCGAGGATTCGCCAACCAAACCGATTTAACATAATGAAGGGCAACAGGATTAGCAAGATAGATTCAAGCGAGCAGAGCCAAGAGAACATTACTCGGGAAACCAGCACACACGAAAAGGAGACAGACTGGCACTGGAACTAAGGGCTTGGCGAGGAACCAAGGTAGGGAGAATGCCCAAGAGCTTAGAAACTTTTTCCAAAAATTCACAGAAGCAGAGAAAGATAACTAGACAAGTCCAGATTTGTTGAAAATAGATATTTAATTTTCAAAGTAAGATCTCAAGGACATCTACACGGTGGGGTTGTTCATTAGGGCCAACCTTTAGCTCTGATGAACCATATCATGTGACGCCTCCCCGACGAGGATGAAGGCACCATGTGCATTACGCACCGATCCCAGTATCAGTAGTGGGTACGCAAACAATGATACAGCTCAGAGTTCAATAAAACATATAAGGGACATACTATATAACAAAGAGTTCTCCAGGAAACCGGATGGACCAAAAAACAATCAACAGCGTGACTAGCGGAAACAGCAAAAAACAGGCGAGCTGGACAAAAATACTCACAGGCTGGTTGGGAGAGGCTCGAAAACTTCAGAAGTTCTTCGTGTCGGCCTCGGTCTTGGAGGAACTCGGCAGCAGTCGGATCTTCGTCTCTTCTCCAATAACATATACATATATGAAAAGGTGAGACTTTCGTACTCAGCAAGCGGAAAGATGCTGTCGGCCAGATAGAAAGGCTAAAGGTGTATTGCGAAAACTGCCTTTAGAAACCGTCTTTTCTTGCAACATAGTGAGCTTAAATTTTGCTGTCGGAAAAGAGGCGTCACGCCGCGATCGATTCGCAAGTTGTTTTCAACACTCGCAGCGTAATGAATCAACATTGGCGTAATGTTCGTATCATCTTTATTTGCATTTGATTTGGTCCTGTAGCTCCCGAGTAGCACAAAATACTCGATTGACCCTGAGACTCGGTACAACCAAATCTTAGCTTGCACTTAATGCCGCTACACTGGCTAAAAAGCTAGCTCATCCGCCGCCCGTGGCTACAACCGGGGGCGCAGTCCTATCTTGCTTTCCCTGGCGTAACACCCGGAGCTCAAGCTTGGCTACTGGCTTCCCGGCTCCAACCCGGAGCACAACTTGACTGTCAACGTACTGCCCTGGTTAACAACCCCAGGAGCTGATCAAGTCATTTGCTGGTACCAACCCGAAGACAAAACTGCACAACTGCCAGCCCTGGCTACAACCGGGGGCTTAAGTTTTGCCGTGCCCCTGGTACAACCCGGGAGCATGATCTTCATCATGTTTACTTTTCACACACTTGATTATGGTGCTAACACCCTCGGATCACACAGACCCGTTTGGCCAACAGGCTTCACGTTGCATTATCGGCAACTGGGTCACGTCCTTTCAATCAACCATTTTTCAAAACCACGGCAAACAAATCGAGCTATGGGAGATACACTTATCGCCGTAACCGTTGGGCACGGTGTTCGAACAGTCTGCGAATCTCTGGCAGAGGGTGTGCGCCGTTACCCATCGACACGAAAAATTACACCGAGTACTGCTGTACCAGATTCGTACAAGGCCATTCCAAGAGGCAGTTAAGGGTTATCCAATGCCAGCGAAAGATCCACACAGGAATTCTCAGTTGGCGGCACTGAATTCCCTAAACTTACTATTTACTCGCCAGGGCACCCATATACCCGTATGGTCGCGATGATAAGAGCTAGGATTGAATCCCCAAGGAAAGGTCTTATCGGTAATACATAGCAATGCAACAACAGGCGCCTGTCTCCTGATACACCAAAGATTTGTCACAAGCTGGCTTTATTTCACGAAATTGCGCCGATAAACAAGTATCGGGTTTTCCAATCAGTCTTAGTAAACCCCAATAGTTTTTCCCACGACAAACAACTATGCAGAGCTAAGCCATTCGTACTCGCATCGTATCCTCAGATAGGATCTGCGTGCATTGTGTGGGGCTGCAAGGAGAATATTCAAATCCTACCAAATATGTGCGCTACTGGGTAGGCCAGCGGTTTTCGCTTTGTTAAACGAACAACAGCTAAGAGTGTAACTAAGCATGATATTATTTGTCATAACACAATAGTTTTGCGTATGGAAACATATGATCAAAGAGGCTATGCCTTGTCCAGGGAGGGGTCTTCCGTCGGCGAAGGGCGGCTTCTGGATCGTCCACGGGTCAAGATCTGAACAAGCAGAAAAGAAACAGAATAAGGCAGGAGGGTTTTAAAACACCAAGAAAAGGATCAAGGAGTAGGCGGTGCAGAAAAGGATGGCAGCTCGGCTGAACAAGCTTGCGAACCAGGCGACAGAGCTCCAAAGCCTGAAGAGGATGAGAACTTAGCAGAGCGGCTGCGGTTTGCAAAACAAAGGAAGAAAGAGATGGCTCAAAAAAATATATAGCCGGCCGTGCAAGGGTTGAGGCACGGGTGTTGGAGCTGGCGACGGGTGGAGAAAAAGTCAAGGGAACTGACAAAGGGATTTGATTTGTTCACGCAACGGGCTTGACTTGGAGATCTGGCGTGGTCAGGAGAGTTGGGGCAGGATACTTTTTGTAGCTGCGATTGAGACATTAAGTCAATGCAGGACAGGTTGGAGAAAATCTCCACTGACAGGCTTCGGACTTGGAACCACTGCGTCCAAGCGATGTAGCAGGGTTATTGTCCCATCGGGTCCAGCGGTCTTTTCTGGGTGTCTGCGGCAGGTTGAAGACTGTTCTCTCCACTTCGTAGTCCGCGCCGTTTCCCAACGGGCGGGTGTTTGTTCAACTATGGAAAAAGAAAAAAAAAAACAACAGGTCCTCAACAAGGTAGGTCCGCGCCACTGTCACAGTGCTTACTCGGCAGCAAGGAGGTCCGAGTAAGACAAGAAAAGGGCAGGATACAAGGACTGAGTAGCAATCTACTCGGCTCAAGGGAGAAGGTAGTCGGCTGGCCAGGGAGAAAAACTGGGGCACAGCTGACAGGATAGGAAGGCGAGCTCGGGAGAGCGAAGACTAGCGGGAAAAGAAAAACGGGTCGTTACACCCGTTGGCCACTGTCGTCCATCGCTGCCGTCAGCACCTCCGCCCCAGCGCCATGCCCCGGTCGCCGCCAGGTCGTCCTCTACCGCCGCCGCCCTCGTCGTCGACCTGGCGTTGTCGCCTGCCATCGCCCTCAGTGGCCGTCACTCTCGTCCTCCTCGGCCGCGCGCCGTCGTGCCATGGCTGGGCGCAGCCCCCTTGTGACCCTGACATGTGGCCCCATTAGCAGTGTCTCTCCGCTGTGTATGACGGGTGGACCCCTTTGCACAATACCTGCAACCCTCTCGATCGTCAGATCCACCCGATTTGATCTGAGCCGCTAGGTCTTCATAAAATCCCGAGGCCGAATCACAGCCGTCCGATCTTCGAGACCTAATCTGAGCCATCGGATATTTATGTCTATCTGGATGTTGTCGTGTCAGCCTTATCCACCTCAGCATTCCATCGGCCCCTCCTATTCCTAAATCCATGAACCAAGTCCATCGTACACCTGGTCACTAACCATAGACCCCACATGTCAGCATTCATCTAAAACAATTATTCTAATATGAAAATCCAGAGAATATTCCCAAGAGTATTCTTTTCTGTTTCTTTTCGGATTTATTCCGAATTCAATCCTCCAAAAGCCATATCTTTTCCGTCTAAACTCCGATTCGACCCGTTCTTCTTCCTAAATTCATCTAAAGTTATAATTTACTTGTTTATCTATTTTTATGTACTGTTTATTTGGAGTTTCTTAGGGTTTTCATCGTTTTGCATGTAGCGCGTATAATCGCCGATTCGGAAGATTGCGAAGTCTGCTGTCGGAGAATGGATCTCCAACCGCGGGGAGTCTGGAGACCCCTCTTTGAGGTTCGGCCAGGGGAGTTTGTTCACAGGGCGGCAGCGGCGTCGGAGAAAAAATGTGCTCGGGCCCGGGGACCCAAGCTAAGAGATGATCGGCGGAGAGAATGGCACACAAGGAGACAGGAGGACGTAGACAGGTTCAGGCCGCGCGGAGGCGTAATACCCTACTCCTGTGTGTTTGCTATGTGGGAGAATGTGGCTTGCTGTTACAAGATGAACTCAGGGTGCTCGGGAGCTAGCCGCTCCACCCGAAGAAGAGAGACCGAGCGAGCTGAAGTAGATGAACCGTAGCTAGAGAGCTAGCTAGAACCCAAGATCCAGTGTCTCCCCCTTTACTTGCAGGCATGGATCCTCCTTTTATCGGCTAAGGGGAGTCCACAGTGCCTGGTACATAGGGAGAGATTTTAGGTATGCTACGTCTTGTCGTGCACGTTCGCGCCCGCCTGCTGAGCCACGTCGGAGTCGGTCGGCTGCAGACGGCTAAGTCGTGGAGATGTGACGATGCAGGCCCACGCCGCCGAAGTCAAAAGTCTCTGACTACACAGGGAGCTGGCCCACGGGGGGGGGGGGGGGACGTCACGAGCCATCACGCGTGCAGAGTGGGCGACGGGGGCAACGCGCCCCGTCGCCTCGCCATTAATGCGGGTAGTTGGCGTGCTGACCCGCTCGAGGCAGGCTCGTGCCCGGGGCAGAGAGGTGACCGAGCCCTCCACGCGCGCAAGGCGTCGTGCCCTTCGGGGACCAAAGCTGTGGGTCCCGGGTCCAGGGGCGAGGCCCGGGATCGGGGAGGCCCCCGAGACGCGAGGAGGCACGGGCACGGGATGGTCCCTGGGACGCAGGGAGGTGGCTCCCGGATCCGGGGGCGAGGCTCGGGCACGGGATGGTCCCCGGGACGCGGGGAGGTGGCTCCCGGATCCGGGGCGAGGCTCGGGAACTGGATGGTCCCCGGGACGCGGGGAGGAAGAGGGGACTCCCGGGACCGGGGGGTGAGGCCCCGGGCACGGGAAGCTCCCCGGGACGCGACTCGCCCGGGGGGTGCGCACCCGGGCCCTAAGCAGTGCTCATGCCCAGGTATTTCGCCCGCCGAGGCGACAACAGCGACAAGCGGCCCAAGCCCTCACGTGCGCCGCCGCCGCCGGCAGCGGCCCAGAAGTGGTGCGCCATCCACGACACGGACTCGCACGACCTCACGGAGTGCCACGCCGTCCGGAACTTGGCCGAGCATGTCAAGAAGTTCCGGCAGGAGCAGTAGCAGGCCAAGTCCCGTCGGGGTGATCCGGACGGTCCGATCCCTGATCGGACGGTCCGATCCCAGGGCGAACGGTCCGTTTTTGGGCAACGGTCAGGCCGATCAACGGTCACAACCGGCCGCCAGTTGTGCAAAATGTGGGCCCCGGAAGGGCTGACGTGGCCGAAAATCCACGCGTCCCCGGGGTATGTGGGACCCCCATTCCCGTTTCGCCGACATCTGCGGAAGAGTTCGGAAGATTATTTGAAGACTTTTGCAATTGCAAGGCAAGTCACGCAACAATCTCCTTGAGCACATTGATCCCGCTTGCGAAAGCTATTTTATTTTAAAGTTATTGCATGAAATGCTTTAGAATGGCATTATTACGGGTAATTATTTAATAGCCAATATTCCTTGATATTTATGGCCATTTTATTATTGTTATCTATGCCTTGATACCCTGGGTAAATAATATTGACTAGCCAGGTGTTTAATTATTTATCTGGCTAGATTATTTAGGATTTGCTTAGCCATGCCTAAAAACTATAGTGACATTTTATGTGGGAAATTATTCATTCACTCTGATTAATTAATAGATACTGGCTATATTTTTCACGACAGTGAGTCGTGGCTGGTTAATTAATTGTGTCAACTAAAACTTGACTAAATGGTGGGTTGTGAGTACCAGGGTTGAGGATGTTGCTAGCGGTACTCATGACAATTAAGGACCGGTTCGCGAACTACTCGTTGCGAAGCAATACTCGTGCTAACTACAAGCTAGTATGGGTAATGGTGGGAACCAAAGTGTAGTATATTCAACCAGGGTCTATCATGGTGTGTTGTGGCTATGTCAATAAGACTACCATGGCCGCGTCAATAAGTCCATGTCTTGGGCGTTGGGCCATCTCCCAGACTAGGTATCTAATCAATCCTACCGGAGACTGGTGGTCCAGCGGATGGCTCCCTTGTTGTGTGGATTACATGGAGAATCCTATCATAATTTCTTTCTGAGATACTGTGGTGGTATTAAGGCGCACAGTGATGTGTTATAGAGTTGTGTCTTGTGGGTAAATTGGTACACCTCTGGCCAACGTAAAACTATTCGGATAGCCGTGCTCGCGGTTAATGAGCAGCCTAGCAATGTTTTCTGTGATTAGTCCCACACTACTCATTAATGGAAATAAATGATGAAATATTGATAGCTCCTATTTGGAGAGTTATGGTTTGGGCCTGAACTGCATTGGAGCGTTGTTCAGAGATGGATTTAATGTTGATATTAATTAAACTATATGGTTTTCAATGATTTTAAATGCAAATATTTTAAATGATGTTTTATGCAAATAAGCCATATTATGCCTTTCCTTTAGTATCTTGTTGCATTACATTGCATTCCCTAGTGTGGCTTGTTGAGTACGGTAGGTGGTACTCAGTCTTGCATTATTGTAATCTTTAGAGTGAAGCCTTAGCGAGGAGGAAAAGTTGGTGTTTAGCTTATACCCCAGTTGAGTTGCCTGTAGCTTGGAGCTGAAGCTACGCTAGTTGCCGTTCCGCTGCTGTTTTCTTCTGTGTGAGGACTAAGTGTCTCTGTTGTAAGTATTTATTATTATTTTATATTTGATTATGTTTATTAAATTGTTGATTTATGTACCTCGATTGATTTTTGGACGAGGATTTATTACATAAATTAGCTTTAAAAATTTTAGTGAATTTCTAAGCGTGACAACAGCCAGCTGCCTCACCTTTATCGCAATAGCGTCACCCTGCCATTGCCTTGCTGCTGGACAATGTTGCGTAGCCTCTGATTGCCCGGCTGTGCGCACCTAGCTGCCTACAGAGAGAGAGAGTGGATAAGAACATGTGGCTATGTGAGATTTATGAGACTAAAGCGATAAGTGGTGGATGGTTTTTAACTATACCGTTCTTTGAATGGCATCACATTGTCTAGTTTTTCTGATTGTATATAACATATGAGTAGTATTTTTCAGGAAATATACAAAACATCGTACGATTCAGAGATGCCCGGACGGTATAACTTAATGACAGACGCTCTGATGCAGTGCCTGCCCTCTAGACGTCTATAGACCGCCTGCACGCTCTTGTCTTCTCCTCGCGTCGCCTCACGCACCATTACACGTGGAAGTAATGGCCTCTTTCTCCTTTGTCGCTGCTACACGCATTGTCCAAGCTCACCACCGTTGTCGCGTGTGTCATCGGGGGTTCGGCCTCCTAATCGGGTGGCAGACATGGTGGACGGAGGGGAGGTCGTGCTGTTGGACCTCAGGGCAGCGCTGGACCCGACGAGGAGGCTACTACTATCGTGAGCACCCTGGAGGGACCCATACGGCGCATGCAACTGAAGGTTCGAGGGTGTGGCCTGCGACGCTATTTGCGCAGTCGTCTACGTGAAGGACCTCACCGCCCCCTGGCCGTGGCGGGGCTACTCGCGCTCATCCCGTCTAAGATCGGTGTCATGGCCTCTCTATAAGGTCAGAGCTTAGCTAGCACCTCTCTTCTCTTTGCTTGCGCTACCTCCCCCTCTTGGATGGATGAAGGGGTTGTTGGATCTGGATGCTTGGATTCGAAAACGATACCAAAGATGATACTTAAAATTACTAGACATATTATTTATATGTACCAAACATAATACCTAAGGGCCTGTTTGGGACTGCTCTGCTCCACCTTTTCCAGCTTTGCTCCACCAACTCCACCACAGAGCAGCTCCACTGTAGAGTTTCTGTAGCAAGTAGACCTGTTTGGCACGCAACCTAGCTCCAGCTCTAGGAACATGTGGTTTCTATGAGAAAGGTCTACTATGCCCCTGATCGATGTTTGGTGTATGTTCTGTTGTATGCTCTACCTGTGTAATTGAATTTTTTTTTTACCAATTCAAATATGGTGTAAATATTATAATCTCGTTGAATTTATTGGAGAAAAGTAAAAAACAAATATTTCGGTCAAATCATTCCATACTTTTGTCACGTAACTTTCAAAGTGCTTGATGGATAATTGACAAAGTCCAGATTTCGGATACAAATAATTGTCCATACATGACTAATGATAAATAAGATATCAAAGTCCATCATTCTAATAGAAATAGTCGTTCACAGATTACTAGAGAATAGTGACTAATGCATAATTCTACCTCCAAGCTAGAGAAAGAGCGGTGGCCAAGTCATCACGGAATTTGTCCATAGTAGGAGCATTCGGCGCATCAGTAGAGCTATTTGATCTAGCCACATATTTTAGATACCTTTCCGGAATTGTTGGAACGTAATTTGGATCACGGTCGCACCGAGCGAAGTCCAAGTCTTCACCGCCATGCTCACGAATGAAGTTGTGAAGGACCATAGTAGCCACAACAATCATTTTTTGCTTGAACATCGGGTACGACCGCATTTTATATAGAATTTCCCATTTATTTTTTAGCACTCCAAATGATCGCTCAATAACATTGCGGATGGATGAGTGAACACGATTGAACCTTTCTTTAGGAGTCTTTGGTTCCATTCCTCTATGCCACTCCGGCATATGATACCTCTCACCTTTATAAGGACAAAGGTATCCCGGGCGATTAGGATATCCCGCATCGACAACATAGTATTTGCCTATAATTATTAGAAAAAAAAAATCTCAGATCACATTTGTAAGCATTTGATCAAACAATAAAATGCATGGTCATATTTTTAATACCTTCTGGAGGGTGTGGAAAAAAGCTCTCATCCACTCTAATTGCATTGTACAGGACACTAGTATCATGCATAGAGCCCGGCTGTCCCGTCGACACATAAGTGAACCTCATATCAAAGTCACAAGTTGCTAGAACATTTTGAGTTGGTATACCAGACTTTCCAATATATCTTACTTGATCGTCAGGTGGCAGCGAAACTCGGATATGAGTACCATCTAGAGCACCGATGCAATCTTTGAAATGTGGATATGCTTTACGGTCATCTCTTATCCTCATGTGAACAGCTCGGAAGTTGGGGTCCTTTGGTCTAATAAAATCTTTTGACATAGCCATCAAAGCATTCAGAACCTCATCAAATTTCCTATGAATAGTTTCACCAGAGTGCTTGAACCGGTTTTGAGCCTTTCTATTAGACTCATTTCCAGATAACACAAATAAAAACACTGCCAACATCTCCTGAGTGTTCATATGTAGGGATGGTTTCAGACCATACCTTCCAACCAATAAATCATGAAGGTCGTAGAACATCTGTGTGCTCATCCGAAGCTGCGAATGACACTCTCCCGGTGTGTTCAGGGTCTCTAGCAACCAGCCCATACCACTAAGGAGTGATGTCCTAGGTGGATTTTTGTCAAAGTATAATTCAACATAAGCTGCAGCAAATTTAGCACCAGCCAATACAAGATTCCAAAATGACATGCTCTCATTGTCAGAGTCGCTATCAGATTCATCCTCACTCTGCACAGAGGTAAAAAAAAAGGCCATGGAGGATGCCAATTAGAGAAATAGTGATACATGGAAGCATACAGGTTACCAAAAAATAGTAGCATACAGAGATAAATAACAATACATGGAAGCATACAGGTTGCCAAAAAATAGTACCATACAGGTACATACACGGAGAAAAATGGATGAGCTTATGTTTCCAGCAACACAACAATACATAGATAAATAATGGTTCAAATAGCAATACAAGGTTCAAATCACAAATAATAGCAATACAAGGTTCAAATCACAAATAGCACCATACAGGTGCATATATAAATAAAAGCATACAGGTTGCCAAAACATCTAAGCACCATATTTGTCAAAGTGCCTCTTCCTAAGCCAATTGAGCCTAATTTCTCTAGTAGGCAAGGTCATAAACATTTCTCTGTGTTCCTTCTTCACAAACAGGTGGGTGGCAATGTCATGCTCATCTGAACCATACGCCGCACCACAGTCCTTCACATGCTCCATTATTTTCGGGATGGTGATCCCTTCTTTCTTCTTTGCTGTAAAGGAACTTGAACAATCAGATATCTTCGAAATTGCTTCAACCATTAGAAGTGCGTTGCTTGACTTTGCCTTTTTCCTATCCACAGCAGCAACACGAGGTTTTTTATTTGGAACCGCACTTGGAGTGACTTCCTGAACCTCCTCATCCCCCTCCTGGTTGGCATCAAATGGGTCACCTTGGGCATTATTCTCTCCATCAACATATTCACTATCTAGATCAAAAGGTTGCTCCTGACTATTAGGGATAATAGGATTGTCACTCAAAGGGTTCCAATGATTTGCTTCGTCATTTGTAATATTTGTAAACATTTCTCTAAGCAAATCCTCATTTTGGATAGGCCTTTTCCTGAACTTTGCACACCCTGGAATATCCTGCACAAAAAAAAAAACAAAAATATTAGTACATATATCATTACATCAGTACATATATCCAAACAAAATTATTGATATGTTGATAGCACTCACCTTTTTTGCTTTCTTCCACCACTCAGCCTCCATGTCAATTGTTTGGGTCGCATTGTTCCAACCAGTACCTGTTTGCCTCCTCTTCAACTTTAGCCAAATGCTCCAATCAGCCTTTAATTTATCCCACTTGTTCTTAATTTGAGTCTTTGATAATGAGATACCAGTCATTTGCAAAAACCTAGCTGCGACCTCAGTATAACCTATAGAGTTTAAATGAGTGTTTGGGCGATTGCCTCTACTAACTTGTTCAGCCATCAACTCACAGGCTAATTGCAAATGTGCATCGTTCCAGTCCATTTGATCACCCTGACCATAATATTGCAATAGTATGTTCAAGTACTCAGAATAATCTATTGAATTTTGAAAGCACTTCACAAAGATACTATCTATTTCAGGCATCCAGCAGCTCATTTTGAAGTTTTACAGCGAGGAGCAATACTTGTTCATCTTTCTTCTTCGCTGCTAGTGGTCGTTTCCGTGAAGAAGACGCCGGAGGGCGATGGTCGGCCGTGGCTTGCGGCCTCGCAGCCTGGGCGCTTGCTGGCTGGCCGTCCGCAGCCTGCCCTGGTCGGCCATGGGCCGGCCCTGCACGGCCAGCAGCCGTCCCGGCCTGGATGGAGGACACCGGTGGCGCCGCTGGAGGAGGCCGCGGCAGCCCCCCCTAGGCGCCATCAAACTTCCTCGACCCATGGCTTCAAGGGAACTTTGGGGAGGGAGGACGGAGGGGATTTGGGGGTAAGAAAAGAGGGGATCCAGTGGAGGATCACCGGATCCATCTTCTCTGGCCATCACCTCGCCGGATTGGTCGCCGTGGCGGCTGGATTTACTGGCGGCGCGGCTAGGGCTCGTACTGGAGGAGAGGGGCGACAGGAAGTCGCGCGCCTGCGGGATGAGGAGCGACGGGAAGAAGCGCGCCTGCGGGGGAGGAGAGGGAAATAGAACGAAACGTTTTTTGTGTAACCAGTGGCAATTGTGGGTAATTACCTCTCAACTCCACGAGGACATACGAAACGCTGGTTTCTAGAGTACCCCTTGAGGAGCTCCGGGAAAAACATGGAGTTGGCCCTCAACTCCACCTTTTTTCTGGAGTAGAGTTTGTGGAGTTGGACCTGTTTGGCAGGGAAGGTTCGGAGCAGAGTTAGAAAAGGAGGAGCAGAGCAGTCCCAAACAGGCCCTAAGTATCATACATATTGGAGTACTAGAACTTGGCACCCAAGATTAGTGTTAATATCATCATCATAAATAATGCCAGTACTTGAACCGTATGACGTCCTTTAGTCGTATATGTTTTTCTCCCTTCTCACTCTATTTAAGTGAGGAAGTTCCTGGGCACGAGCAGCACGCCCGCCTGAACATGCACAGTAAAAAAATAAATAAAATAAAATATTGAAAAAAATAAAATATTAAAAAAATCAAGTAAACTTTATACCGCTAATTTGAAACTTTCATTTATAATTTTGAAACTTTCAACTCAAATTTAAAAATTATCAACTAAAAATTTTAAAAAATCTACTCAAATTTTGAAAGTTTCAACCAAAAATTTAAAACTTTTAATTAGATTTTCGAAACTTTCAACTGAAATCTAAAACTTTTAACTTTACTTATTTATGTATTATTTTATAATTAAAAATTATTAAGTACTAATAATAATAATTAGGGAATGATTAGTGTTTAATGGCCTACGGGAGTACATGGCGGTGTACGGATGGGGCGCGTGTAGGTTAGCCAATCCCTATTTAATTATATATATATACACACATTTACTCCCCTATTAATTGAACGCTGATAAGAAAAATTAGAGGGTGTATATGTATTAGCCAGATCATCCGTTGGATGCGTTTATCATGGACGATCATCAAATAGAACCATCAAACTGTCCCAAGTAGACACTGGCCTTGACCCTCGACCGATCGTTGGAGCAGGCAGCAACTCCGTCTAGAAGTAGCCATTAAAAACGCTCTTGGCCTTTCGAGAACAACACGAGTTGACGACCACTGCTCTCTCCGCGCCTTTGGACGGTTCCACTGGCCCAATCTCGTGGCCCCTATCCTCTCGTCGTCGTTCCGGCCACTCTCGTTTACATCTGCGCACGTACGTAATGCCGCACGAGCACGACGGCGATGGCTTCGGTCACAGAAGATCCAGAAATAATTAACCGATCTGAAAGAAGACGTGCCAAATCACACCACGGCTCTGCAGAGCATTTTCGCAAGTTCTTTCTCTGGCCCTTGTGTAGTATACACTAGTTGCGTTGCCTTTCTGCCCAAGAATTCAGAAGTGCGTGCACTACCGTATGGCGCTAAAAACGTCCACGCAGTCTCCACACCCCGTCAATGGCCCCACGAGAAAGTTAAGCACTAAGACAGCTTGAGTCGACTCAAAATTAACAATCCATCTCCGAGTACGTAACCATACCTGTTTATCTATGTATTAATAAACAGAGCACTGTCTCCCACACTACCAGAAAAAGACAAATCACTGATAAATAAATTTTTACAGGCGGTTAGATCATCTACCTATGACTAAAAGTCAATAAAAACAGTTAATTTTCACAGGCGGCTCCACCACTGCCTGCGAAAATATTCACAGGTGGCTCCACCACTGCTTGCGAAAATATTTACAGACGGCTACGTTAAAACGACTGCCTGTGAAAATAGATTTTTGGCAAAAAAAAATATAAATGCAAAAAAAATTCTAAAAACCCTACTTCCCTAGGAACCCTAGATCCCGGCGCCGCTATTGTGCCTGGATGCCAGTGAAGCCGCCGTTCTTGACCCAATGAGCTGCAGTCGTCACCGGTGTCGCCGCGGTCATCGTCGCCAAGTCGACCGAGGTCCGCTGCCATCGACGAGCTTTCCTGGACACCCCCGAGCCGCCGTCTTGCTCCTCCTCCTCCTCATCGACCCGCCCGTGTCCAGCTCTGGCTCGTCATCGTCCTGCTCCGGCCAGCCGGATCCACCAGCGGGAGGCCGGCGTTGCTAGTGGGGCATTACATGGAGGAAGACGACGGCGGGGGCGCGTGTCGACGGCGGCCGGGGGCGTGCATCGGCAGCGCGACGCCTGGGAGGAGAGGAGAGTGAGGAAGGTGGAGAGAAGGAGAGAAGGGCGGGGATCGATGGTGGGGGACGGCAGGGGCATGCATGGGGGAAGACGACGATGGGGGCGCGTGTTGGTGGCGGCAGGGGCATGCGTCGGCGGCGCGACGCCTGGGAAGAGAGGAGAGTGAAGAGGGGATTAACTTTGTGTGCATGGGAGCAGATCCGATTTTAAGGGTTATTTTTTTACGCAGGCGGTGCTCCTACGGTGCCGGCTGCGAAAATAGGTCTTTTTTCGTAGGCGGTCCTCTTAATACCATCGCGTGTGAAAATCTATTTTCATAAGCGAATTTAGTCTATTAGAACTTCTCGCTATTATTATAAATAGATTTTTTAAGACTCGTCTGAAAAAATAAAACGATGTATTAGGAATCCGAACGGGGATATGATATTACAATGTATAAACATCAAAAGCTTAGCTTTGCTCGCCTTGTGCCTCTCCGTACAAGAATATCTGCTAGCTAGCTGCTCCAACAGTGGATGGGTGGGCCTACCATGATTTTATCAGCAAAGCCACGTAGACACTGGGGATTGATTGACAAAGCATGCTTGAACCGAACCTTCTGTTTAATTTGCACCCGAGGAGGTTGCGAGCTCACATTTTGCATGCCGCGCTGTCACATCTTGGCCCTTAATTAAATAATTAGTCCTTCCCCTTCCAGAGTTCCAGTGGGGCTAACACACGGGTTCAAATAGCGCGGCAATATCACGCATCGCCTCCTATAGCTAGCTAGGCCCCTGAGACCACACTACAAATCACTCGATCTCTCGACCTCTCGTCTCATGAGCCCACGCGTACGGGTGTAGCACGCAAACTCCACGCCCAGACACGTTACACTCACGTTCGCGCGCACATACCATGTCTCTCTCCTTGGGGCGAAGCGCTGGCGCCGGTGTTGGCGTTGGCGCCGATCGCCTCGCCGCCGCGGCCGCGCGTCCGGGCGACGTCGGTGCACTACAGCATCCACGCGTGGACGTGGACGTGTCTCTGTCGCTGGCGCGCGCCGCCGCGCATGGGCAGTCGTACCTCCCGCTCAACGAGAACGACTCGCTGGACATGGTCATCTTCGACGTCCTCCGCGAGGCCTCCGCGGTGGCGGCGCTGTCGTCGTCGCCGGAGCTGAGCACGCGGACGACGGCGCCGGTCGCCGCCGACCATCTTGGCGTGCGCAAGGGCGGCGGCGGCGCCAGGGGCACGGCGGCGAGAGGCGGCGGCTCTGGAGGGCGGCACTACCGTGGGGTGAGGCGGCGGCCGTGGGGGAAGTACGCCGCGGAGATCCGCGACCCGACGCGGCACGGGGCGCGGCTGTGGCTCGGCACCTTCGGCACGGCCGAGGAGGCCGCCGCCGCGTACGACCGCGCCGCGTTCCGTATGCGGGGTGCCAAGGCACTCCTCAACTTCCCGCCGGCGATCGCCGGGGACGGCGTCCGTCACGGCGGTGACGCCGTCGCGAAGCAGGTCAGCGTGGGCGATGGTGAATGCATGATATGATCAGTGTGGCATGTACTGCGCATTTTTCCTTTTTGTCCTTTTGATTGCTAGCTGGCGGTTTAGACATCAAAACAAGGATTAATCTGGAGTAGGCATTTGGGCTTATTGTAAGTGTGGTAATGTTCTGCCTTATTGCTGGTACTAGAGCCTGTCATGTAGTTTGTCACTATGTGCTTAGTGCTTACATTTTTTACGATAGATTTTCTGGAGTTATACAATTTAACGACCAAAGCTTCACTTGAAGGCATCAATCGTGATTTCCAAGCACAAAGAAAAATACTATAACGTGGTGATATGTCCAAGGTATCATCAAAGTGCAGCATTCTAGATTGATGACAGTTTGGCCTGTCTAAAGCCAAGTTCAACGCAAAAGGAATACTTTATGTCCATTTTCTTAAACCCCCTAAAATTCACAAATTAAAAAAAAACATGTATGAACTCTTGAAAAGAACAGAATCCGAGCGACTGTTTTAAAAGGTTCCATGCTAATTCGCTGTGAAATATTACTGTTTCTTACCAAGATGCCAGGGAAACGAATCCATCCATAGCGACCACACTGCCTTGAAAATGTACTATACATCACTGTTTCAAAAGGTCTCGGTTGACTAGTCACCATTCTAGATCAACGAACTCCTGAAGTTACGGATAGCTAGTGGCAAAAGATTACACAGTTAGGCTCAAGACTTCTCCCCCATGCCCATCTTGCACTTGGCAGGTAAAATCGTTATAATAAAAGCGTTAGATATTTCCAAGTGGAACCCTGGCAATGCCAGCAACTTGTAAACCAAACTACCAAATCAACAATTTTCGAAATTCCCAGGGAATATTCGCCATCTCGTGCATGGTCCACGGCCTAGATGATCTCAGCCGTGACGTGATCACCGGCTACGGAGGAATCTATGCTTTCTCACTGACCGAGGATCCTCTATGACCGCCAGAGTAGGCATCCAATAAGCCCCAGACCTCATGGTGCCACTGCATCTGTTCACCTCGCAATTTCAATGGCTATCAAAGTATCAAACCTTACGAAAAGGAGGCAGCTAGATTTTTACAGCTTCAAAAGTCTCCTGTCATACTTGTTCTCGCTTCTCAACTGCCAACTGTTCCCTCCAGCCTCCAGCCATGATCCTTACCTCCCAGTCCCCTCCAGGAAATTCTAATCATGGAAGAATCTGCGCCAAACGCATCACAGCAGATTGACTAGGACCCGCACTAAACCCACCAGAACACATGTGTTCCCAACTTCCATAATGATAATACTATGATGCCGACCTGACTTCCTGCGGCACTTTAGAAACCAGAACTGAAAAGCCTTTACCAAAAACTCGTTTTGCTGCTTCTCCAGTTGTGGGCCAAAGGCAGCCAATACGATCTGCAGAAAACTAGAGTACTCGTCAACACGAACATCAGATGGAGAAGATGAGAATGCACGCAATAGCGACCACCGCGGCACATAAAATATTTGTCCGCTACCGAGGACATCCACTCAGTTCTGGTGCACCGTCTGGTGATGCTTATCCGTGTAAAGCACTGTCAATGCGGCAATCGTGCTGGGGGAGTAGATGTTTGACAGCAAGCTCGAGTGGGACAGCTCCTCTTGAAATAAGCAACCTCTTTGCTTCATAGGTTCAAAGAGCATCTCCAGTAACCTGTCAGCTGTTTCAACTTGCAGCTGACGGGCTTCATCATTAAAAATGACCTCGCTAGTCCGATCAAAATATGAAATATGATCAGGTCCATGAACGCATACAGGATATTTCTCAAAATGAATAATGAACATCATTCAGAACAAGCAATGGAAGAAAGTTATGTACTAATTATGTAACTAGAAGGCAAGTCAAGACATATGATACAAATCTATATAGATATCTATACCTATACGCATATGGATACTATCCATGAGAGAACTATATTCATATCTATGAGGTTTTTTGGGGGTGTGGGATATTACCTTAGTTTTGCAGCTAGATTTTCCACTGTGCAAGCCCGAAAAAGGATCTCAGGAACAATTGGAGAATTTAAAAGAATGTTGGGTAGAGAAATAAAATCTATCTTGTTCCTCAGATGAATCAAACATTCTGTGATGAAATGAGCTCGGTACGCTACTACGCAGGGTAGCTTTGCTAACATCAGCTCCATGACAGCTGTTCCTGAAGTGCATAATGCTGCTCTACTAGCCTGCAAAAAGAAATAACACTGTGTAGTTTACTCGCATGAATTCTGGAAAGTGCAATGAAATTGACTGCAGTCCTGCAGCATCTAGCATGCAATTTTACATTACCAATGAAGTTCATGATGAGTGCTAGCACAAGAAGCACACTTGGGTCGCTATAAATTTCACGCATTAATTATCAATTACTCCCTCCATTCCAAAATATAAGGATTTCTAGGATTCAAATATTGTTCCACAATATAAGGATTTTTAGCACTATTCACGCTACTACTTGTCTCATTAATCATTTCCCATTCAAATTTCTTCCCCTACCCTCCCGCCTCCATTCATTCCACAATTATTGAGGGGCACCAAAGTCTTATCTCCTTAACCTTAATCTTTGCTAAACAACCTAGAAATATTTATATTTTGGAACGGATGGAAAACATAATATAAATTTCATATTTCTCTTTTGTTAATACTTAATAGAAATAACTACTACTAAAAGATATAGTTGGCTTGAGATGGCAGATGCACCTTAACAATAGTATGGTGCCTACCAAGAAATAAATGCATTTCTTTCCAGAAAACAAAGAATTAACATTGACAAAATCTTTCTTATGTGTATAATTAGCCTAATCATGCATAATACTGCTGAATCTTACTGTGGTTAGGGAATTGTTTCATATACTGCCCAAGAAAAAGGGACAAAATATGGTAAAACAGCATGCGTTGGACAATCTACTAGTTGCAGTGATCAATAGTGTTTTAGATTAGATAACTTTTTATCTGCACATTGCAATGAGAAAATGCACTTCAGATACAAACTTAGCAATTCAGAGAACTTTGTCAATTAACACTATTCTGGGGCAAGCACAGGTGTAGAGGGTACAGGTGCAGCGCATAATATGAAGCCTTTCGTAAAAAAACAGAAACCCATGTTATAAGCATTAGGGAGATATGGTTCTTTAAGACAGAACCAAATATCAAAATAATAGTACCCAAAAATTGAATTTGGCATTCGAGAACTAAAGTCATGTGAGCTTACATTGAATGCATCGTATCTTTCTTGTAGTGTTCCCCCAGGTATCAGTACCACTGGAAATGGTCCTGATCGAGCAACACTTTCAACATATGCCCTCACATCCCGATGAGGAGCAACTGGGATGACTAGTGAAAGTTCACTAAATGTATGACTTAGGCGTTGCACAGTTTGCAAGAAGATGGGAAGCATACGGGCTACCTCCTGCATCCTGCTTCCAGGCAGTATGGTTATGATTGTGGAATCTAGCAAAGGTGCATTTTCTCATTAGAAAACAAGCATGTATCAATAATACAAGAGTTAAAATTGCAAATTAGATTAAGCCTATGAAAAAATAATGATGCAGCTCCAGAGAGATGAACTAACTAGCAATTTGTAATACTGAGCAGTATATCAACATATAATTTCGGTGACTTGCTGTTGATGCACAAGCTAACAAGATAAATGCAAGGATCCAGGTCCAGGCATAGAAACTTTTATGGTCCTGCATACTTGCAGTGCATGAAAAGAAAATATTGTGTGTTCAGTCATAAATGGAAAATATAGTTGGCTACACCATCTCCTAGTCAGAGCTTTCAGGTTTAACTAAACTGAGAAATTTGTAATGGCATGTAGTATCTAATTATTCCTTAACTATATGTTCCACATTTTCACCAGAGTTCATGTGAACATTATGATGAACACAATTCCCAAGAAAGTTGAAATATCTGCGTAATATATGTTTTGCATCTCATTTTGAGAGCTGATCTGATTGTAGCACTATAATATGCGTAAGCTACTTAGAACTTGCTACCAAAAATAGATTACTTTGTAATGACCACTCTGACAGCACTGATTTATATAGGAATTGTTAAAACTTGATGCAGCAGCCATGAGTTTTCACTTATATGATCAAAATATTACATGACCCAGAAAATCTAGAACAGTAGCACCTAACAATTGATAGGGCGCAAGTGTGCCCAAAATTGAATGGGTTGCAGATTTGAAGTTGCACTTTTAACAGACAACATGAAACTTTGGTGCTGTCTATTCCTTGGCTAACTTCATAGAAATGGATAAACCAATAAATTCCAAAACACTATATGATTAAAAATTTAAAACAATGACAACAACAGATATATAATCCATAAAACTGATAAATGCGAGCAGAAAACACAAAACAAAACATAAGCATTGTCACTAAAAGCAGCACACCCAAATAATTACATGTACAATCTACCTGGGGAAATTGCATGCTCCTGTCGAAAAACTTCACTTCGCTGATGCATGGAATTGACAGAAGATAGTTCCTTCTCCTGTATTATTTTGGCAAGCATAAAGAATATGTAAATCAAGTCAGTGGACTAATACTAGCAATTTATTGACATGACATGAGCATCTCCAGATTACCAGATCAAAATGCTTAGCTTATAAATGAACATGTGAAATATTTTAATCACCTACGATACAAGACAACAATTACTAGTTATTCCGTCCATGTCAACATTTTTCCTTGCAGAGTAGAAAGGCAATAGTACATCCTTCGCACAATCATCTTCATCTCATTCCCATGAAGACATAAGATGCTCGTGCACATATCTTAACAACTGAACTAGAAAAGAAGCTAATAATTGTTACACATCAATGACAATGACCATAAAATGAATAAATGGTGAAAAAAATTTACCTTTATATTTCTGCTATGCATTGGTAGTAGAAATTTAATAGATATTAGTTATATAGAGAGACATTCTGGTACTTTACGTTGCCATTCTATGTAGCAGATGTAACATTCACTGTGTAATGCAAAGCACTTATGCAAAGAAATCTTAACGAGATAACTGAATAGAGAAGACACTTAGAACAGTGCAGGAAAATTGTGAATGAGAGATTTGGACAGAAATATCTTAAAATTCAATAATAAATTATTAGGCTACTGGCGCTGATGTTGAAACAAAGCACACAAGTCCATACCATATTCAAGCCAATAGCATCGTCCAATAATGGATGACCCACATATGTAGCAGGCAACCCATTTAATCTGCATATTTCTTCCTCAAATGGAAGGATACACAACAAATGGTCCACAAAATTATGCAACTTTGCGAGCCTTCTTTCACCATCTTTCCAGGCCCAGAATGATGGCGCAACATAGTGGACATGTAGAGGATGAGCAACTTGATTGTATCTACCTAGACAACAGAAAATGCTTTATCATATTTGCTCATGAGAAATTAGGAAAAAACTGGTATTCTAAAAAAATGCTTCTGTTGAGAGACTTACATTTCAATTGCTTCAGAAGGCGAAAAGAGAACCCCTTTGAATCAACAGTAACTACAACATGAGGCTGGAATAATACAGCAGCATCTGCAGCATCCTCAATCTTCCTCTGCAAAACTAAAATGGGCATAATTAACATACAGGTCCAAAAAATATGAACAGAAAGCAAAGCATGAGAGTATAAGGCAGAACAACATTGCACCTTGATATTGTATACGTGTGGCAGCAGTTCCCACAATCCCATTATGGAAATTTCCTCCATGGGAAAAAGTGATTGCAAGCCTTCCTCGCACATTAGTTCCCTACATCAAAGAAAAGAATCCATAGCTCCATTTAAGAGGTAAGAAACTCAAGGATCAGATTTGCAGCAAAACCAATTGGGATCCAACTTGGAATTGGGTTTGGATCGACTCACATAGATGGAAAAGTGAAATGATGCTGAATTAATTATTACATGAGAGTGCTGACCACACAAAAAGTCAACTATCTTCACAATGAAAAAGATGGATAAAACATCAACAACAACAACAACAACAACAACAAAGCCTTTCAATCCCAAGCAAGTTGGGGTAGGCTAGAGTTGAAACCCAATAGAAGCTGCAGATCAAGGTTCAGGCACATAAATGGCTGCTTTCCAAGCACACCTATTCAAAGATAAATCTTTGGGTATATTCCATCCTTTCAAGTCCCTTTTTATTGCCTCCTCCCATGTCAATTTTGGCCTTTCCCTACCTCTCCTAATATCACTGTCGCGCCTTAGGATTCCACTATGCACTGGTGCCTCTGGAGGTCTCCGCTGGACATGTCCAAACCATCTCAACCGGTGTTGGACAAGCTTCTCTTCAATTGGTGCTACCCCTAGCCTATCACGTATATCATCGTTCCGGACTCGATCCATTCTTGTATGACCACAAATCCAACGCAGCATACGCATTTCCGCAACACTTAACTGCTGAACATGCCGTCTTTTTGTAGGCCAACATTCTGCACCATACAACATTGCCGGTCTAATTGCTGTTCTATAGAACTTGCCTTTTAGCTTCTGTGGTACCCTCTTGTCACAGAGAATACCGATGATTGACGCCACTTCATCCACCCGCTTTGATTCTATGGCTAACATCTTCATCGATATCCCCATCTCTCTGTAGCATTGATCCCAAATATCGAAAGGTATCCTTCTTGGGCACTATTTGACCATCCAAACTAACACCCCTCTCTCATGTCTAGCAGTTGCCGAAGTCACATGCCATATATTCGGTTTTAGTTCTGCTGAGCCTAAAACCTTTGGACTCTAGAGTCATGCCGCCACAAACTCTAGTTTCCTTAATTTACTCCCGCTCGGCTTTCATCAACTAACACTACATCGTCCGCGAAAAGCATACACCAAGGGACATCCCCTTGTATGTCCCTTTGTGACCTCATCCATCACCAAGGCAAATAGATAGGGGCTCAAAAGCTGAACCCTTGATGTAGTCCTATCTTGATCGGGAAGTCACACTGTGTCACCATCACTTAGTTCGAACACTAGTCACAACATTGTTGTACATGTCCTTAATGAGGGAAACGTACTTTGTTGGAACTTTATGTTTGTCCAATGCCCACCACATAACATTCCTTGGTATCTTATCGTAGCCTTCTCCAAGTCAATAAAAACCATGTGTAGGTCCTTCTTCTGCTCCTATACCGCTCCATATCTTGTCTTACTAAGAAAATTGCTTCTTATGGTTGACCTTCCGGGCATGAAACCAAATTGGTTCATAGAGACCCGCCGTCACTCTCTTAGGCGATGCTCGATTACTCGCTCCATAGCTTCATCGTATGGCTCATCAACTTAATTCCTCGATAATTAGTGCAACTCTGAATGTCTCCCTTATTCTTATAGATCGGTACCAATATACTCTCCTCCAATGCATCAGGCATCCTGTTTGACCGGGGAAAAAATGTTGTTTGAACAACTCGGTTAGCCATACTATAGCTATATCCCCTAGGCATCTCCAACACTCGATTGGGATACTGCGATCAGGACATTGCCTTACCCCTTTCATCCTGTTTCAACGCCTCTCTGCTTCTGATTCTTGGATCCTCCGCATCAAAGCGCCTATTGGTGTCATCAAAAGAGTCATTTGCTAACTCGAACGGTTGTGTTCCCGTTCTCACACCATTGAACAACTTGTCAAAATACTCTTGCCATCTGTGTTTGATCTCATCGTCCTTTACCAAAAGCTGCTCCCTTCTCGTCCCTAATGCACTTAACTTGGTTGAGGTCCCTCGTCTTTTAGTGTTCCTTTCGCGACCTAGCCATCCTATAGATGTCTTCTCTCCTTCCTTTGTACCAACCCAGATCCTTATTGTTGTTTTGTATAGACCTTCGTAAAGCCCGCCCTTTTGCCTCACTCACAGCATGCTTTGCTGCCTTCTTTGCCATCTTATACTTCTCTATATTGTCCGCACTCCTATCATGGTATAAACGCCTATAGCATTCTTTCTTCTCCTTAATAGCCTTTTGGACGCCCTCATTCCACCCATAAGTATCTCTTATGGTTCACATCCACTTCCTTTAGTCACTCAACCACCTCTGAAGCACCTCCCGTATGCATGTTGCCATCTTCTTCTCCACATGTTGTTTGCATCGTCTTCTCCATCCCAAGGGCCCTCTTCGATAACCCTTTTCTTAAAAACCTCTGCCGACTCTCCTTTCAATTTCCACCACTTCGTTTTTGCAATCTTAGCTTGTTTGTCCCTACGAACGCACATCTGGAAGCGCAAGTCAGCCACCAAAAGCTTATGTTGAGAAACCACACACTCTCCAGGTATTACCTTACAATCCAAGCATGCTTGTTTATCCTCTCTTCTTGTGAGGACAAAGTCAATCTGGCTAGAGTGTTGGCCACTACTAAAAGTTATTAAGTGGGATTGTCTCTTCCTAAAGAAAGTGTTGGCTACCATCAGATCAAAAGCTATAGCAAAGTCTAAGACTTCCTCTCCCTCTTGATTCCTACTACCGTACCCAAAACCTCCGTGTGCTGCCTCGAAGCCTGCATTTGTTGCACCTACATGGCCGTTGAGATCTCCACCTATGAAAAGCTTCTCGGTACTAGGTATAGCTCTAACCATACCATCTAAGTCTTCCCAGAACTGCCTCTTATCACTCTAACCATGCTGAAATTTGATTAGAAAAATATAAGCCTAGATCAATGAGAAAAACCATAACTAAAGGGATGTCACAACTGACGACTGTGCAGCTATGGAACTGCCCAGAAAATTCATAGTAGCAATCCACATACACACTGTTATGGGCAAGGTTTCAGTTTCATTGGGGATAAACACCGCCTGAAAGATAGCCGGGTGGCGTTGGCTACTAGGGATGAGAGGAGGATTATAGGCTGAGTTGATGAACTAGGGGGGGGGGGTGCGATTATAGATTGATCTTCATTGCTTAGTTCCAAGAGACTCGCCAAATACCCTTATATAGGCCAGCACCTAAGTCCATTCTAATCAAATCCCCTAACTCTGGAATCCCCTCATACGTCGCACTCTTTCTAATACATGTCCAAGGCAATGTGCTCTAATATGTTTTAGTATCTCCTCACTATTTCTTTATGTTTCCCTCTTTGTCCTCCTCCTATCTGGTTGGAACAGGATTGTTTTCCTCGGCCCCGTCAAATGTTCAATGATAGGCCACATCAAAGAACTGTTGATCATGATGATGATGTGAACACGCGTTGTAGGCATTGAAGATTCCATTTTTCCACTTACTACAAAAAACTGAATAACTACATCAAGACGTAATTTTTCTCCCCAGAATTTGTTAGAACGCCACCATGGTCATTATTGTGAAAATGTGAGTTTAGCTCTGGTTGCTATCGTGCATTTTTGCTCAATATACATACCCAAAAAGTGTATTTTACTCTTTTTTGTTTTTAAATGTGAGGTCTCACTTTGTGTTTAGCACCGGGGCCTCAAATTCTTGGGTACGGCTGTGGTGCAAGTCTCAAGATATTGACTGAAACTCTTAGAAGTCCTCTTGTTGTCCATACACACAAATTTGAATATTTCAAGTGTGTGGGATGAATCTAACTCTATTTACAATACAATTAGAAACTAAACCTCCAACAACATCCAAGAGGACTTAATAAGCAGTTCCAAAATAAATCTTCATTTGACTGTGTGAGCATGTCATGCACAGTGACAATGGCAGCTTTGTTAAAGTTCATGTTAAACGTAACAATCTACAAGTGTGCAATGCACCTATGAACATTGACATGAAAAATCAAATCAGACTCAAAGTTGACCAAATGCTGGTACGATTTAAGAGCAATTTAACTAATGTATAAACTAAGTTATAATGCCTGAATACATCGATTCCACAGAAGTACTAAACCAAAAAAAATGTACGAAGGGGACGGATACCAGACCCGCCAACGCCAGCAAAACGGACGGGGACCGGGGAGAGCGCCCTGAGGGACGCCATGAGGCGCGAGGCGAGCGAGTCGCCGGAGACCTCACCGGCGACCACGAACACTCGGAGCTCGCCATCCCGGGCGGCGGCGTCAACCACCCTCCCGTAGGAGAAGGCGCGTGTGGACGCCCTGGTTGCTGTGCCCCCGGCCAGGAGCCCTCGCAGGCGCGAGGCGGCTGCGATCCTTCGCGATAGCATCGGCCGACACAACTACGGAGCTGGACCGGAGAGGGGACGCCGGGCCCCGGGCGCCGGGCGGGGTGTGGAACTGCGCAGGAGGCGGCGGCCAGGCCCGACTAGAGGGGTTTATGCGACAAAACTTCCCTTGGCCCGATAATTCAAATCAAACTAGAAAACCAAACAAACATGGACTACACCCGTATAGAAAAAAATTGTTCATTATATATCAGACACGACTACAAATCAAGTGTCTGATTTTTTTTAAATATCGAACGATGTTTCACCACTTAATAAAAAATATTTTATTATTAGATAAAAAAATATTTTAAACTATTAAAATGGTGAAACAGTTAAATCACTATGGAAATATTTCACTAACACACATGAAACATCGAGCTTCATCTATTAAAACATCCAAAGATCCACAAGAATCCAAAACAAAAATATGAAACACCATGAAGATCCCCAATGCAAATATTTTGATCCAAACAAAAAAAAAACATAAAGACACACTAGCTAAAATATCGAAAAATCACAAACTCTTCTCGAACTCCTCTCCTGAACACTCTAGGCGGTGAGCCGACGATGTCCTTGAGCACACCGGCCTCCTCGAACACGAGATGAAGAGAAGAGTTGCCGCCGCCTAGGTCTGCTAGCTCGAGGCAAAAGTGACAACATCTGTCGCTCGTCCATGTCATCGTCCCTGATGTTGGCCACCACACCGTCTGTCGCTCACCACCTCTGTCGTTGGACCTCCCTCTCTCGCAACTGCCTCCTTCCCTCACGAGCCACAGAGGTTGATCTGGGCATCTCGAGTCACATGCTCTAGGCAAGGCAAGCATGCCCCACCGTGATGTCAGCCTTGTCCGCTGCTGCGAGGAGGGCACCTCTCCCGCATTGATGAGGACGGAAGGGGAGAGGAGTTAGCTCGGGGGTAGTGGGTACGTTGTGGATAAGAAAGAAGTTGATGAGGAGCATCCGATATTTCATATTTCTTCTTCTATCGGACATGCGTCACGAAGCATTTCCCTTATATATAAGTTATTTTATATATTTTTGGAGATACGAGTGTTAAAACAAAGAAAATGAGATAGAGAAGTAATTATATAACCAAGACAAAAAAGTTCATAATAACTCAGCAAAAAGAGTAGTGGAAGAGCGTGGGCCGAAAGAAGCGTAGCACAAAGATGCAGGCCTATGGTCAGATGGGCTTTACATTCGTAACTGTAGCAGGGACACGTCCGAATAAAACCCTCGGCCGCAGCAGCTGGCCTCCCTGCTCCCGACCGCGCGAAATATCAC
Source organism: Oryza meyeriana var. granulata (assembly GCA_003991445.1). NCBI lineage: Eukaryota > Viridiplantae > Streptophyta > Magnoliopsida > Poales > Poaceae > Oryza > Oryza meyeriana. The sequence continues at coordinate 142,113 of RYFJ01002703.1, forward strand.
GCCGCCACCGCCGCCGCCGCCGCCGCAGCAGCAGCGAACGCTATGGCTGCGGGCATGCTGCTCCGCGGCCTCCGCTCGGCGGGGAGATGGACGCGTCCTGCCTTCTCACCCTCCATCTCGTCCCCGACGCCCTACGTGTCGTCCCTCCTCCACCGCCTCTACTCGTCCGCCGCCGCATCGGCAGCCGCCTCGCCGTCCCTGGGTCCCGGAGGCGCCCTCGACCCGTCCCGCATCCGCAACGTGGCGGTGATAGCCCATGTCGACCACGGGAAGACGACGCTGATGGACCGGCTCCTGCGGCAATGCGGCGCCGACATCCCACACGAGCGCGCCATGGACTCCAACAGCCTCGAGCGCGAGCGCGGCATCACCATTGCCTCCAAGGTAACTATCAAGCAGCACTCCTGCGCGCGTGGTTAGTGAGGGCACAGGAGAGGATCAGTGTCCATTTCGTCGAACAGACTGCGTGCATCACATGAGGGGTTAGAATGTAGGCATGGGGAAGGAAGTGAGATCTGATTCAAAAGCCATTCTAAATCTCGCGTTTCTGTTTTCCATGTGATCAGACGTACGCTGATATACATCAGTGAGCAGCACTTTGGCATATTTCAGTGTGAAACTGAATTTCTGGGAGGATTTATGTCGCTTATGGTTCAACTACTCTGCTCATTCTGTATTCAGTAAACACTGCGCATCTATTGTTTGCTCATGTTGTCAATAGAGTGGGTGCATATAGTTCAACAAATCACTCCTGAAACCAGATTCTTATGGTCTGCTCAGATTATCATTACCTTATCCTTTTGTTTTTTTGTTAACTCAGAGGGCAAAGATCGACATGCTTTCTGTCCTATAGCATGCAGTATGGTAACTTTTTATGTGACATTTTACTTTTTTTTGGGCTCGGCTATTTGTGTAGGTCACTTCTGTCTCTTGGAAGGAGAATGAACTCAACATGGTTGATACCCCTGGTCATGCTGATTTTGGTGGTGAAGTACGCACTCAGCACTCATGTATAATTTCATACAGTTAAAGACCAAGAACAAATGATGATTTTTCTATGGTATCTGACATGACCCTCACCGATTATGCGACAGGTCGAGAGAGTTGTTGGAATGGTTGAAGGGGCTGTCTTGGTTGTTGACGCTGGGGAGGGACCTTTAGCGCAGACAAAGTTTGTGCTTTCAAAGGCTTTGAAGTATGGCTTGCGCCCAATTCTCCTTCTCAACAAGGTTGATAGGCCATCAGGTTTGCTTATTCTCAGACGTTCTGCTCACTATGGCAGTGGGATACACCAGCTCAGAAAATAGATAAAGCAGCAATATTCAATATTTTTGGCATATATAGATTCCTGGTATATTATATTTGCTATAACTCTTTAACTCTCTTATTCTACTCCAACAGTTTCAGAAGAGACCTGCAATGAAGTAGAGAGCTTGGTGTTTGATCTTTTTGCAAATCTTGGAGCTACAGGTGCATTTCTAGTTCTTCCATATGGTTTGCCTTGAAGTTTTTTCAATAAATTTGTGACACTGTTTTGTTCGGGTTTTGCAGAAGAACAGTTAGACTTTCCAGTTCTTTATGCGTCAGCTAAAGAAGGCTGGGCTTCTCTAACATTCACCAAGAGCCCTCGTGATAATGCGAAAAATATGTCTGCATTGCTTGATTCCATTTTACAGCATGTGCCTTCCCCAAAAGCTGACCTTGAGGCTCCATTCCAAATGTTGGTCAGTATATTGCACAGCATCTGAACTGAATATTTGTTTCAGATGAGGGCAAACTTGCTATTTCTTTGTTATTCTCCATCCTTCTCCGGCGGCATGTTTGTTAGAATGAGTGAACGACTAGTCGACTAGCTATTGTGGCGATTTGTTTATTTATAATAGAGTTCCACTTGATTTAGCAATCAAAACAAAATGATGCCTTCATTTTTGGGCAAGTTTTCTTCACTTCCCAAATTTGAAAAAGATTATTCACCGGATTATTGCCACAGATTATCTACTTGATTATAGGATAAATTATATATTTTGAGAAATAAACTTGACAAATAGCTTAGAGCGAGTGATCTAAGCAATCCAGTAGAAGAAAGTTTTTTAAGAAAACGTATTTTTAGAGCATGGAGCAAATAATCTGCAGCAATAATCTGGTGAAATAGCTGAAAAGAACGGGGCCAAGTCATAGCTATTTGTAAGACTCCACCTCCTTTTTAGACTTTTAAGACATCACAGACTTCTTTTCCCTGTTCCAAAATGTGTGCTATTTTCCTTTTATAGGCAATTTCCTTTGTCTCTTTCCTGAGGGTGTTTTCTCTAATGCTCCACCCTAGAATTTATCTCAAATTTATCTTTTTTCAAGATATTTACATAAGGCTGTACTGGTAATTCTTAAGTGGAACCAGTAATTCATATTCTTCTACAGGTTTCCATGATGGAACGCGATTTTTATCTAGGACGAATACTAACCGGACGAGTAAGGTCCGGAGTTGTCCGTGTTGGTGACAAAGTGCATGGTCTCCGTAGCACAGATGATGGCGTTCAGAAGATCGAAGATGGAAAGGTTTAACTGAATTTCTTGCACTTCTCCTCAGCAATGCTTAAGCGCTGAAGACACTTATTCTCATTCAATATGTGTTAATTATTGTGTTTGTTAAATGTCTTAAGGACCTTTGCAAATTACTGAAACAAATTTAGGTTGTCAAGCTCATGAAAAAGAAAGGAACAAGCATGGTAACAGTAGAGGCTGCAGGAGCTGGTGATATAATTTCGATGGCTGGATTGGCTTCTCCAGCAATTGGACATACTGTGGCAAATTCAGATGTAGGTTGCTGATTTTTGCTGTTGAACATGTTCCTCTTTCTATTGTCAGATATTCCTTGTACTAATAATGGTTGTGAATTATAGATTTTGACTGCGCTTCCTACAATTGAGTTGGACCCTCCCACAATATCTATGACTTTTGGTGTGAATGATTCACCATTGGCTGGTCGTGATGGCACTCATGTAAGTAGCAAACAATTATCCTAGACATCAAAGGGTTCCTGTGTATTCCCCCTATTAATTTCATGATCCTTTTTTAACTGAGAAAATCCTAGTCCTATTTGATTGAACAAAGAACACCCTATAACCTTGTATACATATGAGTACAAGAGTATGTGAATGCCATATTTAATCAAAAGAAAGAATACAGGATGGGTGGTGCTATGAAATTTACCATATTTAATCATTTTTGCTTAAAGTTTGTTTTGTAATTTAATATAGATTTCAGATTCCTGTAGGAGCTGCTAATATGTTAATGGGACGATGATAGTCAGATAGTGTTATATACTGCCACAGCACTATGTTGCTGTGGATTTGGAGATGTCATATCCTGGATTCCGAAATAAAAATCTAGTTAAATTCATACTGGGTCCGAATGCACACTGAAATATATTAGTTCCTTTACCCTTCATTTTCAAAATGGACAATATAACATTTGGTCAACTTCATAATAAGTTGTGTCAGCTAGAAACTAGATCTTGTTCATAGTCACTAGCTGAACTACAAATAATTGGTAGATATCAAATGTTGACTTGCTGAGCATGATAGATTATAATATTCCTGTCAAAATAATCTGAAGGCAAACATGTAATACCTTTTAATAATCTGAATTCTCAATTCAGTTACAAGCTCATCGGTTTTCCTAAATCTATCGGTGGAGCTAGTCCTCTGAATGAACTTTTAAATTGGTAGGTGAGAGTAAGGACTAAGAAGCTAACACCATTAGTCTTGGAGGGCTAAATCCAAGGTATGGTACTAGCCTCCTGGGTGTTTTTGCAATGCTATCCAAGCTAGTTTTGGGGCAGTATGTACATACTTTATTTAATGTGAAGTTTTATGCCGTTTGTTTCTGAGGAATGGTATGATCAAACTTAAATTAAGACATAATGATGCAAGTATTGAAGCCTTGGCACCTCTAAGTAAAACACTAGCATTTGATCTCGTTTGGTTGAATGACATAGATAGATCCACAAATCAACATTGTAGGTTGCCTATGCTGACTGCACATGGTCTGGGAAGAGCTTAATTTACCCATTTGTATGGTGCTATAGTAATATTACCTAGGAGTTGTTCCCGGGCATACTCAAAAAATGGGTTATTATACACCGCAACCCCTTCCCTTGGAAAAAAAAGGTAGCACCAAAGAAAGGAAAGAGCGAGATGGTGGTTTTTGTTGTTCCCGCGAAGCGAAGATCATTCGCTTGGCGAATGAAGTGGATCAACCTCTTTTTGGCTCGGGCCAAACACTTTTTCTCGCTGGTCGAGCTTTCTACAAAAAAAGCGATGCAAGAGCATATTCTCTTATCTAAGCTTCCTCCCTTCGCTCCCCCTATCGTAGATGGTTCAGCCACACCCGGTGCCACGAAATGATTGAGAACTACGACGGGGTCGAAATGCATTTTGTTCTTTATATTAAAAAAGTATTGCATGACCGAATAATTCAAGGAGGGGCACACAGCGGGGAGGGTCCTTTTTAGTAGATGACTCGTCGGGCCGACTTGAATAACTTTGTTTTTCTGGAGTCGTCATTTTCTATCAGGAAGGCTATGTCATTTACAACCCTGGCAGAAGCAAGCAAGAGGTGGACTACCACAAAGAGAAAGGGTACCCCATAAAAAACAAGTTCTTGGACCGCGATTAATGCGCTCATGCGCAAGTCGTTATGGAAAAATCCATTGATTCTTCAAGAAGCTAAACTCTGAAAATAGACCTTTAATAATACCATTTTATAAAGTGGAATGTTCTAAATAATTTACAAGTGCACTGCTTGTTCAATTCTTCGGGTAAATCTTATATTAAGTAAGGGAAAACAGACTCGTACTATTCATAGCCGGGGTCATATTCTGATCCGAGATATATATTAGTAGATAATGTGACTTCAGGCACTTTTAAAAAAGGGGATCCAGTGACCTGGGAGAGCATTTAAGTCGAGCTCCATACTAGCCTGAACTTTGTATATTCTTGATTCTCCTATACACTATATATGGCTTTGCTATTGGTGGTCAACTAGTGGTGGTGCAATAACATCCTCAATTGCGTAGCCTATATCAAAAGCTGGATTGACTACTGGTGTGTGTGGCTTTACAGGTCTTGGCTTATACCTTTGCTTCTCTTCTATAGGGATCTATACTTGGATATGCAACTTTAGGTAGTCAGACAGTCACCCTCTAGTGAAAGTAAAACTAGAGGTGACACTGGATGCAAGCATATAAGTTTGTATTCAATAAAGAACTGCTCTCGTTGTCTGATTTCCTTGTAAAATTTTGCAGCTAACTGGAGCAAAAATAGGCAACCGTCTAATGGCAGAAGCAGAAACGAACCTGGCAATTAATGTTCTTCCTGGACCATTATCAGAATCTTATGAAGTTCAAGGAAGGGGAGAACTTCAGTTAGGTAAGTATATGTACCACTGATGAAATCCCTCCTGTTCTTTTGATATATGTTGTTTAACTGATTTTTTTCCTCGACTCACTTGAAAGTACTTCATATGTCAACCTTGTGTGCAAAATATAATGAAAAGTTTCCTGCCAACAATACCATTTGATGATCTGCATAACTTCCAGGAATCTTGATTGAGAATATGCGGCGTGAAGGATTTGAGCTCTCAGTTTCACCCCCAAAAGTGATGTGCGTATCAATATTCCACACATTATACTCTTTCTATGCTTATATTTCACTTCAGTCTGAAGTTATCCCGTGTTCAGTCTGAAGTTCTTCAGTTCTATTTTCTTTCCAACAGTATTAGAGATGCTAACCGTCTTTAGCTAGATATTTTGTTCTGTTGCCTGTTTTTTCTGTTGATCGTTATCTTCCCTTTCCACTGATATCAAACTCTATGTCTGAGCATTGGCAGCACTGTTCCCACTGTTAACTTATTTAGGTGTTCATTGAAATAGGTATAAAACAGACCGTGGAGAAAGGTTAGAGCCTATTGAAGAAGTAACTGTGGAGGTAGAAATATGGAACCTTGTTTGAACTTTGTTGTTAGTCGTGTACTTTGTTGTAAACTTGTAATCATAAAATGTTAATGTTTGAATGAGATATTGTAGGTAGATGAGGAGCATGTTGGATTTGTCATGGAAACCCTGACACACAGGAAGGGTGAAGTAATGGACATGGGCCCTGTTCCAGGGACAACTGGGAGAACACGGATCTTTCTGACCTGCCCATCTAGGTAACCAGTTCGTATTTTTGTGCTAATTACCAGCTGCATCACGTGTCACCTTGAAAAGCATATTATATTTAATACCAATTTTGGACGCAAGTGATTATTTTGCCTTGTATTTCAGTCTTGGTTCTCAATTTTCAATGATACGAAAATGATGTATTATGGATGCAGGGGTTTGGTGGGATTCAAAGGAATCTTCAGCAGCTTTACACGTGGAACTGGATTTATGCATCGTGCTTTCCAGTGTATGCTATTTATAATTAAGTACTAGATGATTTTGAAGTCCTTAACTCATCCATGCATTTTTTAAAAAATGTGAATAGTAAGTGTAAGCAACATAGGTATGAAAATATAGCATTTGTTTGTAGATTTTTAGTGCACAGGTAATTGTCAAAACTCAATCTTTTGTCTCATGAACATTGAAGGTTTCTCACTTCACTTATGTGTAGCTTTAAAATTTATATCTCCGCGATTAACAGAGTGTTCCTTCGTAATCAGTGTTATCTCAGATGTTTAATGATAATAGCTTGGTGCCCATGAGTTGCAGTGAATAAATGTACCATAAGTTCTAAAATTGAAAAAAAATAGAAATAGTACCTGGACTCTATAATATTGCTTACGTATTTCGCATGAGATTAAACGGCAACATGCATATACACATAAGCGGACAATGACCTGATGCAATCATTTACAAAAGACACTACAAATAACACAAAGATGTCTACATAAATTCATTAACAAAAGATCTGAGATGATAAAACTTGCCACCAGCCAGACTTCATTGAGAGTATCTGACCTTGGTTTCTCTGCGATTGCAGCATATGCTAAGTACAGAGGTCAGCTAGGCAATGTTAGAAAAGGAGTTCTGGTAATGCCAATTCCCTCAGCTTCATAACTTTTTCTGTTTACTCTTATCTGTCTTCTTTCCAAACAAGTTTTACATTATTTTGCAATAATAAACAGTAATGATTTTTTTTAACTGAATTAAGCAAATGGATCAAAGAAAGGACTATGTCATTAAATGTAAGCAGGATTTGATGACCTGCATCTTATGCTGTTTAACTTAACACAGCAAATGTAAGTACTCTTATGTGTATATGTAGGTATCTGTTGGCAAGGGACTTATCACTTCGCATGCACTTATGAGTTTAGAAGCTCGTGGTATTCTGTTTGTTTCTCCTGGGATGGAGGTATCAACATTAATTCATTTTTCTGGGCGGAGACATTTATTCATTTTGTTACTATGGTCTACCATCTAAGGGTAGGGAATTTATTCCTCTTTCCTTCTCCTTTTAAGGCATACGAAGGCATGATAGTCGGCGAGCACTCACGTGACATTGATCTTGATGTAAGTTGATTATATGCTTATCAATGAATTAGGTTTCTCTTCTAATACACAAACTACATAACTCTTCTGTTGTGCAGGTCAATCCTGTGAGAACTAAAGAACTTACAAACATTCGAGCTCCAGGAAAGGATGAAAATGTCAGGCTTTCTCCACCACGATTGGTATGTTCTCTTTTGAACTTTCAACAAGACATTAGCATTCAGGAGATATCACTTTATGGCCCTTTTTTCTTATAGACATAAATGGTGCTGTTCTAAACACTAGTTAAACAAGTCAATTCCAACAGAAGCCTTGCAAGCTTCATAATGTTCGTGCCATACTCTCCCTTGGGTTTGGGGAACTGAGGAGACTGGAAATCTAGATTATGTGCATTCTTTGCTGAAAAATGTAGCATTTCCTTCCTTCCTTTGGCTTCCTCAGAAATGGTAGTCTTAACTAAAGGCACTGAACCACGCAGATGAGTTTGGAAGAGGCAATTGGATATGTTGCTGCAGATGAGCTTATTGAGGCAAGTTTTCTGTATTTGTCTATTGATGATTCTACTTGTGAGGACTAAGTGGTGCAAACAGTGCATAGAGATGAGCATTTCATTCTTCCATGAATCCTGATTCTTATTCTGATTATTTTTTGCCTTTTGCATTGATTTTTTCAGCTCTAGAAATAAAAATTAATGTGCCTGGTAATTTTTGGATTTTGAAATGACTTGATGAGGACTATTGCCAATATATAAAGTTGCTTACATTTTAGATAAAAAAAACCTCTGCCAAATTGAGACTCTGCAGGCTGATTAATGGGTGCATTGTTATTTCATACCGTATATAATACAATAGCATGTTACAAAAAATATTAAGAACCAAACAAAGAAAGCAATCAATAAGCATCCACCTGCAGTTTCTTGCTGGGAAATAAATAAATGATAAAATGTTGTAGCATACTAGCATCTGCTATGCAGTTTGCTACTAGCATTTGTAAAGGATGATCTGAAATCTGAATTAGAATTGTGTTCTCTGTGCATGGGTTAGAATATAGGAATGCAGCCTACAAAAATATTTTGCATTCTACAATATATGCGAGTTGGTCCACATCCAAATTCAAATTAAAGTTACTCTACATGCTGTTAGCTTTTGTGATCTATTAGAAGTTCAGATTATCCAAAGAGAAAAATCTTGTTTGTTGAATATTACTCCCAATCTTTTATCAAAAGAAATAATCTTCTTGCTGGATTTATGCTTAACTGTTCCAACTCATATTCCAGTTTGCTCCTGGAGCTTCATATTGACATTTGAGTTTCACCAGGTTACTCCCAAGGTCATACGGCTTCGGAAGAAATATCTGGATGCCACGAAACGTAAGATGATGAAAAACAAGCCAATGGATTGAAGCTTCAGTGACACTAAGTGACATCAAGTATTGCTAGTGCTGCTATTAGTCTATGATCCAAAAAGCGCAGGCGTGTCCTATTTATGTATAGGTTAGCGAACATTTTTTTCAAGCGCTGCCAGCTTTCCTCACCATGACCCAGCATGAAAATTTCATTCAGCCATGGGATGATTCATGGTATACCAAGAACGAATAAGCCCGTGATTGGAGCAACTGCTATAACAGAACAGGGTCGGTGGGCTGGTAACATGGATTACCTCTGGAAGGCGATACGCGATTATACCTTTTGATAGGTGATAGCAATTTTACAGTGAATGTTGAAACGACCATAGATGTTGCCCTTGAAGGTAATAATATTCTTTTTGTAGTGGGATGCTGAAAAAAGACAGGTATAGTCTCTCTTTTGAGCTGGTGGTTTTTGTTCACATTTGTGTGAGCATATGTTCCCAAGAGATAAAAGCAAAGAATTTTAAACGCCTATTATATAAGTAGCCACAAACTAAGAAGTACATAAGGTCGTCGTGAGCATATATTGTTTTACTGGTGCCGTGTATTTGAACATCTCTTTCAGAAACCGGTGCTTATAGCGTTTGCATGACAAACCCGCCGTTTGTAGCGTTTGCTAAGTTTTTTTTATTAATATATATAATGCACATCGGCAATTTTGAATGTCATAGAAACATGGGAGTGATAGTGTGCTACGATCAACCCTCGTATTGCGAATTTACGACCTACAGGTCTTCACATCTCAAAGATCAAAATATATATGTATTCTAGCTGACTTGTTGGGCATAACCGAGAAATTTCAGGATCCATCGATGGCTGTAAGCTTACTTTTCTCCTGTAGAAGGTAGCTAGCTTATCTTAATGGTAGGCTCGACCATGGAAGATAGGCAGTTAAGCTAGGAGCAGCATGACCATGGAATGTCTCCAGTATTCACAACGTTCTTGCTTTATATATCAACGTGAGTAAAGCGCAAATTTTGCATAAACTGATATTACTACATATGCACCCATGTCAACAAGACTACAGTTAGTCAATGCATAATTTTATGGAAATATAGAAATCGAGACGAGTTTAAAAGATACTAGGTGCATATAAGAAATAAATATCCAGCCAACACAGTTCCGCCTTCATGGTCCATGGTTCCGCGTTTATTTGCGTGCTTCAGCCTTCCTCTGCTCTTTGGCTGCCAAGAACAAAATTAACATCACTATACATAATGTAATCTGAGAAACATGTTACCGGTTCAATGGGTAACACGAACATCCTACATCTCCAGTGCAAAAATACCTACTGCATTAATACCTATGAAATGCACTCAGAACGAGAACGTTATAAAAACTAGTACTAAACAAAGAACAAGGGAGATGTACCAGCTTTCTCCTCTTCACGTTTCTTTGCAGCATCGGCTCTTTGTTGTCTTATTAAAGCAAGACGTTCTGCATTTGAAAAATGATAAGGGGTCATGACTGTTTGCAATTTACAGGTAATTCTTCAATAATATATAGGATATTCTAAAAAATAATATCAAATGGGCAGTTCTGACATCAAATGTTAGATGTCCATCTAACATATAAAATGGTGTCTTCTTTGTTCTACAAAGGCAATATTCTTAAGAGTAAACGTAAAAGTTTTGCTCCTTTGCTGGACATCTAAGAGGAATGCATTAGTAGATTTTCAGGTGGAAGTTCAGCATGAATGCAACAAGAATTTTGGTTAAAGAAACATTAAACAAGATGAGAAACTCCATCCTTTGATTGATATTCTTAAACAAATGAAGTCTGCTGCAAAAATGCAAGATAACTGTAGGATTTGTCCACATATAACTTGATTTTGTCCAGTAAGATGTCAGATCTAAACCCACTGATGTTTAGATCTGATTAAAGAAATCAATTGATTAAAGAGTCCGTGATTAATTTAGTGTTACTAGTACTAATTTATGTACATCATGATAGCATGTCAGGCTATTTCCTTAGTTGCAGTATCCATTTCTATGTACACTGAGCCAGATTTAATGATAAATCATAGGGTGCATGTGATAAAAGTACATAGGTAACCGCAACCAACAAGGAACACCGAAAGGAAGAGAAGAGGTGAACACAATATAGATAAGAATTCTCACCCAAATCTTTCCTAGCTTGTTCTGTTTTTCCTTGTTCCTGAAGCTTCATATAACGCTCATGAGCTTTTTGTTTCTCGATCTCCTCTCTATAAGATGAACATATTTAAATTACTGTACCTTAAGATTTTTCTTAAACATAATGCATGGGCTGATATAAGAAAAGGTACCTTTCACGCCTTGAGAGCTCGGTTGTCTTTCCAAGCTGTAATGTGCAAAGTTAGTTGGACATATGCATGAAAAAGATACTGATTGGTACACAAAAAAGATTCAGATACAACTATCAAAGAGTATGACAGAAACAAGCCAACCCAAACAAATGAACCAGACCAACTAGATACAGGAACATGTTCCATCCATATTAAGTTTCCATGAACAAACATGCCTGCAACTATAGGTTAGACAAAAGATGAAAACGCAGGGTAGCTTATGATATTAACACCACCATGAGTTAGCATATTGTGTTACTGTTATGAAGATAAAAGAAAGAAAATATAGTCTCAGATGCTATCAGTAGTAAGCAACTTACATCAACTTCCTTGGCTTTTATATTCTTTGCCTTCACTAGGTTCGGATTTTCAATCTGAATAAGACCTTCAGTTCCTTTATGTTTCTGGAATTGTTGCATAACAAGTCAGATTGGTAGGAAAGGAACTGATGTCTGAACATATACTTGCAGGAACAGGAAGTAAGATTACTTACAGCCTTCCCTTCAGACTCATCTTCAGATTCTTCCTCTTCAGATTCTTCTATTTCTTCTTCCTCCTCTTCCTTTTCCTCTTCAGCTAAATTCTATTTGATAATCAATTAATTCATTAGAACGAATATGACAAGGTAGTGTCAAAAGAAACCAAGGTTGAAGGTTTATCAAACTTTGGTGCAAATAATCAAATAAACATGTGTTTGCAATGATCTTGATTTCAACACTACAGATTAACAATATTCATCCATCTGGATACTGGAAAACCCCAGAATAAAAAACAAATACAAGCATTTAGATGCCTTATACTTTGCATTGACACATATGCTTTGGCCACAAACAAAACTAACCAATGAAATTGTTATTGTGTATCCATTCTGGAAAATGATTGTTCATGGCGAAATACAAAATGCCAAAAGCACAATAGTTTAGTGTAGTTTTTTTGGGTTCATGTGGCACATATGGTAGAAAGCTGTAAGTTAATATAATAAATTGAGCAAACCTTCTTAAATGTGCGTGGACGACCTGAAGTACCAGCAGCTGCATTTATTTGAACGGAAAATATGATCAGAAGCAAGCCAAAAAAAACTTAACAGGATATCAAAGCCGAAATCCAAAGCCAGAAGAGCAAATAAAAAAAAAGGATTGGTTTCTTATTGTACATCCAGAACTTAAATATTGTACTTCACTCCTTTATACAGTCTCAAAAAGAATTTCCCTTGTCCGAGACTAGATAAAGACAGAGGGTGCAATTGATTTATCACTGCGTTTAAACTCCACAAACCCTTGTTCCGTGAAGATCTGTAACAGTGAACTGACAATTGTAACAAAACAAAAGAAGAAACAGAATCAAGCTGTACTACTGCATCAAGGGATTCGGCGAAGCAATCAACGAGTCACCTTCTCGTCCACGACCCAAATAATCAAACACCATCGAATTGTATGCTAACCCATACAGCATCATAAAAAAAACATTCTATGCGTCGCATTCAAGTCAAATGCACAGCCGCTCTTGTTCTACTCGCACATCCCAGCCTAGCGAAACCAGAACCCCGCCGCAGCATCAGATCGAGCAGCCGCCCACGACGGCGGCGGCGGCAGACAGAGCTCCCAATTTTCCACCAGATTCTTCACTGAAAACGAAACAGGGCTGAATCGAAAATAGGAAAGGGCGTCGTTACCGATCTCCTCGGGGGTGGAGAAGTTGCGGCGGCCGGTGGGCTTGCCCTTGAACTTCCCCCTGCCCATGGTTGCGACGGCGGCGGCGGACGAGGGGAGGGAGAGAGAGGGGGCGAGGCGGGGCGTGTGGGAGGGGAGGGCGGAGGAGGGTTCGCCTAAGCTGCACGCGGGGTGGGAATCCGAAACCCTACTGCCGCCGCGGCCGCTTTTCAGGGGTGGGCTGAGAAATGAGAAATGTGGGGGAGGAAATGTGAGACCGGTGGTGGAGCTGAGAATCGGGTGCGACGCGACCGGCTGCGCGACTGCGTGCGCCGTATTGCCTTTCCACTGGTCGGGTGCCAAAGCCCAAATGTCCGAGCCAGCAGAAAACGGGTAATAAACCATATCAAACCCTCTAGGGCTCAACGCGGGATTTTTTTTTTGAAACACAGCACGGACGAATAAAGGTATATATAATTTTTTTTATTTTTATATTTTTTTAAAAAATATTTATAAAAGTATATTTTTGTTTCAATAATTTAAAAAATATACTCCCAACGCCCTCTAGAGGGCGTTTTGGCCGATGCCGTTTGCAATTTTGTAGGCGGCATCCTAGTCGCTCGTTAGGAGATGGCAAGAGGGCCGCCTGCAAAATGCTCAATCCCCCGGTGTCGGAGGAGTTAACCTCGACTACGGGAGGTCTGGGGACCCCCCTTTGAGATTCGACCAGGGGAGTAGTTCTCAGGTGAAGCCGGCGACAGTGTGTATCAGCGGAACGATGGATCGATCGAAAGAAAGAAAGCACACAAAGAAGACAGGGGGAAGTAGACAGGTTCGGGCCGCTCGGAAGCGTAATACCCTACTCCTGTGTGTATGCTATGTGGAGATGAATGGATAGTTTTGAGTTGCTACTACAGTGTGTTCTTCCCAGGCAGCTCAGGCCCTGGGAAGCTCTCTCTAAGCTATCTGAGTGGTGTTCGCTGCCTAGCTAAATCGCCGGAGCTGAACCCCCTGAGCCTGGGGCACGGATCCTCCTTTTATAAGTCAAGGGGAGTTCATAGTGCCAGTACGCGGAGAGAGAGATATTCTGATGAGTTCTCCTGTTGCCACGTCCGCCTGCGACGCCCACGCCGGAGTTGGAGGAACGTCCAGTCACTCACGCCCGCCTGCTGTGCCCATGCCGGGGTAGGTCTGCTGCAGGTGGCCGAGTCATCGAGACGTGAGGATGTGATGGAGCACGCTGCCGAAGTCAAGAGTCTCTGACTACTTGGACTTCGGCGCACGCTCTCGCCACCGAAGTCAAAAGGCTTCCGACTGCACAAGAGCGGGTGACAGGCGCGTCACGCCTCGTCGTCTCATCATTAATGCGGGTGGTTGGAGAGCTGGTCCGCTTCTGGAGAACGCGCCTCGGGACTGTGCGTGTGGGTCCCGGAACCGGGGAGATCGGCACCCGGGACCGGGAGGATCGGCACCCGGGCAGTCGGCAGTCGGCCTCGGGGCCGGGCATCGGCTCCCGGGAGCAGTCGGCACCTGGGAGTAGTCGGCAATCGGCACCCGGGTCCGGGGCGACCGGCGCCCGGGACCAGGGGATGCGCATTCAGGCCCGGCCAATGCTCGGGCCCCGGGGTACTTGGCGGGAGAGCGGCCGTAGCCGGCCTTCTCTTGTGCAGAATGTGGTATCCGGAGTATTTGTCGGGGCCGAAGACCCTCACGTCCCCGGGGACTGGGGGACCCCCAGTCCCATTTCGCCGACACCCGGGCTGCTGCTTTTGTGGGCGGCCCTCTTGCCGCCCTCCTACAGGGCGGTTTTTTGTTGGCCAGGGGACCGCCTGTAAAATGGCCTATTTACTTTTAAATTTTTTTTCGAGTATAAAATCGCCCTTCGGGAGGACAATTTTTTGCTGGCTCAGTATAAAACCCCTCCCAACCTTCGAAAAGTTCATAAAATTCATAAAAATAACAGAAAAAATAATAGAGAGTGAAGGCGAACGAAAGCGGCGAAGCCCTGTCAGTTTGCGGATTCGTCTGCAGGTAATATTTTATGTCTTTTTGTAATTTCCATTTCTATTTATCAAGTGATGTAGTATGTATAGTATTATACTAGTTATTTTACGGGTAAGGGAATGTTAGGTATGGTCCACAAGGTGTAGATCTATTGTAGTTGAGTATAACGGTTGAGGATATTGATAGGCCGGATGAGAGAAGTTAGGTTTTTTTTTACTAGATGAGTAGCTCTAGTTCAAGAAACGTTAGGGAGATGGAAATGAGCACGATGACATTTTATTTTTTTGTAGTTATGTGTAGTATACTCTAGGTATGTAGTTATATAGGGTATTTTTGGCCTAACGAGTTATAACTTGTGTTTATTTGGTTATAATGTAGTTTGCTATGGATGCGTTTGGTATGTCCAGTCGTCAAGGACCTCCAATTGGCGTGCCTCCGCCGATGTGTTGGTGCGGAAATGATTGCAAAGTTACAATAAGTGAGCAGGATCACACATATCGGCAAAGGTATTGGATGTGTGCTAATTACGTGTACTCCCCGGAGAAGGCGAAGCCGCAAGGAAACAAAGGGAAGTCGAAGAAGCTAGTGGAGGTAATACGAATTATCTTGTAGTACGAAATATTTAAACCTTTGAGCTAACAAATTTGTATATGTGAAGGTACCGAAGCCTCCTCCGTCTCTATGCGACTTTGTGCAGTGAATAGATACAGAGATCCATCCAGAGGACGCAAAGTTTCTTCGTAGGTCACATAAATGGCATAGGGAGCGCCTCAAACATTTTTAGGCGACGGATGAGCAGAAGAGGAAGGAGGAAAAGGAGCGGCAGGAGCAAGAAGCCCATGAGGTAGACAGGGAGAGGAAGCGGGAGAGGGCACTACGTGCAAAGCAAGCTGGGCCGGAGGTGGTGAGGAAGGGGAAGTACCCACGCTGCACACTGTAGTTGCATATCTAGTCGAATGTCCGTTTGAAATACCGTAAGGCATGTAATAACGATAACTAAAAACGTTTCATGTGACATTTGTACTCGTTGGATGGATAATTTCATTAGGATCGTAAGCAATTAATGTATACTTGGTTATTATCGCTCGGAATCTACTTTCGCCATGAAGTTGAAACTCGAAAATTCACGGTTTTTGATCAGTTTCATCGAAAACGTAGACCGTGAGGAGTATATCGTTTGATTGACGAGTGTAAACGAAGTAAAGATGTTTCTGCAGTAAACGTAGGATTAATAAAACATGACGTACAAAAGATATAATATATATACAACAAGTTAACTACTATTGGTACAACGTACTACGGGCCCTGGCCTTGACCTCTAGCCCTCTTCGTCCTCCTACCCTGTGCTCACATGTGTCCTTGGGAGTAGGTCAGCCGGCCTAGTAGTATGGCACGGGTAGCGCAGCTCGTTTGCACAGGTGTGGTAGCTAGTGGGTCCTGTGTCTGTGGTGGCGGAGCTCCTCCGAGTTGCGAGGAACCTAGTACCTCATGGATCTCCGCGTCCTCCAAGTCGTCGCCCTCGAAGGGATCTGGTGCCCAACCACTGCCGTGTGCGCCTTGCGGGGAAGAGACAGCGCTAGCAAACAACCCCGACGATGTAGAGTGGAACCTTATGCAAAAAAATATTGATAATTGCAAACCAGAATTTTGAAAGGCAAAAGTAAACTTTGCACCATGCATCTAACCTAAAGGACCTCCTGTGGTGGCCCTAGGGGCACTGGTCATGCCTTGCTGCGTGTGCGGTCATGTGTGGTACGCTCCCTGCGTGAACGTGCCAGCTTCGAAGGGATCTAGGTACAGTGTAGCGAAAGCTGCATGGAAACATATTGATGTAAAATGGTGCATGTCGTAGAAGGAAACATGGTATGAACCGATGGTTAGCGAAATTTACCTCTGAAGGGACCAGTTGGCTGACTGGAACCCTGCTGGTGCACTCCTACTCCTGTGGGCCGTGGCTGGTGCTGAGGTACAGCTATGGGAGGTACCGCGTCGACTGCACGACAAGTGAGCGCACGAATCATTGCGTGTATCGACTGACGGATCCTCCCGACAGTCGTCCTCTGCTCCTCCGCAGTCAGCACGATCTCAACGTCCAACCGTCCGAATGCCGCGGCCACATCAGCCTGAACCTGTCGCGCTGCGTCGGCCTATTTCAAATGTGACATGAATATGTGTTAGAACCGTGGACACCTACAAAGGGAATAGCAAAGTACAAAGAGAACGTGACTTACTACGTGGAAGTAGTCCTGGTCACGGTATGTAGGATACGCATCAGTCACAGCGGTGACGTGTGGCTGTGAATCATCTGGGGTGAACATCACGCGTGTGCGGGTGCGGGGCTGGTACCACCTGAAAGCCCGTTGATGTCGCCTAGAGGGGGGGGGGGTGAATAGGCGTTCCTGAAAAATTCTCCAAAAGCAGCGGTAAAATACTGGTAGAAACCTCCGACCAAAATAGTAGGAGGTTCCGACCGGCTCTCTCGGGCTGGCCGAGAGGGCTGGTTGGAGGTTTCGGCCTAGAACGCCGGAAGTTCTGACCCTGGAATTCAGACTCTACCAATATACTTCTATAAAGGATAAATTTGACAGAGATCAAGTAAAGTGCAAGTAATGGAGTAAGAGATAAATGCTGGCAAGTTAATATACAAAATGAGGCAATAACGAGAAAAGACAACGGAGACACAAAGATTTTTCATGATGTTCATATCACAAAGATCCTAAGTCTCCGTTGAGGAGCTCCAAAGAGCTGGGTCTCAATTGACCTCTTTCCTCACCAAGTGATCACAAAGATCAAACTTGGTTTCCACTAGAATTTACCTCTTTTCCTTGCGGAGGTGAGATGAACCTTCACAAACTTTTCCGGGACAATCCACAACAAGAGGAAGCTCGTGGGAGACGTCTAACCGTCTAGGAGGTTTCCCTCTAAGAGAAATAAGCCCCAAGCAGCCAATCCGCGACCTCCACAAGTGCACAAGATCCTTCTAGCCTTCTCTCAACAAAATTCACCCAATTTCCCACTAGATCCTCACAAGAATCACAAAGAATGCACTAGGATTAGTTGGGAGAGCTCAAAGTACCTTAGGAGAGGCTAGGGAATAGTTGGAATGAAGTGGAATGCCTCAGCAACGGCTAGAATCCAAGTTTGGGTTTTATAGCATATGGCTTACGTCACTTAGCCGTTACTCACAGATATCGGTCCGGACACTGAAAATTGCCCATCCCAAGTGTATGTGTTGTGCCAAAGTGATGAACTCTCAGCTAGTTTGATCTTAAGCACTTGAGTGGTCTTGGAACACTGCTTGCAACCCCTCTTGATAGAACGGTTTTCCTACGACTCTAAAAAAAATACAAATGAATTTAAAATAAACTCCGAGTCGCTTCGCCGTTTTGCATCATGTCTTTGTGGGGGTCTTCATGCATCACACTAAGCAACCTGGGACTAATTCTCTGCACAATTCTTGATAAACTCATTAGTCACTTAACCGCTTTGTCATTAATCCACCAAAACCCATTTAGGGGATAGATGCACTTTCAATCTTCCCCTTTTTGGTGATTGATGACAACACGGTTAAAGCTTACAACAGAATGAATATATAAACTTGATTTTGAATGAATGTAGATGAATTTGGCTCCCCCTAGAAATATGCATATATTAGTAAGAGTGAAGTATATATGCATATTGAGTTTTGTGAAACATGACAAGCCTTTTTCCTCTATTTTCATCCGTGGGGTGCAAGGTGTGACATGATGAATAGAATATCAAGTACATATGACATGGCAAACACACAAAACATGAGAAGTAAACATCACATCACATTGCATGGCATTACAAGAATAGATTTAAATGCTAAATTTAATCTAGAGCCATAATTGAGCATTCATTACATCTCAAACAATTTGTCAATACATGTCCAATGGCCGAAAAGAGGTCTAGAAAACCTAAAGACAAGAGGGGGTCGGAACCTCCGGCCTCAGGGTCGGAGGTTCGGCCATACTGCATATCATGCCACAAAACTGTAAGAGGAGGCCCCTTCATTCTGAATTTTCTCCCCCTTTGGCATCAAGGCACCAAAAAGAGAGGAAAGACAGGGGAAGAAAGGGCTCAATCGTCGTCGGAGGGGATAATCTCAGTGTCGCCGGACGCTGTACTGCCTGCAGTGCCGGTCTTATCATCCGGAGCAAAAACCTCTGTATCGCCACTGGCGGCATCATCATCTCTCTTAATGATGGGAGGAATGTCGTAGACTGGCTGAAAAGAGGGAGCAAGATGTGTAAAGCCAGGCTGTACTGGTGGAGGTGCTGCGATAGACTCATCATCCTTATCCTCATTTTCCTCACTGTTGTCCCCATCCTCCTCATCATCCTTCCCATTGTTATCATCATGATATGAGTCCTCCTCTGTGTCTTCCTCAGAAGCAGCCTCAGACTCAGAATCTCTAAATGGTCTTCTGGAAGGGCCGACCCCACTGGCAATGTGCTGAGCAGTCTCATAGGCGGCAAAAGGATCCTCAAAGACCTCGTCTGAAGAATCATCTGAGACTGTCTTGCCGGCATCCCTCAACATCTCTTTCTGTCGACGCTCCATCTTCTTTATCTTCACGGCATTCTTGGTGCAGATGTTGAAGATGGCCTTGAGTGCCTTCCTAATAGGCGACTTGGAAGACTGAGAAGAAGAGCCAGGCCGAGAAGTAGCAGAGGGAAACTTCACTGCCGGCGGAGCTGGTGGACGGTAAGCCTTGTGCTTCACCTCCTTCTCAAACACAAGTTCAGATACTTCCTCTATCATCTTCATAATATATGGAGCATAGGCACATCCTCTTTTGGGCTCCACTACAATGTTGAAGATCTCAAACCAAATGTACTTCATCACACTGATAGGAGGCTAATTTCTCCTCAGCCTGGCAAGCAAAGTGTAGTGGTGAGCGGGAAGAGCTGTGGCATCGCCAGTCTTAGGAGATAAAGTTGCCCTGATCATGTTCAGAAGAATCTTGTAAGGGGGAAAAAGACCCTTGGTGGTGCCCATGCAGTTTCTTGGTGCCTCATCGGTATAGAGAAATATGGTCCTCTGAACGGGCAGTGTCTTCTCACTGTGCAGGTTAGGCCGGTTCAGATCCTCAGGGTCTAATCCCAAGATGGCGGCGAACTGAGAGATAGTAACTGTATATTCCACACCCTGAGTGAGCCACCTCATCTGATACTCATGTTGTGGGCTCTCCTCAAAGAATACGGTCGCATAAAACTGACCGATCACCTCCTCACTCCAATCATACTGTAATCCCATGATACCTCCAATATCCTTATCCAGGCAAAGCTTGATTGCATCCTTGAATATCTGCCCCTTCTGGCGCTGCACGTACTCCCAGTCTATATACTTCATTTCCACGACCGGCTTTGGTCGACTCATGAAGACTGAGCTGTACCAGTCTACCTGGACGGCGGTGACAAAGCGAGGATCTGTCAACTCCTGAGGAAGGGTATCTGGGTTCAGCTTCCTGTCTCTGCCGCCTCTTGCCACATCGTGTAGATAATCAAAGCGCTGCCTACCAATGTGGCCAAATGGAGTAGTGCTGACAGCTCTATGCTTCATTGCTCGGATTGGGTCATTGACAGTCCCACTGCCAGAGCTGCGAGTGCCGCCGCTGCGAGATCCACCACGCCTTGGTGGCGGCGGTGGTGGTGCATCCGAATCCCGAATAACCAAGGCAGAGCTGCGAGTCCGTCTTGTAGATGGAGGCTGTGTAGTAGGCCGCTTGCCTCCCCCTGCCCTCCTGCTGCTGCTAGCACGAGCCGGTGCCTTTCCCTTGTCAGCCCGTCTAGGAGGCGAGTCCTGATCACTTTGGGTACCGGATGTGGAGACATCTTGTCTAGCCTTTTGACGCTTCTCGTGAGCCATTGACACTGAAATACAGCCAAGGAATCAAAGGAAGTATTGAGGTCAAGGACATATTGGAAGATCCAAGGTTACAAAAGCTAGCAGTAATAGCCGGTCGGAGGGTCCGACCCATGGGCCGGAGCCTCCAGCCAGCCCTCTCGGCCAGACCGAGAGTGCTGGTCGGAACCTCCGGCCAGGAGGACCAGAACCTCCGGCCGACACATGGTTGCAACTTGATCTATAAAACTAGCCAATGCATTTTATTCAAAACTATAGATCGGTGTTCTAGGGATGTGCAGGAAGGTTTTTCACCAAGGAAAACTAGTCCTAGGTTTACAGATTGAGAGATCGGGTCAAAAATATGAAAACCTAGGAGAAGAGATCGAAATCAATACCATGAGATGAGGAAGCACAAAAACGTCGACGGGACGGAGTTTCCGACCACCAAGGAGGAGGGAAACGTGAATGCCCGAAGATTTTTGTTGGTTGGAGTTGAAAATCGCCCACAAGAGAAATGGGAATGAGTTAGGGCTGGGAGGAGATGAAATGAGGAGAGAGAAGAACTCCCAGCCACCCAGGGGTTAAAACCGATGGTGGGCCAGAACCTCCGAGCTAAGGGGCCGGAGCTTCCGGCCTGAATTTTTTTGGACAGAGAAATTAGGTCGGAGCCTCCGGCCTATTGGTTGGAACCTCCGACAAGATTTTTTCTGGAAGGAAGGAAAACAAGGTATTTTGGCCGAAAGGAGGTGAACATGATTTTCCATTGACCCATATGTGACCAGCAGCAATCAATAAGTATATAACAATGGTCACAAATGAAGATCAACAATGAAAAGAGCCAAATTTTCGCAATGTAAAATTATCACACAAGGATTTTCGTAATATTTTTGGAAAATGAGTTTGGGAATGTTGGAGCTCCGTTCTCAGTGTTAAGACCAATTTCTGTACAAGAAGAGGCCTTAAAAATACAGAAGCTCACTTTAATTGACATCGTTTTGACTATTTTCTTGACTATTGATTAGTCAAGCACTTAGTCATGCAATGTTTCAAGAATCTACGATATTGAGCTCACACCTAAGCTCGCAAAACCTCTTCTCATCTAAGGGCTTGGTGAAGATATCGGCAAGTTGGTGTTCGGTTCTCACATGGGTAATGGTGATATCTCCTTTGGCTTCGTGGTCTCTCAAGAAGTGGTGGCGTATGTCAATGTGTTTGGTTCTTGAGTGTTGGACGGGATTATTAGCTATTTTGATGGCACTCTCATTGTCACAAAGAAGTGGGATTTTGGTCATTTTGTAGCCATAGTCTTGAAGGGTTTGTTTCATCCAAAGGAGTTGAGCACAACACTAGCCGGCGGCTATGTACTCCGCCTCGGCAGTGGATAGGGCAATGGAGTTTTGCTTCTTGGAGGCCCAAGAAACTAGAGACCGTCCAAGGAATTGATAAGTCCCCGTTGTGCTCTTGCGGTCAACCTTACACCCGGCATAATCGGAATCGGAATATCCAATTAGCTCAAAATCGCAACCCTTAGGATACCAAAGACCGAAATTAGGAGTGTGCACCAAATATCTTAGAATTCTCTTAACGGCAATAAAATGACATTCTTTAGGCGCCGCTTGAAAACGAGCGCACATGCACACACTAAGCATAATATCCGGTCTAGATGCACAAAGGTAAAGAAGAGATCCAATCATGGAGCGATATACCTTTTGATCCACCGGTTTGCCGTTGTCGTCGAGGTCGAGATGCCCATTAGTTGGCATTGGAGTCTTGATGGGTTTGCCTCCCTCCATCTCGAACTTCTTAAGGATGTCCTTGAGATACTTGGATTGCGAGATGAAGGTTCCATCCATTTGTTGCTTGACTTGAAGCCCAAGGAAGAAGGTGAGCTCCCCCATCATTGACATCTCGAACCTCCTAGTCATGATCTTACTAAACTCTTCACTAAAAGAGGGATTAGTAGTGTCGGAAGATGGAACTCCAACGGCGGGGAGTCTAGAGACCCCCCTTTTGAGGTTCGGCCAGGGGAGTTGTTCACAGACGGCTTGCCGGCGTCGGGGAAGATGAAGATCCGTGGCACACAAGGGAGACAGGAGGAGTAGATAGGTTCGGGCCGCTCGGAGGCGTAATACCCTACTCCTGTGTGTTGGCTATGTGGAGATGAAATGGTATGCGGTTACAAGAGCAGCTCAGCCCGCGGCTGGAGCTGAGGAAGACGACAGTAGCCGAGCTAGAGAGCGAGTGCTAGCCACAGAGAGCGTGCTAGAGTGCGAGAGCTCCCAGTTCCGTCCCCCCAGCCTTTGGCATGGATCCTCCTTTATAGAATCAGGGGAGTCCACACTGCCAGTACACGGAGAGAGAGATTTTCCGGTGAGTTCTCCTGTGCACACGTCCGCCTGCTACGCCCATGCCGGAGTTGGAGGAACGTCCAGTCGCTCACGCCTGCATGCTGAGCCCACGCCGGAGTAGGTCTGCTGCAGGCGGCCAAGTCATCGAGACGTGGGGATGTGACGGCGCACGCTGTCGCCGCCGAAGTCAAAAGTCTCTGACTGCACAGGGCGCACGCCCACGGGGGCCGTCGTGAGACGTCTACGCGTGGTAGAGCTGACGACAGGGGCGCCCCGTCGCCTCGCCATTAATGCGAGTAGTTGGCAGTTGGTCCGCTGAGTTCTTCGAGTCAATCGGCCCTCGGGGCCGAGGCGATCGGCACCGGGACCGGGGCGATCGGCACCCGGGACCGAGAGGATCGGCACCCGGGCAGTCGGCAGTTGGCCTCGAGACCGGGCATCGACACCCAGGACCGGGGGATCGGCGCCCGGGACCGGGGTATCGGCACCCGGGTCCGGGGCGATATGATGGCGCCCCGGGGGCGAGGCCCGGGGCCGATGACGAGATGGCGCCCGGGAGCGAGGCCCGGGGACGATGGCGATGCCGCCCCGGGGCCGAGGCCGATGGAGATGGCGCCTCGGGGCTAAGCGAGATGCCGCCAAGGTCCGGGCGGCGCCCGGGCCCCGGGCACTCAGCGGGACGGTCATCGCGACGCGTCCTGGGAAGGTGTCCCCGGGCCTGGGCGATGCCCGGGCCCCGGGCACTTAGCATAACGGCGGTCGTAGCTGGCCGTCTCTTGTGCAGAATGTGGGCCCGGAGGAGCTGACGTGGCCGGAGATCCACGCGTCCCCACAGAACGTGGGAACCCCAGTCCCATGTCGCGACAGTGGCCCCTGGCCCTGTTGCTCGGCCGGGGTCAACTCCGGGCAGGAACAGGGCCACGTCTTGAAGAAATGAGGGGACGCGGGGTCCCAGCTGTAATACGCTGGATATGTGCCCGGGAACCGGAGACCCGGGCTGGAAATATGGGATGAATCCGGGCGACTTCCTCGGACTCGCACTCGCGGGAAGACGGTGCTGTCCAGGAACCGATATGTTCCTGGGACCTGGGGGCCGGATTCGGACCATCCGCCTAAGTATCGGACAGTCCGAACCCCTTCGATCGGACCGTCCACCGAGGGATCGGACCATGCGTATTCCCATCCTTGCAGTCGAAGAAGAGGGGAATGCCAGGGCCCCCGTCTCCCGCGAGGGGGGAGCGGATCTCGGTACTTTTTGTTGCTTGGCGAACGTGAGTGGCGTGCAGACACGCGACGCTACACTCCACGCTGGAGCAGATGACGATCGCCGCCGGCAAGTGCAGGCGGCAGCCCGACGGGAGCGGCGGGAGTCCGCCCGGGTCCGGGAGGATATCGAGAGCGGGCGGGCAGCGACCGCGATGGCGATGCAGCAGCTCACCGCCCGTTCGGTTGCCACCGAGGTCTTTGTGGTGACCTGCCAGCTGGAGATCGAGGCAGCGGAGAGGCGCGTCGTCCGATTGGAGGCCGCCGTCAAATCCGCCGCCAACGAGGCCTCCCGCGCCTGGTTCGAGATGGGGGCGCAGGGGAAGGAAACACTCTCCCGGGAGGATCGCGTCCAGGCCTGCGAGGCTGGCTCGCGACCCGGGAGTACAAGACCGCCGTACGCGAGGAAACCGCGGCGATCCCGGAAATTGCTCATGTCTGCTGCTGTTGGTTTCTTGTCGTCCCGGGCCCGGGAACGCCGCGTAGCAGGCACCGTCTGATTCCGGGCGCCAGCTACCTTGGATGGCCGTAGCGCCTAAGTCCGTCTTCCGGGCCCGGGCGTGGCCGCCTGCCCCGGGAGCCTAGTCCCCGGGGGCAGAGAGCGCGATGGTTGCCCGCCCGGGGACCCGGTCCCGGAACGGTTAGTCGTCTTCCTGGCTCTGGCTTCCGGGCCCGGGGGCCCTCGCGTGCCCCCGAGCGCTACTGGCCCCGGGGGCGCAGCGACGCCGTGGGAAGAGGTTTTGTCAGGGCACGGGGTCGCCGAGGAGGTGGCCGAGCCGGACACCGCAGCCTGCGCCGAGGTTTGGAAAGCCTGCCTGAGGTGGGTCTCATCTGCACATGGTGAATTGTGAGAGCATTCGGTTCGTTCCTTTGTCCACCCCATGCTACGAGTCGTGGCGTCAACCACCTCCCGAGGGCGTCCTCGTGGTCGCGCCCGTACGGTGGCTGGGTTTTGCGCATAATCCAGCCGCCGTATCGGGCGCGGCCGATCATGCCCAGGGGGTGAGACTGCCCGAACGCAACAACGGAAAAAGACGAAGGGAACGAGTCCGGGAAGGAAATTAAAAATGCTGCTTATGTAAAGTGTATATACATGGGGGCCCCGGCCGGCGCTGAGTTTTTGGAGAAATCCGGCGCTGGCCTAGGCTCACCGTAACTTAAGGATGTCTTTACAGATAGATTTGTGAAGACGCTTGGTGTGCTAGGGATGGAGCTCGGGCTCAGCTTCCCTCGCGAGCCTCGAGTCCGGGAGGAGGCATGTGCTCGGGACCCAGGGGCCCCGGCTGTCATGCATAGGATGTGTCCGGGACCCGGGGGC
Organism: Oryza meyeriana var. granulata; assembly: GCA_003991445.1. Taxonomy (NCBI): domain Eukaryota; kingdom Viridiplantae; phylum Streptophyta; class Magnoliopsida; order Poales; family Poaceae; genus Oryza; species Oryza meyeriana. The sequence continues at coordinate 167,827 of RYFJ01002703.1, forward strand.
CCGGACTGAAATATGGTTTGATATATGCCGGGATCCGGGGGCCCGGGCTTGAATATGGAATGTGAGACGACCTTCCGGACGCATTCTCGCCAGGGCGGTGCTGTCGGGCTATCACGCCCTATTCGAGCGCGCGTTCTAGGCTGCACTCGCCTTGGCGAGGCTGCCCTGGTTCGGGCTCCTCGGTGTCGGGCCCGGGGCACGGATTCGGGAATCCGTGCCTCGGCTCGAATATGTGATCGAGACCTGGGGGCCCCGGACTGAAATGTGGTTTGATATGTACGGTCGATATGTGCCTGGGCCCAGGGGCCCGGGTAAGGATATGGACCATATCGGGACGACTTCCCCAGACCCGCCCTTGCCGAGGCGATGCCGTCCGGGTAATCGTGCCCTATTGGAGCTGTTCCGGACCGGGAGCGGGATTCGGACCGTCCGCCAAGGATTCGGACCGTCCGAACCACCTCGATCGGGCTCGGGCTGCTACTGCTCCTGCCGGAACTTCTTGGCCTGCTCGACCATGCTCTGGACGGCACGGCACTCTGTGAGGTCGTGCGAATCCATCTCGTGGATAGTGCACCACTTCTGGGCCGCTGCCGGCTGAGGCGGCACACGTGCGGCCCTTTGCCGCTTACCGCTGTTGCCGTCCCCGCGGGCGTCGTCGGCCCAGGGGGCGCCCATAGTAACCAAGGCGAAGTGCTCGGCGGCCGCCTTGTCCTTCTGGTGCTTCCTCCTGTCCCGACATGACGCGGATCGTGAGGACTCCTCTTCGGGGCCCTCGTCAGGGGCCTCAGGGCGTGGTCTGTTCCACGCCCGGGCCTCCTCCTTGCGGGCGCAGAGGTTGGCGAGGCTGAACAGCTCGGCCGTGGTCTGGACATCGCGGGTGCCCAGCTTCTCAAGCATGCGCTTGTCCCGCACGCCTGAGCGAAAAGTGTGGATGATTGCGTGAGGAGCGATGTGGGGGATAGTGTTACAGACCTGGCTGAAGCGCTGCAGAAAACGCCTCAGCAGCTCGTCCCTGTCCTGACGCAGGGCGTGGAGGTCACCTGTCCCAGGGCACGGAAAGTGCCCTAGAAGTTCGCCACGAACTGGTGCAGAGATTCTCCACGAGTAGATGAACCTTCGGGGAGGTTCATCATCCAGGAGCGAGCCTGGCCTTGAGGGCGACCGGGAAGTAGTTCGCCATCACCTTCTCGTCGCCGCCAGCCGCCTGGATGGCAGTAGTGTAGAGCTGCAGGTACTCTGCAGGGTCGATGGAGCCATCGTACTTCTCCGGCAATCTGGGCCCGAACTCGGCCGGCCAGCGCACTTGCCGGAGGCCTGGGGAGAGCGCCAGGCAACCCGAGGCGCCGTACTGAGCAGGCTCGGGCAATGGACGACGGTTTCCCATTGGCGGGTTGGAGCTAGAGGCCTAGGCCTTGGGACACCTGGCGGCGTCTGCGCGCCGCTCGCGCTGTCGCTCCAATGTGACCCGGGCGTCCTCATGGGTCCGTAACCGGTTCAACCGATTGCGGAGGTCGCCCGCGCCTTTCTTGGTCCCGGGCGCGGCGCGAGGCGCCGCGCCCCAGGCTTGATCCTGGTTCGGGGCGGTGGGCCGGCTCACGCTAGAGGTCGCGCGGTCGGCGCTGCCAGCCCCCGCACGGCTGTCGGCAGCGACCCGGCGACGGGCCGCGCCTACTAGCTCAATGACCTCGTTGAGCCACCGCCGCCCCCGGCCCCCGGCCCCGGTAAACGTCGGGGGGTGGCGCAGGAGAGCTTCTGCCGCCAAGAGGGCTCCCTGCGGCGTTGCTGACTGAAAGTTGAGGCCACGGCGCGTCCATTCGCGCCCCATGGATGAGGCCGCGGCGGACCCGGCGGGGCACTTGCCGGCTCCCTCCGCAAGGGGAGGGGCCGAGGCCGCACCACCAGGCCGATCCCGAGCAAACTCGGTCCGCGCACCCCCAAGAAGACGTAGAGGGAGAACGCGGCGGGCCCGCCGTGGGGCTAACGTCGCCCGGCTGGGTAAAGTCGCCGGACTCTTCGTCAGAATCCCGTGGACCATGGCCTCCTGCCATGGAGTGTGCCGGTGTTTGGGACGCCGGCGTGTCACCTGAAAAGGAAACTCCCCCTACCTGGCGCGCCAGCTGTCGGAGGATGGAACTCCAATGGCGGGGAGTCTGGAGACCCCCCTTTTGAGGTTCGGCCAAGGGAGTTGTTCACAGACGGCTTGCCGGCGTTGGGGAAGATGAAGATCCGTGGCACACAAGGGAGACAGGAGGAGTAGACAGGTTCGGGCCGCTCGGAGGCGTAATACCCTACTCCTGTGTGTTGGCTATGGTATGCGGTTACAAGAGCAGCTCAGCCCACGGCCGGAGCTGAGGAAGACGACAGTAGCCGAGCTAGAGAGCGAGTGCTAGCCACAGAGAGCGTGCTAGAGTGCGAGAGCTCCCAGTTCCGTCCCCCCAGCCTTTGGCATGGATCCTCCTTTATAGAATCAGGGGAGTCCACACTGCCAGTACACGGAGAGAGAGATTTTCCGGTGAGTTCTCCTGTGCACACGTCCGCCTGCTACGCCCACGCCGGAGTTGGAGGAAAGTCCAGTCGCTCACGCCTGCTTGCTGAGCCCACGTCGGAGTAGGTCTGCTGCAGGTGGCCAAGTCATCGAGACGTGAGGATGTGACGGTGCACACTATCGCCGCCGAAGTCAAAAGTCTCTGACTGCACAGGGCGCACGCCCACGGGGGCCGTCGTGAGACGTCTACGCGTGGTAGAGCTGGCAACGGGGGCGCCCCGTCGCCTCGCCATTAATGCGAGTAGTTGGCAGTTGGTCCGCTGAGTTCTTCGAGTCGATCGGCCCCCGGGGCCGAGGCGATTGGCACCGGGACCGGGGCGATCGGCACCCGGGACCGAGAGGATCGGCACCCGGGCAGTCGGCAGTCGGCCTCGGGACCGGGCTTCGACACCCGGGACCGGGGGATCGGCGCCTGGGACCGGGGTATCGGCACCCGGGTCCGAGGCGATATGATGGCGCCCTGGGGGCGAGGCCTGGGGCCGATGACGAGATGGCGCCCGGGAGTGAGGCCCGGGGACGATGGCGATGCCGTCCCGGGGCCGAGGCCGATGGAGATGGCGCCCTGGGGCTGAGCGAGATGCCGCCAAGGTCCGGGTGGCGCCCGGGCCCCAGGCACTCAGCAGGACGGTCATCGCGACGCGTCCTGGGAAGGCGTCCCCGGGCCTGGGCGATGCCCGGGCCCCGGGCACTTAGCATAATGGCGGCCGTAGCTGGCCGTCTCTTGTGCAGAATGTGGGCCCGGAGGAGCTGACGTGACCGGAGATCCACGCGTCCCCGCAGAACGTGGGAACCCCAGTCCCATTTCGCCGACAAGTAGAGCCAAAGATTATGTCATCGACATAAATTTGGCACACAAATAAATCATTCTTGAATTTCTTAGTGAAGAGAGTAGTGTCGGCTTTGCCTATTTCAAAGCCATTCTTTAGTAGAAAGTCGCGAAGACATTCATACCAAACTCTAGGGGCTTGCTTGAGCCCGTAGAGCGCCTTATGAAGCTTGTAGACATAGTTTGGATATTTGAGATCTTCAAACCCGGGCGGTTGCTCCACATATACCAACTCAGAGATTGGTCCATTGAGAAACGCACTCTTGACGTACATTTGATAAAGCTTGAAATCATGGTTAGCGGCATAAGCTAATAAAATTCGAATGGACTCAAGGCGAGCAACCGGCGCAAAGGTTTCACCGAAGTCGAGGCCCTCGACTTGAGTGAACCCTTGAGCCACTAACCGTGCTTTGTTGCGAGTAACGACTCCATTTTCGTCTTGCTTGTTGCGGAAGACCCATTTGGTGCCGATGACGTTTTGCTTGGGTCTCTCCACTAATGACCATACTTGATTGCGGGTGAAGTTGTTCAACTCTTCTTGCATGGCCATCACTCAATCCGGATCACCAAGTGCGTCCTCCACCCTAATTGGCTCCAAAGATGAGACAAAGGAGTAATTCTCATAAAAGTTAGCTACCCGAGAGCGAGTGGTTACCCCTCTTTGGATATCACCCAGAATGTTGTCGACGGGATGATCTCTTTGCACGGTGTGGTGAATTCTTGGATGGTGCACCGAGGGGACTTGAGCTCGCACGGTGTCTCTTGGCTCACTAGTGCCCTCGGCATCGATCCCATCCACTCGTGCTAGATCGTCCTCTTGATCAACTCTTGTGCTTGGAGGAGTCGCTTGAGTGGAAGGAGCTTGTTCGGTCCCTCTTTGCTCTTCCGACTCTTCTAGCGGCCTCACTTCTCCAATTGCCTTTTTCTCGATGTCGTGTCCCGTGACTCCTTCACCTAGCATCTCAAGCTCAACTTGCTCCACTTGGGAGCCATTAGTTTTATCAAATGTCACATCTCTCGTGGTTTCAACAATTCCGGGGACTTTGTTGAAAACACGATAGACGTGAGCATTTGACTCATATCCGAGTAGAAATCCTTCATCCACTTTAGGAGCAAACTTGGATGAGCGAGGTCTCTTACTCAATATAAAACATTTGCAACCAAAAATACGAAAGTAGGAGACATTGGGTTTGTTACCGGTGAGGAGTTCATATGCCGTCTTTTTAAGAAGTTTGTGGAGGTAGAGGCGATTTAGCGCATGACACGCGGTGTTCACCGCCTCCGCCCAAAAGATATTCGGGGTCTTGTATTCATCTAGCATAGTCCTTGCCATCTCGACAAGAGACCGGTTCTTCTTCTCCACTACTCCATTTTGAGGTGGATCATATGGAGCGGAGAACTCGTGCTTAATCCCCTCATTATCAAGGAATTCCTCCACTTGAGTATTCTTGAACTCCCCCCCATTGTCGCTCCTAACTTTCTTCATCTTGAGCTCGAACTCGTTTTGGGCCCACTTTGCGAATTTCTTGAAAATTCCTTGGGTTTCACTCTTATCTTGCAAAAAGAACACCCAAGTGAAGCGAGAAAAATCATCAACAATTACGAGCTCATATTTGTTACCTCCGATGCTTAGGTAGGCCACGGGACCGAAGAGATCCATATGAAATAGTTCTAATGGCCTTGAGGTAGTCATGACGTTTTTCACGGGGTGTGGGTTCCCAACTTGCTTTCCGGCTTGACAAGCGCTACACACACGGTCTTTCTCAAATGTGACATTAGATAGTCTGAGGATGTGTTCCCCCTTTAGAAGATTCGATAAGTTCCTCATCCCCGCATGGGCTAGCCTTCGATGCCAAAGCCACCTCATTGAGGATTTTGCTATCAAGCAAGCCTCCGGGTTCACTTTATCTAGGTCAAAGTTCACTAGATAAAGATCCCCCTTCAACCTTCCCTTGAATGCGACGGAATTATCATCTCTTCTAAAGACGGTAACATCCTCGTCGGTAAACAAGCAATTATAGCCCAATTTGCACAATTGAGACACGGATAAGAGATTGTAGCTTAAGGACTTGACGAGAAGAACATTAGAGAGAGATAGATTGTTGGAGATGGCAATTTTATCTAGTCCCATTACCTTTCCCTTACCATCATCTCCAAAGACAATATTGTCGTGATCTCCTCCATTCTCGTCAAGAGTTGAGAACATACTCCTCTCTCCCGTCATGTGGTTGGTGCATCCGCTATCAACAACCCAACTCGATCCACCGGAGGAGTATGCCTACAAAAAGGATTAAGCTTGGGATTTAGGTACCCAAACTTGTTTAAGTTTGGGTCCTTTAACATTAGTCATGAGCGCCTTGGGCACCCACACACAAGCCTTGTACTCCTCATAATAATCACCAATAAAATGAGCAATCACTTTACCGCGGTGATCCTTGGTAATCTCATATGACTCATAGTACAGTTTTTCTGGTCGGAGCCTCCTACCATTCGGGTCGGAGCCTCCTACCAGTCGTCTCGGTCTATCTGGGTTAGCTTGTCGGAACCTCCTACCGTTAGGGTCGGATCCTCCTACCGGACCTCTCGGTGTACCGGAGAGAGCAGGCCGGAACCTCCGGCCGGATCGGTCGGAACCTCCAACCGGACTTCTCGGCCTGGCTGAGAGGCATGGTCGGAACCTCCGAAAACTATGGTCGGAGCTTCCGGCCCCCAGACTGACCAAGGAATTTTTTACCTCCTTGGCTTGTGACGAAGCTCCTTCTTTCACAAATTTCAAGCATTGGTTCCCATTGACTATAGTCCTTCTGTATGGTCTACTTTCATGGGGAGAGAAGCCAAGACCATAGCCGTTCTTGTTGGAGTCGGTAGTGAGGGTTTTGTAGAGAGCATCCTTGGATTGAAATGTTTTCAAATATCCAAACTTTTCCAAGGTGCCCAACCGCTCATTCTCCTTTTTGAGCGCCTCCAAAGCTTTAAGGTTAGTAGCATATGCATCCAAGTCATAATTATAGCATTTTGCATAACCGTTGCTTGTGGAGGCATTGGAGATCTTGGTGGCCTCATTGGAGGTAGAGGCACTATTCCAAAGAGTGTCAAATTGCACCTCAAGAGCCTTGTGATTTTGGTCCACTTTCACAAGATTCTCTTGAAGTGTTTCATTCATACTCTTTAGATTAGCCATTCAGTTATTAACCGAAGAGAGCTCTTTGGTCAATTCCTCAACCCTCTCCATCTCCTTAGCCAAGTTCTCCTCTAGGGCAAGGTTTCTCTCCTTCTCAAGGATGAGCAAGTCCTCTTGCCTTTCGAGGGACTTCTCTTTGCACTCCAATGCCTTCGTAAGCTTTGCCAATTGCAACATGGCCGGCTTGCTAAAACCCTTAAGCATCTCATCCATATCATCCTCACTTTCATCATCACTAGAATCATCATCATCAATTGGAGGAGATTTGGATGTTGAGGTTACCTTTCGCCCTTGTGCCATGAGGCAAGTGGGCTCATAGTGATCGTCGTCGCTCAAATTGTCGAAGAGACGCTCCTCGAAGCCCGACGATGACTTGATAGCAATTGTGGTAACCCCTCCTTCATCACTTTCTTCCTTGTCGTCGTCCTCATCATTGGAGAACCACTCCTCTCCAATGTGAGCACGCCCGGTCTTCTTCTTGACCACCTTGGACTTGCCACCCTTGTTTTTGAGCTTGGGGCAATCGACGATGAAATGGCCGTACTCCTTGCATTCATAGCACGCCCGCTTGGATTGCCTCCTTCCTTTGACATCCTCCTTCTTGTCCTTGCCGAAACCGCTTCGACGAAGAAAGTGCTTGAACTTCCTCACCACAAGAGCGAAGTCTTCATCTTCACTCTCGGAGTCGCTTGAGACTTGCTCCTTCTTTGCCTTCAAAGCAACTTCCTTGTTCTTGATGATTGCGGCACTCTTGGCAAGTTGCTTGACTTCCTTGGCTTCCTCTTCGAGTAGCTCATGTGATATGATCCTCGAGAGAACGTCGCTTGGGGTGAGTCTCCTGAAGTTCTTCATCTCCCAGATGAGAGTCACCAAGGTGGGGTTCCTTGGGGCGATCGCGCGGAGAAGCCTCTTGAGCCGGTGTAGGCTCCTCTCCTTCCTTCGGAGCATCCGTCACACCTATGCACACAATTTTCCAAACACTTGGATGCAACGAGATTAGATGCAATTTCATCTTGTGCTTCCACACGCTATAGAAGGTCCCGTCAAAATGGGGAGCGCGTCCGGAAGGCACGGAGATGAATTGCTGAGGAGGAGGGATAAACTTGTTGTAATCAAGGTCAAAAGCAGCCCCCTTTCTTTCACCCGACTTGCTTGTCGAGCCATCTCCGTCTTCTCTAACCCCGGTAGAATCAACTACCTTTTCGGTCGACATCTTCGGATCAACTCCAAGCGGTTAAGCTTCCTAGGAGTTTAGGCTCTGATACCAATTGAAAGCCCGTTGATATCGCCTAGAGGGGGGGGGTGAATAGGCATTCCTGAAAAATTCTCCAAAAGCAGTGGTAAAATACTGGTAGGAACCTCCGACCAAAATGGTAGGAGGTTCCGACCGGCTCTCTCGGGCTGGCCGAGAGGGCTGGTCGGAGGTTCCGGTCTAGAACGCCGGAAGTTCCGACCCTGGAATTCAGACTCTACCAATATACTTCTATAAAGGATAAATTTGACAGAGATCAAGTAAAGTGCATGTAATGGAGTAAGAGATAAATGCTGGCAAGTTAATATACAAAATGAGGCAATAACGAGAAAAGACAACGGAGACACAAAGATTTTTTTCCGAAGATCGGATCACAAAGATCCTACGTCTCCGTTGAGGAGTTCCAAAGAGCTGGGTCTCAATTGACCTCTTTCCGCACCAAGTGACCACAAAGATCAAACTTGGTTTCCACTAGAATTTACCTCTTTTTCTTGTGGAGGTGAGATGAACCTTCACAAACTTTCCCGGGACAATCCACAACAAGAGGAAGCTCGCGGGAGACGCCTAACCGTCTAGGAGGTTTCCCTCCAAGAGAAATAAGCCCCAAGCAACCAATCCGCGACCTCCACAAGTGCACAAGATCCTCCTAGCCTTCTCTCAACAAAATTCACCCAATTTCCCACTAGGTCCTCACAAGAATCACAAAGAATGCACTAGGATTAGTTGGGAGAGCTCAAAGCACCTTAGGAGAGGCTAGGGAACAGTTGGAATGAAGTGGAATGCCTCAGCAACAGCTAGAATCCAAGTTTGGGTTTTATAGGATATGGCTTACGTCACTTAGCCGTTGCTCACAAATATCGGCTCGGAGCCTCCGACCCTGGGGATCAGAACCTCCGGCCAACACTTAGTCTGTGGCCGAAGTAGCTGGTCGGAGCCTCCGACCCTGGGGGTCGGAACCTCCGACCCTGACACTAAAAATTGCCCATCCCAAGTATATGTGTTGTGCCAAAGTGATGAACTCTCAGCTAGTTTGATCTTAAGCACTTGAGTGGTCTTGGAACACTGCTTGCAACCCCTCTTGATAGAACGGTTTTCCTACGACTCTAAAGAAAATACAAATGAATTTAAAATAAACTCCGAGTCGCTTCGCCGTTTTGCATCATGTCTTTGTGGGGGTCTTCATGCACCACACTAAGCAACCTGGGACTAATTCTCTGCACAATTCTTGATAAACTAATTAGTCCCTTAACCGCTTTGTCATTAATCCACCAAAACCCACTTAGGGGATAGATGCACTTTCACCACCTGAGGTATTCTAGGTAGACGGTCTCAGTGTGTGGACGGACTTCGTCGATGACCTTCTCCGTCGCCAACAACCAGTCGTCCATGTTCCTTTACAGTCGGGAAAACTACTGAGTGCCGCCTGCTTGTCCCCTACGAGTATACCTAGTTACAAAGAGTGTATTAGACCTCATAAAAGAGTTGTAGTACTCAACAAAGATCGTAGCTGTACTAATCGGTGCACGTCGCGCGAGACAACCGACTCCACGGGCACAGGGAAGAGCTGACATAGGCTGAACTGTCACATCACGTGCTGCGGACAGTGGGGCTCGACAAAGATGTCGAACACTATCGGCACAGTTGCTATCCAGTACGCCTGGTCACGCGTGCAAAGAGCCAAGAGTCCGAGCGGTGCACGGGCTACGATGGCCTGTGGACTATACGGCTCCCAGACGACGTCGCTGGACTGTAGGTGATCGAACAATAAAAGTAAGTTCGCAAAGTTAATTAAACAACCACATTAAAAATTATTGTTAAGGTTCATAACATTATTATATGACAATAAAAGACAACAATACGGTACATATCATTCTATAACTAAGATCAAGCACCCAACAAAGCAGGAGAACTTAAGTTATAGAATCTTTATTACATCGATACATGGACTAACACTACACCGCAGCACCACCAAATGCTCGAGAACGTCTAGGACGGGGTCACCTTAAAGTTGTGCCTTCACCCGGAGGACGACTGCCATCAACGCTTGAATCCAACGGTCCAGCTTCCGCCGCACTTGGACCAGTTGCATCTTTTGGACATTTCTTGTAGGTATGGTATGTCTGGTCGCACTTTAAACAACGTTTATATCTTCCACCCACTTTTGACTCATCCATGTCATTACGAATGCGTCTTGTCTTGCGGCGACTTGCTTTGTTCCTTAATTTTGTTAGGTCAAGAATGTAGATAACTTGATGATGCTTGGTAGTAAATATCCTCACAATACCAAAACCGTATATCTCACCACTCTAGGTACTGTATATTGCTTCTTTCATGAAATAATGTAAGACAAAATGATGTGCTTCTATCCCGTACTCAGTGCTCGCGGCAATAATGTGAGAACATGGCTTGTGGAGCAGAGTAGGCTTTCGACACGAGCATTTGCAAGTCCCGTCTTCTTTCAGCACGTATTCCTGTATAACTCTTTTACGGTAGATTACATGCATGCCCTTGTCGACACATAATATTTCAAACCTGTGCTCTTGTGTACCTTGAGGTATAGCTCGATGTCTTCGGAGCTTATTACTTTTATCTTGCATATACTTAGTTAGTAGTATATCAAAGAAAAGATTATTATCTGCCATTAAGGGGCCAGCTACTCTGAACCGATCTCTAAAGTACGTGCATGTGCCATGCAAGATAAATTCAACAATACCAACAAGTGGGAGCTCTCGAACACCACGCATCACCCAGTTGTAAACCTCTGCCATATTTGTGGTCATTATGCCGAATTGAGAACCATCTTTGTCAAACAACAGGGCCCATGTCTCCTTTGGCTCATTCTTAATCCACTCCGAAAATTTCCTAATCGACGATACCGACCTTCTTCTGATACGAGGTCCTTCACTTGGCAGAGGTCCAAGAGTTTGTGGAGCCTTATCTCCTACAAGGGTAGCCCCATTGGACTGCTCATCTGTTTGTTTAGACGTCAGCTCATCCAACCTCCTTCAAAACTTATTGAATTTCTTCTGTTAATTCTGGGCGCACAGTCTCTTGAAAAGATTTATAAGGTGCTTGTTCTTAAAGTGCCTGTAGAAATTAGCACCCATTGATGCATGCACCATCTACTTCGAACATCGGACCATTTTGGTGGATACCCCTTATTAGCACATCCATCCCTCAATTTCTTAATTGCTCGTAGCAAGCCGGCGTGATGGTCATGTATTAGGCATACGTCTGGCCTCATCCGTACAACTGCAGACTTAACCCGTTCTAGAAACTAGTACCAGTTATCAGGGTTCTTGCTCTCAACAAAAGCAAAAGCCACCGGTAGAACTTGGTTGTTCCCGTCAACTCTAATTGCTGTCAATATCTGTCCTCTGTACTTTCTGGTCAGGAATGTCCCATCGATGCAGAGGATGGTACGACAATGCACAAAGACCTGAATGCAAGCACATAATGCAAAAAATACCCATTGCAACACAATTTGATTATCATGGTCAATTGATGGGAAAACTTTCAGGTCGTAGTAGGTCTCCGGATTCCTCTGAAGAATATAGGCTAAAAGATGAGGTAAATTACCATACGATGCTTCAAATGTGCCAAACCTCATCTCCACAACATTCTGTTTCGCCCTCCATGCCTTCACATAGCTAATTGTATACTTAAATTTCTTCTCAATATGTCTAACGATCGACATTGGTTCGTACCCCAGGTTGTTCACAATATGGGAGTACATCTCTGTTGCAACAAATGCAGATGTCATGTTTCTATGGTATTTCTCAACACCTTGTAAGTAGCATGAATGCTCGATCACGATTGAAACTTGACAATAATCCTTTCATTTACCCTTGAACGCGTGCACCCGCCATGGACACTCATCCTTCACGCACTTCACTTCATACACCAACTTGCTTGACTTCACGACCGAGAACTCTCTCTGAAGTGACACTGCTTATTGTTTCACTGTTTCCTTCAAATCCTCTATGTATGCATACTTAGTCCCCTAGATAACCTCGTTCTCCTTGTACTCTCATGGCACATGATGCCGCTCGGAGATAACAAGACCGGAGAAGTTCTTGTTGGTCCATTCTGCAGGCATTACATTATCCTCATCAGATGAACTATCATCCTCTGCATGCTATTTTCAGCATCTTCCCTATCTATTTTCTCAACGATGGTGTCAATTAGTTCCCCCTCGTCTGCCGCACCTATTGGCTGCCTATCTTCTTTATTCTCTGCTTCATTTTCCTCCATTGTTTCGACATCACCTCCCGTCGCACTTGGACCCTCATCATCTTGCACGGTCATTGTAACGGTGTTATCCTTTTCGTATACCAACACAAGTATGCCAAGTGGATAACCACGTTGAAATGCATTCTTCACGTACCATCTCCTAGTGATAGTGCAATCCACTGGCATCAGTTCCCAAAAAAAACATTTGACTGCATGACTGACTACAACATACATGGTTATTGCATTGATCTGGGGGTCGACTCGGAAGCCTCGCATTAACTAGTTGTATACTGACCCGAAACTTCTCTCAGCTGACCTATCAATGCCCTTAGCCGTTGAACTGAATTTCGATAGATTTACACCATGTGGACCATACCTAACATTTCTTTGTCCATGAAATAACTAAAATATCACCTTATTTAACATCTCTGTTGATAAAAAAAATATAGTTAAACTAGGTACCAACATTCTCCTCATATCTAATACCGTATAATCGACATTTTATAACTACCATCTCTACACAAATTACGTCACCTAACAGATTGACTAAAAACCTACGGATCTACGAGTAACAACTTATTTTCATATAGAATTATACACGTAACTAGTACAATACTACGTCAATTCTTGAATAGAAATAGAAATTACAAAGAGACAATAGACTTTACCTGCAGACGAATCCACAAACCGGCAGAGCTTCGCTGCTTTCGTTCACCTTCGCTCTCAGCTCTCTCTTCATTTTTCTGTTATTTTTGTGAATTTTATAAATTTTTTAGAGGCTGGGAGAGGGTTTTATACTGGGCCAGCAAGGAGCCACCATTTATGTAGGCAGCCCCCTGGCCGGCCAAAAACTGCCCTCCCAGAGGGCGGCAAGGGGGCCTCCTGCAAAATTGGCCAACCCACGGGTCAGCGTTTTTGCAGGCGGCCCCCTTGCCGCTCTCCTAGAGGGCGGTTTTTGGCTGGCTAGGGGGCCGTCTGCCACATCATGAAAACACCCTCTGGACAGGCGTTTTTTAAAAAACACCCTCCCAGAGGACGTTGGGAGTATATTTTTGTAAATTTTTGAAACAAAAATATACATTTGTAAATATTTTTTTAAAAAAATATAAAAATAAAAAAATTCTTATACAAACATCTTCACCCGTATGAACACATGCATATTCTACCCTGTAGATACCTTCATAAAGTGAATTGGTATAACTTGAGATTGACGAAATCATCGTAGGTGCATGGTTGTCAATAGATATTGTCATACCACAACAAATTCTATAGAAAATAAAACCATATGATTTTGCAAAAAATAATGTTTGGTAGCACCCTAGAAAAAAGCATATGAATTTTGAGTCATAAGAGCATCTCCAAGAGAGGTCTAAAGAGGTTTTCAAAAGTTAAATTTTAGGATTTAAGTTAAAAACAGGCCTCCAACAAATACCCAAACCTATTCTCAAAAATTTACCATACCCAATCCTAGCCCAAAAGTTAGCTAGATTTGGGGACCCTATTGTCGTCCCTAATCACTGCTTCCGCGGAAAAATTTCACCGCTCACGCGCTGAAATTCTCCGCCTATGACTTTTTTTTTCTCCCGACGCCTTCCGCTCGTGCTGATTTTTTTACGCCGCCTGCCGCAGTCGCTTGATTCACACATCGCCGCAAGCTACCGTCGATCTACCTCCCCACCGGCAACGATTGATGACACGTTCGGCTAGGGGATCGATAGATCCTTCCGTTTCTTCATAGGCTGGCGACAAAGTCATCCGCCAAGGGCACTACGGTCGGAGACGTGTTCTCTAGCGCCAAGGAGCGGCGGTGTTAACGAGAATCCTCTGATCGATATTTGCACGAGGGCACGGTATCATCAAAAGAAAAACGATTACAAGCAAACGCTGGCCTATGTATCCTACGTGGCCAGCAAACTAAATTTTGGGATCCAACTTTTGGACCTCTCTTGGAGATGGTAAAGCTTTTCGAGCCCAAAATTTTTTAGGATGGTCCCAATTTAAGATTTTTAGAGATTAATTTTTGTATCTTTCTTGGAGATGCTCTAAGAAAGAGAAAACATGAGGTCTACCCTCATGTTATTTTTTCCCCAAAATTTCTATGGAATAAGCCATTCCATAAGACTTTCAAAAGATTTTATGGGAGACATTCCTTTTTTCCAAATGAGCATATAGGAATATTTTCCAATGGATTCAATCCTCCATAATTTCTCTATTTTTTTTCCTTGTTCTAAATGAGCCCTTACCATTTTTATTATATGCTCTTTGATTTGTCAAAGTATTACTATTCCATGACATGGTTAATCTTCCATGAATAATTGATATAACGCAACTATGGGACGTGCCAAAGGAGACCTTAGAATACAATATTTTAACAACATTTAATTCAAATTTTCCAGTTTTCCTCCATTTTAATAAGGGCTTCTTTTGGAATGAAGGAATTTTGTAGGATTTTTAAAGGATTCAAATCCGATTGAAACTTTTCCTATATACTCCCTCCGTATTTTAATATATGACATCATTGACTTTTGGACATATGTTTGACTATTCGTCTTATTAAAAAAGTGCAAATATGTAAAAATACAAGTCATTCTTAAAGTATCTTTAATAATAAAACAAGTCACAATCAAATAAATAAATATTTGCACTAAATTTTGGAATAAGACGAACGGGTAAACTTGTGTCTAAAAACGGTGTTATATATTAAAAAAAGGAGGGAGTAGCTCTTTGGATCGTAGGATCGGGCTAACAAGTTTTATTTGGAATCATTCCTTTCCTCAACCTTTTGGAGGATTTTAAACATGAATTCAAACCTCATGTGTTTGATTTCCTTTCAGAAATCCAAGGCATATTCTCTCTTCATTTCTCCTCTTAACTCTATTCTAATAATATTTTTTTTCTAAAATTCCTACAAGTTTTCTATGGAGTATCCAAACAGCATGTTTGATTAATTCTTTTTAAAAATTTTTATAGGATTGCATGTCATGACATTTCATTCATATGTTTTTTCCTGTTCCACATCTTATTAGGACCAAACCGGGCATTGAACCGGTCAAGACCTCGGTTCACCGTTTGTTTGGTCTGACCGATTGGGCCACTGGCTCAACCCGGTTCAAATATATCTAGATCTATACTAAAATCACCAAACGACAATAGCCCAGTGGTAGAAACCACCACTTGTTAGGAAAGGTTAGGGGTTCGAACCCCTGGCTTAGTTTTTTAACCGGTTTCTCTCTAAAAACACGGTTCAACCGATTTTCCTCCGGTTTGATTGCACATCAGTCTTTTGACCGGACCGGCCAAAGCCTCAGTTTCGGTTTTTTTCAGTCGGACCGTTGGTCTGATCCGGTCCTAATAACTATGCTTCCAATTCTTGCATTGCAGAGAAGAGGTCTTAAAGTTTTCCCGTCCATTACATAGCCCAAGATTAGGAAATTAAGCGAGATGTGTATGTCAAAGTTTTTCTCTCTTCTCCATTCATCGGAAAAGGACCTAGATGTGTACCAATATATCATCAGACATTTGCCACTTTCACGAAACGATAAATCCTCTATTTACCTCCATTTCACGATCAACGAGCATCCACTGACGCTATTTTCATTGGCAACATAATAGATAAAGGTTTGAAGCCGTGCTTTTAAGAAAGCACACGAACCTTACAGAGTCTCAAAAAAAGCAAAAAACAACAAAACACTTTTCTAAAATAAGGCAGCGTTCAAGGTGAGGGAAGGGGTAGAAAACTCTCTCATTGATTACACTTTCCGAACTGCTAGATAGTGCGTTTTTTAAAAAATTTTCTATATAAAAGTTACTTAAAAAATTAAATAAATCTATTTTTCAAATTTATAATAATTAAAACTTAATTAATCATACACTAATGACTCATCTCATTTTACGTAATCTTCATCTTCTTTCTTTTTCCCTCAAACATCAATCTCATCCACCAAGGGCTGAAACGAACATTGCACTGTAATAGGGACTAAGAGCGCCAACTCCACTTCTCCACGGGCAACATAATGGCCCCACCGGAATCTTAGAGCCTTGTCAGGAGCTGGACAGCAAAGGAATAGCTTCTTTTTCAGAGCTAGACAGTTGGGACCATACATCCAGAACGAACTTTTGATGGTTCCATGCCACTTCCATCGACAACTTTCATTCTGATGTATGAGTATTCGTTAATCTGGCAAAAACGGTGGTCATCGACAGTACAGCAGAGCAGATCACGAACCAGCTAAATACTGCAAGATGCCATTGGAGGTCAATGATAGAGAACATGTCCCCGCAAAAAAAAAAGAAAAGAAAAGAAATGCTAGAAACGTATGGTGCTGCAAATTTATCAACAGGTTAATGCCTTCAAAGGACACCAACATTGCTCCAGATTCAGAACAGCCTCATGCATATACAGCGTCACAAATAAATGGATCTATCAAATGGCTGATAGATCACCATAAAGGTTACAAGTCTAGCAAACCTGGCAACTTATGTTACATATGCTCTGCATCAACGGAGATGCTATTGTCAAGATACTGGACTATATTACATTGTCGAAGTTATTGCGGACAAATATGACTGCAGTGCAGGCATTTTCAAAGAGGTCATGTAGATAGGACCCATAACAATTAGAATGATGGGGCCATGCGAATAGAGTAGACCCCATAAGTTTAGATGCTGTTAGAACTCGAAGGTGAAATATGTTGTAGATAAAATATGGTTACCATTCTTCAAGCTCCATCATTTGAGTTCCAGTAGAAATCACTTCTTTCAGTTGAGTAACCGTATGGGAGATGAGGCCCATAAACAACATTACCATTCAAATATGTCATCTGGTCCACTTGTGACACTGCCTGATAAGCATTTGGAATACTGCCTTGAGCTGTAGTGTTCTGAACTGAGTAGATGTTTCTATTGATATCATTCAGGTTAGCCTTTGTCCTGCAGCGGGCGGACCGTTTGTTTTCCACAGGGCTATCTGCACTCAGTCTAACCATTTGCTGCTGGATTTCATTCAGTGGATTACAAGCTAATTTTGATTTAGCAGTCTTCTTTGCATCAGAAGATTTGAATTCAAGCCGGTATAAAGCAAAAGCGTCACAATCATTGATCTCATATTCATAGAGGTGCCATTCATAGCTGCTAGACGGTTGTGGATCCATGTAATAGGACCTCTTCAGACCCCCAAAGTCTTTCATCACTTGCTTCCTCGATTCGTGCCAACCACGGCCAGTGTAATCGGGCAATGACCTTTGCTTTCGGTTTCCACTCTCAAATGCCCGTCTTGGTTTGTCAAAGAACAGCCACTCTCTAATAGATTCACCCTCAAAAATGTACAGATCAAAAAGTTCTGCAATGATAGAAATGAACCAGTGATTAATTCAAACACTACTTGTCTGTGCCAATACCATGGAAGGAGTTATGTAGCAAAAATTTACCAGGCGCATTCCATGGAGACTTCGCAGTTGCTGCCCCTTCACAGACAGGAATACCAACATGCTTTCCTTGGATTTTTGCACTAAGGGCAGCAAACAGGGGGCCATCTTTTAAATCAATACCTCTTGGACGGATCACAGGCATTGTGCCAGGTGGACCCTCTTCCTTCACAGCCAAATCAGCATGATACATGCTGCAATAATCTTGCCACCTTTCTGATCCTTGAGCAGGCCGAGGGCAGTCCCAGAGAGCACATTTGGGCCTCAGGAATGCAGCGGGTGCTGGAGACATTGTAGTGAGCAAGTCTGACATGTGGAGGAAAACATCTCCAGCACTTTGTCCACAGTTACTCATATCAAGATATGCATTAGGGGGTAACTCTTGTGGCAAATTGAACTGGGGATATTCCAGATGACCATTACCGTCCAGGTTATTGAGAACATCTGGATTGGATCCAGGAAGGTACATCTTGTAATTATCATCATAGAGAAAATCCTCAACGGTAAGTTCCTGGTTCACATAATACATCTGCAAGGACAAGGTAAAATTTTGTTAAAATTAGCTCCCCTCTGTCAAACTTTAAAATCAAGAAATTTAAATGGCAGAAAGGCAAAATCACAAGCAACATGATGATCTGTGTTCTTGCCTATTGCATGCACGCGAAATACATGAAGGCAATCCGTTGCAGCAAAAGAAAAAAAACATTATTAGGAGTATCACATGACCATACAATGCCAAGGAGGTTTATAAGAGCTCAGAAACAGGTGGGGAAAAAGTTCAGGCGGGCAATATCTTAACCTAAAATGCAACATTAATTGAAAAGCTGTCTATCATCAGAAAGAGCAGATACATAAGTCTTCTGTTTTCTTTCTCCGAATACACTAGAAATAAGATTTACTGACCACATATTAAGTCCCCACAAATTACACTAGCAATCACCTTAAGTCCCTTACTAAGTAAAGATTCAGATCACAGCTACAAGAAGCAATTGCAGATAATTTCAAACAATTGCTTAGATCAATTACATTACAACAACAATCTGTACCAATCAAAAGGAATGGAAATAGAAGCTGTTGATCTCCAAGTGTCCCACAACAATCAAATACACTGTACCTTAGCTTAATTAACCCAATATTCAGATCCCAGTTACAATAAGCAATATAACGAACATCAGATGATTTCTTAACTACTCAATCCAAGTTCACCGTTGTAAAATAATTTTAGAAAATCCAACCAGTCACTTGTAACCAACATCCAATGAGCAGCAAAGGTTTTATTTGAACCATCAAAACAATCATATCCTTGAATTTAAATATCAAAATTCATGCCAAACATTGAACTTTCAGCCACCTAGTGGTTGTAAATGGAATATGCTAGAAAGTATCAAAGGATCAAACCTACACCTCAATGCATCTCTGCATGAATCTATTAGTATCAAATAATGCAAATGTGTAATTACTGTGTAAATAGTAATTATGTGAAACTGTTGAAAAGCATGGCTGCATCTGGAAACTGTGCTAATTTCTGACAGCCAATATGAGTAGATATACAGCATGTGGCACTTGATGGTTCACTAAATTTGTCTTCAGCAGAAGAAACTACAAAATCAAAATTACCATTAACAGTTAGGCAAGACAACAAATAAAAATCAGACGGCAAATTAGTATAAGGCTCATCAAAACATATGCAGAACATGCACCACTTGGCAGCTTCCATTAACAACAAAAGATTCACATGCAGAAATTGGCACATAGTGTTAACAAAAAACATTCATTGGAACCATCTAAAAAAAGGCATGCATGCATGCAATGAGGATTAAAATCCAAGCTTCTAAACCATTCAGTGCCCATCCAACAAAAAAAAATATGAACCTATATTTTGCAACCAAATCTTCAACAACACAATGATCTATAGCTAAGTGCATCACTGGCTTACATTCTTCGAATTCACACCTAACAAGTTCTCAACTACAGTTTTCGTTCAAGGGCCTGGCATGCATGTTGACTAATGCCCGGCTGTGCAGCCACGGAAACCTATTTGGTCCCAACCACAACCATGACAAGTTCAATGCTCATGTTCTTGCCTGACCTCACAACTCTCCAGAAGCTCCCTCCACCCATACAACTCCAACAATTAGCATTACCAAAAATCATCAACGTCGAGATGATAAAGCAACAGAATTTGCTTAAAATTGTCCAAACCAGTTATCATGCCAAGGCTATAGAGTATGCATATCTACAACTAGGCGCAAACATACAAGCCCTCAATTCAGACTTCAGAACACAATCAACCCCAAAATCACCATACACATAAGAATAGGGAAAAGAAAGGTAAACAAAACATGACTAACTTGGGAGTTGGCAAAGCACATACATAGGAGCAAAATAAAAAAAAGTCGCTTGCTGAAAAAAGGCCAGAGTACAGCACATACATAATGTTCACTTGCCATCTTCTGTATGGAGATATAAGCTTAATTTTATCTACAAATAGTCAATACACCTAGATCAAAGCGTAGTTCATCTGAAATCTCCATTACAATGCAAAACCAAAGCTTTCCTATTGTGGTTACGTGAGGCCTATTACATTACATTATCAACAGAGGGCAAGCACGAGTGCACATGAAGTTTGTCTAAACAAGAAAAGAAGAATCTCCCAACAAATGATTTAATATGTATGTTTTTGCAGATCACATCACACTATATCCAACTAAACACACACAACAAGGACTGCATAGAACATTTGTACAAACAACAAAGTAGAGAAATATAATTAATAGCTAGAAGAGTACATCACCAACACAAAATCACAACGAACCAAAAAGCCAAGCCGCTCTTATCTCTAGGAAAAGCACCCATGTTTCCAAGGAACCACATCCATGATCCATCATATTAATAGGCGTAGCCATATAAAGAATGGAACTTCCCTTAAGCAGACTACTAATCAAAACTTATACCTGATCATGGAACACCGCGGCAGCGGCAGAAGCCAGAATCCCTCCACCACTCGCCAGAACTCCCAGACCTGGCGACTGCGGCTGCTGCGGCACCGTCGTCAGATCAACCGGGGCGGCCACCGCTTCCTCCCGTGGCTCCGGCTTCATGTCCTGGCCGCCCTGCGCGTGGCCGTGGGCCTGGTTAGCCGATGGCGGGTGATGCTGTTCGACGAGCTTGCTGGTGGCGTCGTCCTCCTCCTCGGCCGCCGCCAGCTGCAGCAGCCGCAGCGTCTCGGACGGTGGATCCGACAGCTCCCGGTTGTTCCCCTGCTGCTAACCACATCCGCCAACGAAAGCGTGAGCCGAGAAGCCTAGAAATGGACGACGTGGGGAGGGGAGGGGAAGAAGGAAAGTTTAGGGGAAGGGGGCGTTGCTTGCCTGGAGGGACGAGGCCGGGGAGGGGACGCTGAGCTCGGCGCGCCACTCGCGGAGCATCTGGTGGAGCTGCGCCTCGAGGACGGCGGCGTCGGTGGAGCGGGACTCCTTGCGCGCGGACTGGAGCCCGGAGAACATCTCCTGCAGGTCGTCGACGCGGGTCTTGGCGCGCGCCCGGAACTGCTGGTGCCGCGCCGCCCCCGACGACGAGCGAGCCGCGGCCGGGCCCTTCCCCATCGCCTCCTCCCCCTGCTCCTCCTCCGCGCGCGCCGTCCCTCCCGATCGCCTCGGTTCGTCTCCGCGCGGCGCGGTGGATGGACGGAACGGACAAGGGTTCGCGAGGCGAGAGATGCTCTCCCTCTCTCCTCTTCGACGGGGAGGGGGGCGTGTCGTGTTGCAGGTTCTGCTTCCGCTTTTGGTCCGCGGCCGCTGCCACTTTGTTGGGTTGGGGTGGGCTCTGCTGGGGTCGCCTGGCCTCGCGACGCCACCAAAAGCGACGGCCGCGGCAAAAAGGGAGGGAGGCGGGCGCCGCGCGCGCGCCGCGGATGGAGATGGGCCTTGGTCGCCGGATGGATGGATGGATTAGGCTAGGCGCAGGCAGGCAGGCAGGGCAGGGGGGGGAGAGGAATCCACGAGTCGTCAAAGCCGAAAGAGTCGTCCCGGTAACAGCCACAGCGCACAGCGGCAATCTCGCAAAACCTACAACTCCTCATGCGGTGGACTCGTCGCCTTCGTCGGCTCAACTTTCGTCGTGCCTATCCAGTCCACTGCATCCACCACCGCACTAGTTGTTTTTTACTGACAGTTTGCCTTCGAGTCTCGAATAAAGCCGTCTTCCTTTTGAAAGATTTTCTTAGTCTATGGGTTCGTGGTATATGATGGAGTAAGTGCGCGAGGCGAAAGGTTGGTCACAACTACTCTACCCAAATCGTGTGACAGTGCGATACAATATTACGAAGTGCATGTGAGTGGCGGTAAGTGTCGTCGTAATATCCGAGAAATTATTTGAGTTTCACAGGGAATAAATAAGGGTAAAACGAACTATCCAGGAATCATTTGATGTGATAATGTTATCTGTTTAAACAACTGATGTTTCTAACTCACTGATTCAAACACCGATGAGTACTTCTTCTATTCTCAAATATAAATATTTGTAGAATTTAAAATTTATACATAAATACAAACATATCTAGAGTACACTTATCAATCATTTATCATTAAAATTTCTCTTTATATTATACAACCATTCTCTCTCAATAACCTCTCATTTTATAAGATGCATCATAGACTTTTATTCTTATTCATAATCTATACTAAACAATCTATAAATACTTTTATTTAAAAATAAAGGAATTAACATAGAAGGTACCATAAGAGCTGTATTGAAGATGGCACTTCTGCTATCTGCGCTAGGGGGCAAAATTACAATGGTGAAGCTGTAAATTTATAAAGCCTGTAAAAATCAAACTACAATCACTACGACAAACATCAAAAATCTGTTACGCGTCTGCCGACGAGTATGAGCAGCCGGGCCGAGGTCGTCGGGTGCTGGTTCTGCCACTGGGCAAAATACGAGGTTAGGCTTTCTTTTTTTCAACCAGTGGTTTGGCTGATATTTTTAGCGTACGTAAAATAAGATGAATTATTAGTGTCTGATTAGTTAAGTTTTAATTATTATAATTTAAAAAATAAATTTATTTAATTTTTTAAAGCAACTTTTAGATAGAAAGTTTTTTTAAAAAAAACATACCGTTTAACAGTTTGAAAAACATGCTTATAGAAAACAAGCGAGTTTTCACTCCTAACATACACCTTCGAGGTATACCTTGAGATTACTGAAACTCCTAACATTTTGCCCTAGGGTATAAAAGATGCAAGTTACGACTATGGTCCTATTCTTTATACCTACTTTACTAGACTAGTTAAATGTTTATGCTTTAATACGGATAAAAACAAAATATATTATAATATTATCTAAAATAAATGAAAATATATTTTTCATAAAATGTGTTATATATCTTTTTTCTATAGAGAATATTTACCTCACTTTGATTTTTATATGTGACTGTTCATTTAGATTTGATTCTCTTTATACAAGGGGTAATTTATAAAATTTATAATGGGTAACAAATTTACTGCCACCACTATCACCTTCTTTTAAAGGATATAGATAATCAGGAAATATGCTCTATGGTTGTACAATCATCGTGCTAAATTACCTGCTTGGTACTTTGATTAAATGAATGGAAGCATTCTCTGGGTTTGTTGCAACGGTCTTGATGTGTGGACCTTGCACATGGAAGCATTTGCAAGAATTGAAGATTTCCCCAAAATTGTTGAAGCGTACTCAAGGCCCACGAGAATAATACGTGGAAAAGAAATTGTGTCTGCTTTAGAGGTAACAGCTGCTTTATACAAGAATAAACATGTACCATGATGATATAACTTTGAGAGACTGATTACATCTTGAATTATGAAGTAAGCTTGTGGACAGTAGCCAAGCCTATTGCTATTTTAGTAGAGTACGATTGTTCCTTGCGGCAATGTTAATCTTTCCTCGCTGTGAATGGTATATGCATGTCGATGCAAGTGTATTTGGGAAAGATGAGGAAAGAGTTCTGTGGAGTGCCTACTTGGAGGTTGCCGATGAGATTCATCCTGGTACACAATCTTTTTCAAAGTGAAATTTGAGAACCGCTCTGCTTTTTGTGTTGATCTTTATTTTTCTTCCTGTGAAATTTGTGCTTGCATCGTCTACTCTTTCGGGCATGCTGTATGTACGTTGTGTTTACTTGTATCCACCGTGTAGATGTTGACATAAAAACCTTTGCGGACGCTTCTCTAGAACTGCTGCAACCCCTAGAAGATTTCTTTACAAATGTTTTTGTCATGGCGGTGAGCTTAATTGCTGTCTGGTCAATTTTGAGCCGTATCTAGTAGTCATTTACTACTGATTTACCTTTGACTTTGGCAATGGTGTATGCTATTGTGGTGATACAGGAAGATGACAGGGTTCGTAACAATCGGCTAGCGCTGCGAACACAGGTTGCGAGTCTGCCCAAGGGAATAGCCGACCTGTCAGTTTTGCGAGGGTTTTAGCCACTTCTGTTGATGTAATAGTTTTATCTGTGCCATGCTCGTACAATCATATCGATTTTTCCAGAATAACTTCATTTTTGGTCTTGGGTATTCAAACAAAGTAGAGAAAAAAAGACAAACAAATAACTTTATTTTTAGCCTTGGTGTTCAAAACAAGGTAGAAGAAAAAAAACCAAAGTACCTCTTATTAATTGAAAAGTAGTATTGATACATAGACAAGTAAATAAGATATTCAAGAAATAAAATTAATCGATTTGTAGATTAATGATAGGCAAGGAGGATAAAAATAAATTTATTTTAGGATATGGTAGAGGCTAAAAATAAAATTATTTTGGGACGGGTGGAGTACAATTTTATAGCAAAAAAAAGGATGATCCCTTCATATAATATACATATTTGGTCCTCAACTTTGTTGTCCATTGCTAGGCTAACAGGTGGCTCTTCTTGCAAGGCATTTTGAAAATCGAGCGTCATGACTTGTATCAGATTAACAGAGCAGAGGTTGTTCACATAAATTCCATTCTATTCCCTTGGTAGTTCCATCCATATCGTTTTCAGACTTTCCAGTTCTTCTAATTTCTGAACTATCCAACAAAAATTAAAAAAGCAATAATATTTGACTGTGATGAACTTGCGATTAGAGCTGTTCGCAGCAGTCCACCTTACAAGTTACAAACAATGTACATCAAGGAGAGAAGAATTGATTAACAACTATACGCCGCTCTAGCACAAAAAATAGGCAAGTACAGCTCAGATCAGATCACTAAATACAGTCAGTTCTGTTTACATACAACACAAGTCTCTGAATGGAAAATTGCCAATTAATTACCTCGAATGGAGAGGTGCATGTAATACATCTGTGGATTGTAACATACTGACATCAAAACAAAATATCCTATCCATTCTCATCTCAACCTAGAGATCCTGTGAACAAGGCGCGGATTCACTGGGCACTACTTCTCATCGATAAAAGCTTGCTTTCGGGCATAGCTTCTCTACCGATCCATCTTGTGGCCCATCTACAGGGCGTAGCTTAATTTCATAAAGCTTTGGCCACAATTTTCCAGTCACTGCAAGCATTGAAAAGGGTTAGCCACTGCCCCATGATCAGAAGAACCTGAGAGTGCTTCACTAGGACGAAACCAGTGCATTAGAATGCTAAAAACTCACCAAATAATCTTTGATTTGCTTCATCCCAAGCTATACCATTTAGAACATCGATTTCCTGGAACATGGAATAGATTCATTGATGTCATAATGTCATGTATTCCAGGTAAGCTACCATATGATATCAAACATCATTAAGCTCACTTGACATGATTAGAAAGAGAGAAGGAAGGCAAAAATGAAAAAAAGAAAGTAAGAACAAAGCCATAATTACTCACCGTATTGCCAGAATTCCACAAGTGCTGCCTTCAAAATTGCAAGAACACGAGCATTATTTGTTATGTCAAATGCAGGCACTATCAAAACAGACACATACCTCAGCCCATGAAGAAAGATCCAGCCCACTACTATGCCATCTTCATGGGAGACTCTAGCTATGCAATCTGTCTATATATCATAGATTTGAATACTGAGAATTCACATTGTATTGGTTGATCATGTATTTCAGTTCTAGATGTCTAACCTGCCAGACATTTGCCCATACTTCACCGTTTACATATTCCAGTTCATTAAGATAGGGTACTTCATTATCTTGATATTTCACAGTCACGGCCTTCATGACTGCACCAAAAGAAATGTCAAATAATCAAAACAGAAGTTTCAAACAACAAAACAACAGTTTCTAGTCCCAAGCAAATTGCCTTGAGTATTGAAATGAAACCAAGTTGAAACACATCAACCAATCAGAGTCACACAACTAACAGAATAATTACCTTGAATTGACTTTGGATCAAGCTGGTATAACCTTGAAGTACCATCACTGCCAAAAAGAACTTTTCCATCAGTAGCCAGCCCCCACCCATCACGCATTTTATGGGTAAAACTCTCATGCTGCAAACCCAGCACAGAACACATTAACATGCCATCAAATACATCATGCGTATAACTAGAAAGCATGCCTACAACTTGCTGGTTTGAATTCAAATACCATGTGTATAAGTGGAGCCTAGAGTCCTAGAAGACAGTAAATCATGACAAGCTAATCGAGGTTGGAACATGTAGCAAAGAAAAACTCACTAAATATCTTAATGGAAATTGAAATGACTGACAGAAACTGAAATATTACAGGAAACACAATGTGTAAATAATTGCAAATCGACAATTTGTGAGGACCCCCAAAAAGAAAAATCTGAATCATGCGTAGCTGCAGTAAGCAACTAAGCAAAGAAACAAGAACAGCAGCATACTTTGCTAAAGTTATGTCGATCATAGATAAACCCCTCATTCTTCAACCAAACAACTTGAAACAATCTGCAAAGGAAAAGTTTAAACAAAACGATATCAGGGTTAGCAAGACATAAATAGAAGCAAGGAAGAACTATTTCCAAGAAAACAACTGTAACTGAGGTTTACCTACTTGTCATTGAGAAGCGTTAGACCTTCTCCAAACATACGTCCCTCCATTTCGTGCTGAACTAAAACCTGAGATATGGTAAGCAAGAACCAAGAATTTATGTAACTAGGTAGAATGGCCATTTAAGAAAGAGCAAGCAAACTATGCTGCAAATGTTGCATAGGACATGCAATAGTAATTATGTATGAAAAGCAAGACAAGGGACATACTTTTCCAGTTTTAAGATCAACCTTCCGGACCGATGACTGTTGAGAAAGAAAAGTAGAGGCATTTAGTGGTTTAGAGAAGTACTTCCTTCGTTCCAAAATATAAGCATATCTAGGATTCAAATCTTGTTTCACAATATAAGCATTTCTAGCACCATTCATAGTACTACTTGTCCCATCAATCACTTCATATTCAAATTTCTTCCTATCTTACCCCCAACTACCCTCCCACCATCGACCATCCCTTATTTATTAGGGGGCACCAAAGTCTTTTCTTCTCAACCTTAATCTTTGGTAAACAACCTAGAAATACTTATATTTTGGAATGGAGATAGTAATTAAAGCAAGCAAGCAAATCAAACTACGACATGATGAGATTAATACAGCTGGTGGCAACTAGATAAAAGGCTATGCGAGTGGTAGTCGGTAGTAAACTCATACAGTAGATTTGACAGGACTCGAACAATCCGAATTAGTGGTAATCAGTCCTTTGTAATTGGGAATTAATCATAAACTTGGACAGTTGTTTTGTTAGACGAGACATTCAGTAATATCAATTTTTGGCTACAGAACATGATAAACTTAGAATTAGAGTAGGGTGCAAGGGAAATAGAAAGCAAGCCAAAAGAAAGAAAAGAAGAAAGAAAGAGGCAGCATTGGAGTAAAGTAGCAAGATTCCATTGGATTGTTGACAATACATTACCCTGTGATAAAGACCAGTTGACTCGAAAAGAGTGTCATTTCCTCCATACAAGATACCCTGCATAGCAGATCATGAATGTGTGATGCCTCTTGTGCAACCAGGAATCAAATTTAGAGTAATTAGAACCCCCTACCCAATGCAAGAGGGAGAATGAGATGAGGAAGGAGAAGAAATAACATGTAGAGGTACCCTACCTGGGTAAAGGCATATGGATCGTGGGGATACTCTCGGATCACGTCGAAGGTGTAGAAGCTGGTCCTGGCGGCAGGCGCAGAAGACACGGGGCGGTGGAGGAGGGCCGTGGGTGTAGAGTTGGTGTGCCATGGAGCGTACGGGTTGGCAGCAGCGACGAGGATGATGACGATGAGGAGCGCAGCGGCGGCGGTGGCGATTGGGCGGCGGAGGTAAAGCGGCGGAGTTGGGGCGGGAGCAGAGATGAAGAGGTTGGTGGGAGGCATGGCACTGGCAGCGCGACGGTGAGGAGGCAGGGCCCTCCGTCGGGGCATCTACTTTCTTGCCTCGGATATAAATATTAACAGTTATGAATATATTCAATAAAATATTTATAAATACATAAATATCATTGTTTATTAATACTTTCCTATTAATAATTTTTACTTTATTATAATAAACTTTATTTAATCTTATTATATCATCACTTATATATAAATTTATATCTTTTGTTTAATTTTAATTATAAATTATAGTAATTTATGGATTGTACTTAAAATGTATAAAAATATTGAATTTATATTGTTTATTCAATATTTTATTGTTCTTAGATTGTACTTGGCAAGTATTATTTTACTTTTTTATTCTAAACTACAGCTGATTTGGAAATATCAGTGTACCTAACTTAAATATCTATGTTATTAGTCTAAATTACTTTTCAAATTAAAAATATACCAATATCCAAAATGTTGAATTAGATGTATCACAATGTTCTAATTTTGAAGATAGGAAGACAAAGTATGTTCGTTGGTTTTCAATTTATAACCTGATAAAGAAAAATATGTTGAATTAGATTCATGCCAAGTGGCACAATCTTTCCTCTAGAAAATTTTGTGAAGTGAATAATTCTTATAAGAATATTCTTCGATAAAAAGATATTTCATGTGACTATATGAGTAGTTTGTGGTAGAGTCATCTTAAGAAACTTATGTGAGTTTGGATGAGTGTACAAATTATGTGAGCATACATTTCATTTTAATGCAAATTCTAACTGTTTGGATGAGTGCACAAAAATGAATGGAATGGGCCTGTTCAAAATTTGAGGACGTGAGACTCAATAACCAAATTAACATGTGCTAAAAAAAAACCAAAAATAACAACTGGAAAGTAGGTGGCGCAAGGCAGGAGCAGATCTAACGTTATTTCTGTTGAACCCCCAAACTTTTTGAGGAATAAACACACTTCTATTAGTACTAACTACTACTAAGGTTAAGTCAAAGAGAAAAGTTTCCAGATCAAGAAGAGAAGCTAGGGTTAAGAAAATTCCAGAAAAAGGTGTGGGTAGGGAGGGATGCTCACCGGGGAGCGAGGATGCTGCGGAAGCAGAAGGACGCCGGCGCCACCGCTGCTTGCAGGATGGAGAAATTGGATATCGGTGCAGGCGGCGGGCGAGGAGGCGGCGGCGGACGCAAATTCGAGAAAAAGGTGTGGGTAGAAGGGATGCTCACCGGCGGGGGCGAGCGAGGATGCGGCGGAAGCAGAAGGGCGCCGGCGCCACCGCTGCTCGCAGGATGGAGACCGCGCAGGCGGCGGGCGAGCAGACGGGAGTCGAGGCCGAGGAACGGATCGTCGGCCGTGTGCCCGTGCCTTCTCTCAGATGCACAGGCCCACGAGGGTGCGAACTTTGGCCCAACAATTGATAGCTACAAAACCAGAATTTTTTTATTTTTATATTTTTTTAATAAAATATTTACAAAACTACATTTTCGTTTCAAAAAATTACAAAAATATACTCCTAACGCCCTCTGCCCTCCTAGAGGGCGATTTTATGACGTGGCTGACGGCCGTTGACTGGGCGGCCAATGGTCGTCAACACTTTTGCAGGCGGCCCTCTGGTCGCCCAAAAACCGTTCTCTAGGAGGACGGCAAGGGGGCCGCCTGCAAAAAGCAGGCCGCGGGGCTGGCCATTTTACAGGCGGTCCTCCAGGTCATTTCCGATCCGACCGCAAGCAAAGGACAGGTCCGACCGGCACCCTATCTCATTTGCGCTGTCGGTACTGGACGCAGCTGGTCCGACCGGGTGGGGGGAGGCAGTCCGACCGGCACCCCCACTAGAACTACTGGGCGCCTGCAAAATAGCCACTTCTTTTTTTTTTCGCTCTATTTTTTTCTTTTTTTTGATATTTTTTCTCAATTAGGAACTCGAGAATAACAAAACCTCGTGAAGGTGCAGTTCAAACCAATATAAAATGTGGCCTGTAGAAAATTGTGAGCGTGCTTTAAAAACTGTGCTGAAACTTCGGACCTCGAAAACTCAATCTCCCCGGCCGAATTTCGCAAAATTTTTTTGGACAAACCTGACAAAGTGGGGGAGAAGCGGATGTAAAATTTTCTGTAGATGTCCGCAGAGTACTTATTTGCCTGATTCCGAGATTGTATGCGAAAGTTATGACTGTTTTAAGGTAGATAGCGTGCGTTAGGGACAAATAGGCACAACTTTCAAGCAATTTTGTACCTAGCCGGTCCGACCAGGTTGAGGCAGGCGGTTCGACCGCCCCCATTTTGCAGGCGACCCCCTTGCCCAAAAACCGTCCTCCCAGAGGGTAGCAAGGGGACCGCCTGCAAAATAGCCGACCCACAGACCGGCCATTTTGCAGGTGGCCCCTTGGCTGTCCAAAAACCGCCCTCTGGGAGGGCGGCAAGGGGGCCGCCTGCAAAATGCTGGCCCGACGATCGTCGGTCACCCGGCCGACGGCCGTTAGTCACGTCATAAAATCGCCCTATGGGAAAAGCGCCCTCCCAAAGAACGGCAGGGGTATATTTTTGTAAATTTTTGAAACGAAAATGTAGTTTTGTAAATATTTTATTAAAAAAATATAAAAATAAAAAAATTCACAAAACCACGTCTATTTTTAATCTTCCACGTCACTCTTATCCTTTCCTTTCTTTCTATATATAAGACAAGTGTAACACACTAAGTGCATTTAATGTTATAAAGGAGATCCCACAAGAGGCCACGTCATCAAGAATGGATTGGCCGTTGGATTTTATCTGAGCATGCAATATCTCGGTTTTTTACCGTTAATAATTTAATTTTTTTAATTTACAAAACTATTTTTTAATTTTTTTTACAGAAATACCCTCTTGCCGCCGTGGGCCAGGGCGGTATTTAAAAACCGCCG
This sequence comes from Oryza meyeriana var. granulata, assembly GCA_003991445.1. Lineage (NCBI taxonomy): Eukaryota > Viridiplantae > Streptophyta > Magnoliopsida > Poales > Poaceae > Oryza > Oryza meyeriana. Next base: position 198,537 of record RYFJ01002703.1, read on the forward strand.
TGGCCTAGGGCGGCAAATGGCCTGGCCGTTAGTGGGTCGTGACGGCGTGGGCCGCCGTTAGCCGGGGGGGGGGGGGCACGTGGGCTTGCCGCCGTGGCCTAGGGCGGTGAATGCCTCACGGGCTCCCCCGTGAGGCCGGCAGAACTACAGGGGGCAGAATGCAAATTTGCATTCGCCGCCCTGGGGGAGGGCGGTTTTTAGCCCTCCCCTATAAAACCCCTTCGCGCACTCGCCGGCGCGTCATTTCCCCCTTCCGCCTCCAGCGTTCATCCGATAGAGCTGAGGCAAAGGAGGAGCAGTACAGTGGCGAAGCCCTCAAGGATTTTTGAGCCGAACCCAGGTATTTTTTGTTCTCCCTCCGTCATGTAGTCAATTTTTTAGACAAGTGTTAATTAGTACTAGACGCGTAGTGTAATACTCGACATAGTATGAAAATATTAGCGGTTTGGCATAACCATCGTTAGTGTTAAATTTATTTGACCGTACTAGAAGAACATAGTGGACAGGTAGTAAATTGTAGATATTTTAGAAATAAATATGCTCCGCCATGGTCATCGTTAGTATACGTCATTTCGACACGTTAGATAAACCTAGCATATAACTTTATTAGCGCCGCTGGGTTAGTTTATAAAATGTAGAAACAGTAATGGTTTGACTCATTCCTATAGCCTTTTATGGAACGAATATTGATTAGTACAGATTAATAACTGTAGTGAAAATCTTTTTTGTCAAAAGAAATGGCAAATAGAGTTGTATTCGCGATATATCACGGTGAAGGAAATGTCAGAGAAGGACAATATGTGGTAGATTTATCGGAGTTCAAGTAGCACAAAAGGGAATTATAGCTCCAGCTGAGAGAAGTTTTCCTGGAGTTTACAATTGGTTAATGAGGGGATTCGGAGTAGATCCTCAAGTAAATGCAATTACAGTGTACGCACTGGTTAGCTGGGCTGTGGAAGGTTTTTGGTGGGAATTGATGCCAATAGATTCGACAGCTAGCTGGGTATTTTTTGTGGAGAGTGCACTGCAGCGAGGATGGGCACCTAGCATCCTAGTGGTAGTGCATGACAGGGTCAGCATTGATCAAGCTGGTCCAAGTACAGCGGAAGGGCTTGATGAAACAGGGGAGCAAAATGAGGCAGAAGACGAGGGTGCCTGAGAGGAAGGAGGCCAAGAAGACATGGGACCGGGGGGTTTGCAGATGAAGGGGAGAGACACCCAGGTCTAGTACAGGAGATGGAAATTGAAGACTCAGAACCTGAGCATATGGAGGATGATGATTCTTCGGAGGACGATGTATACCCGGCAGAATGGGACAATGAGGACTTCTCCGGACTCGTTGTCTCAGAGGGGCACACCGTGCCATGGGAATATCGGCAGAATGAAGTGGTGCAAGGCGCTAGGTACGCCGAAAAAGTACAGTTGACAGAGGCTGTGAAGATGTGGGCCGTGTCACTTGGGAGGGAGTTCTGGGTATCAAAGTTCACTAGATCAGTATACGAAGTGAAATGTGCAAGTTCAAGCGATGAATGTCCATGGAGGATGTACGCATGCAGGAAGAAATATGACGACTATTGGTCCGTGTCAATCGTGACGGAACACAACTACCATCTTCTGGGTGTTCAGAAGTACCACAGGAACATATCATCTGCATTCATCGCTTCAGAGCTATATTATGCTGTTGTGGAGAACCTCCGGTTCAAGCCCAAGTCAATTATTAGGTGCATCGAGGAGAAGTACAAGTACACCATTACATATGCCAAGGCATGGAGGGCCAAACAGAAGATAATTAAAAGGAGATTCGGCAGTTTTGAAGCTTTGTACAATAATTTGCCTCCCCTACTGGAAACCATCTGTGCGAGGAATCCTGACAGCTACTCCGAAATCAAAACTTTCCCATCGTTAGCAAATCCTGGACAGAGCGTCCTTCAGCGGGCCTTCCTCTCTCTGCAGGCGTGCATGTTTGCATTTCTTCATTGCAGGCCCATTCTCTGCATCGACGGCACGTTCCTAACTGGAAAATACAGAGGGCAAATGTTGACGGCAATCGGAGTAGACGGGAATAACCAAGTGTTGCCCGTGGCCTTTGCCTTCGTCAAGAGCAAGAACACAGAGAGTTGGTACTGGTTTCTGAAGCTGGTTAAGGAAAAGGTGGTGGGGATGAGGCCAGAGGTATGTCTCATACATGACCGTCATGCAGGGATGCTGCGTGCAATTGAGGAGCTACGAAACGGCTGCGCAGACAAGGGATACCCTCCGGTGTGGGAAGATGTAAAGAGCAGATGGTGCATGCGTCATATGGGCGCAAACTTTTATAAGCAGTTCAGAAACAAGGAGTTGATGGCCATGTTCAAACGTTTGTGCGCCCAGAATCAACAGAAGAAGTTCAATGAGCTGTGGAGGAGACTTGATGAGCTGACAGCCAAACATAGAGGCGAGAGTTCTGCAAGACCCGCAGTTAGAGGTGTTGACGGCCCTGAAGCTCTAGGTACACTTCCCACCGATGACGGTACATTCAGGAGGCCTAGTTCCTCTGTTAGCAGATTTTCATAGTGGATCGAGCACGAGCCGAAGGAGAAATGGTCATTGCTGTACGATGAAGGTGGAGCAAGGTACGACATAATGACCACGAACCTTGTAGAGGTCTACAACTGGGTCATGCGTGGTGTGAGGCAACTCCCCCTTGTTGCCATTGTGGAGTTCATCCTACATGGAACACAGACGTACTTTCACGACAGGTGTAGACAGAATGGCCCATCTATGGCCGATGGAAACTTTTGGTTCGGCACCAAAATGACAGAGTACCTTAAGGAGAAATGCAAGAAAGTAAGAGAGTACCGAGTCCGAGTGCAGGGCACACGAGAGCGTAGATTTGAGATATTGTGTGCCGACAGGTCTAGGCGTGGCATATTTGCAAGGAAACCTGTGCAAGAGTGTGTCCTAAAGGAAGATGGGACATGCAAGTGCTCCTGCCAGAAACCAAACTTGTACCACAAGCCCTGTTCTCATGTCATTGCCGCTTGCGGGGAGTGCGGCATTGATGAACGCCAATATGTGTCCCCGTACTTTAAAAAGGAAGTAATCATACATACATGGAGTAACGAGATTTTTGGTTTCGGCATCGTCGGCACTTTCACTGAAGACACAAGTCCAGTTTATTACATCCCTGACCCGACGAAGGTAAGGAACAAGGAAGGCCGCCGTCAGACACGGAGGATTCGCAATGATATGGACGAATCCGAGGCTGGCGTTAGCGCTAAACGTTGCAGTAGGTGTGGAGAGGAGGGACATACCTACAAGAAGTGCACGAAAGACGCCGAGGCCCCAAGTGCAGCGGAAGTTCCTGTGGAAGGATCAGGCGCCGATGGAAGGCGGCCAACTGGGGAAGGCACCACTGATAGGCAGCGTCATCGCAGGCGTCCTCGTGCACCTTCGAGTTATGTTGTGTAGTATAGCCGTTGGTTGCTGATGTAATCTCCCTGTAATGTGTACCAATCTGCATGTATTGCTATCTGATTTTCGTTTTAGTGTGGCCAGATCGGCGTGTTATATCTATTGTCGTCTGTTAAAATGTGCTCTTTGTTTTCACTTTGCCAGTGCTGGCCTTTTAAAAGTACTTTGCTGTCTGTTAATTTTTTGACTGTAATGCACTATGTTTAATTGAGCTAATCCGTTTCGCTTCTTTTTCTTTGCAAGTATGGACTACCAGACACCTGAGCTGCTGGATCACACCACCGATCAGACCCATCGGTCGTTTCTCTCGGCGGTGCAGAACCTCCAGCTCGGTACCTTACGTCCTCGACCTTCTAGGCGACTCCTTCCCGTGGACCCTCGGTTCACGACTAGGTACGTACGAATGTTGTACTGTGAAGCTGTATATGTGAACTTACTAACTTGCTTTGTTTTGATTGTCAGGTTGTGGGAGGCAGGCCTTCTGCCGCTGTGTAGGCTGGTAGCAACCGCAGTGGACCCGAATGACCCGGCGAAGGAGTGGGGTATCGACCGGTCGCTGATCACAGCTCTTGTGGACTAGTGGAGACCGGAGACGCACACCTTCCACCTCCCATGCGGTGAGATGGCCCCCACGCTGTAGGACGTTAGCCTCCTCCTTGGGCTGCCTCTAGCCAGCGATCCGGTGGGCCCAGTTGACGGGCTCCAGGCGTGGCGAGACGACATCCTGTAGTGGTTCGCCCCGGTTCACCGTGCTCCGGGGCTTCCCCTCGTCGGCGAGATCTCCCCGTACACGCATGCGGGCCCCCCAGGCTTGGGTACTGAGCTACACGGTAAGAATGCTTTCTTGTTGTTTTATGTTTGTCCTTCAGTCCGTACTAGAATTACAGTGTCAACTTCCTTATATGTTACTGCAGTCTGATCAGCTAGACTCGGAGGCCGACGCGTACTCACTGCAGAGGAGCCTGGAGGCGTACCTGTTGTGGCTATTCGGGTGGGTGATGTTCACCAACTCGCACGGCCACGCAGTCGACAAGGGCTTGATCCCTTACACGGGGGAGATAGTCGATGCCGAGGACGGTGCTGTTCCCCAATACAGTTGGGGATCGGCAGTCCTTGCTGCCACGTACAGGGGTCTGTGCGACGGCTGCAGGAAGACCGACCCAGAAGCGGTCTTCACGGGTTGTCCACTCCTCCTACAGCTCTGGGCGGCAGAGCGGTACGCGATCGGCCGCCCCGTGGTGGACCACAGTCCGTACGAGCCGATCCTGTACATGGATGTCCCACCGGAGGACTATCCGATGATGGGGACGGTGTGGTGTCGTTGTGAGGTATGTTCGGTGTTAGAACCGTCTCGGTTTTTTATGTTACTTGGGCTAACGAGAACTCTTTACCTATTTGTATCGTCGGTACGCTCACGTGCAGGTGCAGAAGTCGTACCCAGACTTCATCATGGAGTTCAACAGGATCACAGACGACGACGTTGTCTGGGAGCCGTACAGCGCTGAGGCGGTGATGGCGCGTGCGCTGCTTGGGCTGTCGTCCCTCTGCACCAGGGACCAGGCGTACTGGCTAACGATGACGCCGATGCTGTTCGACATTTCTGTCGAGCCGCACTACCCGCAGCGTGTGATGCGGCAGTTCGGTATGCGCCAGACCTTCGGCCATTCACAACTCCAGGCCGTACCGCAACACGTTTATAGGTATGTGTGGAAATGAATATTCCGTATTATTATGCATTGTGTCACCGGTTGTGCTCTGCAGGTTAAATCGGCGTGGCCAGGCCGCCGGTAGGTTGTGGAGACCCATCGTCATCGAGTACATCAAGGACTGGGTCATAGCCACGAAGGACGTCATCACGGAGATCCACCCCCACACAGCCGACATGTACGAGCAGTACCTTTCCTGGTACCAGCCCCGTACCAGACTACGGGTGACGTTCACTCCCGGGGCTCCACAGGCGCACGTCGCGGGGGTGCGAGACGCATACCCGACACACCGCGACCTGGACTACTTCCGCGCAGTGAGTCAATGGTTTTCATACTATTTTCAACAGTAGTTACCACGCGCAACTAAGCAAGCATGTCCTGCTGAACAGGCGGACGATGCTAGGCAGGTCGACACGGAGCTTAGCCTACTGTGCCAGCGCCTCGAGGCTGGCATCCCTCTCACGGAGCAGGAGCAGACGATCACGTTTGGCCGGATGCACAACACGATGTGCTCGATCGTCCGTGCTCTGACTTGTCGCCGTTCCGATGCAACCCCGCCGATGCAGATACATATGCGAGGTCCCCATGGTGAAGGGACATCGGCAGGAGCGGCGGGTTCTGCAGGGGCCAGTACGTCGTGGGGAGCAGGTCCTTCCGGTACCGCTGGAGGATCGAGGACGGCAGCCTCCACGATCGGGCGAGGTTTGTCAGGTACGTCAGGTTCGAACATATTCTCCATAACTAACTGCACTTTTTATTTGGCTGACGTGAACTTTTCTTTACCAGCCCCACGCGGCGGATCTCACCACCACTTGGGGGACACTAGGCGGGGATCTGCCCGGAGCACCTCTGCTTGGATCTCTACCGGGGACGACCTCGTTCTGGAGCAGGACGTGATCAGGTTGTCACAGCTCGGAGGTGCACCGGACACACAGCCGCACGACGCCGGTGCTTCCCCTACTGCTCAGGCGGTCCGAGCCACCCGTGGGGTAGCGGCGGACCGCCTGACGTACTCGCGCGGGCACATGCGAGCGCAGCCTAGGAGGACGGGGAGGCGTACGGACTAGGGGCTATTGTTGTATTTATTTATTTATAGGTCTCGCATAACTTGTTGTATCGGTAAAATGTAATTGTCATTTTATCTTCGACAATAGGAAAATATTAAGAGGGTTGTCACTTTGAATCCTAGAGTTCAAATACTAGTGCGCAAAATTGTAAAGAGCTTAATCTTTTAAAAATCCTTTTTAGTACAAGTTTTTCTGTCATGAACGGAAATTATGTTGGTTCGGACCGGAATTTCCATTCAGTTCTGAGGTTGAATTTTGGTTCTGTTTTCCAACTTTAATGGAACTTCCGTTGACCTTGGGCGTAAATTCCGTTGTGCCTCTCTGCTAACAACCTTAAACGGAACTTTCGTTAAAGTTTACTGGAAATTCTGATCAAACGGATATTCTGTCATACTATTACGGAATATCCGTTGTTTGCAGAGTGCTTCCGCTTTAGTTCAAACTTTTTCATGTCCATATTCACCCCCTCTAGGCTCGATCCCACCCTTCAGATCTGACCTTTCACAAATATTTACAACGGTACTCCGTCCTGTTTGTACCATTTTAAAAGGACAAACCACTTTCGGCGCATACTATGCGCGTGTACGGACCACCTTTACTTGCATAATATAGGCCCCGCGTGCGCCACATTGCAACAAGCGAGCTTTTGGCGCGTCGCTTTAGTCATGCGTTGTCACGGGCATTCTGAATATATGGTCGGCCACTTCAACTGCTTTTTACATATGCATGTCCCTTATATTTTGACCTGTACGTCTCATAGGGAAATAGACGCACGAAAACCTATATAAAAGCACCATCATAGTAGTAGAGGGCCTTCACCTAGCCCCTCGGGCAAACTTCGCACCGTTTATGAACTACGGCCACTACCTGCCTCACTAATTTCCTTTTCTTCTTGTAGTAGCATCGAACAATGCCTCCTACACCTCTTTTCGTGGAGGATTGCAACTGGCGATATTTAGGTTTCGCTTTGGTACTGCCACCTTGGGCTGAACGCTCGATATGCCTTTGTGGTGACTGTTGCCGGCTACGCGTATCTCATCAGGAGGAGACTTACGGCTGGAGATACTTCGAGTGCGTGCACCAGAGTTCCCAGGTACGTGTTTCAGTCAAGTCTTTGTCATATTCATTTTTACGCCCACGACTCTTACACCAGGATATTTACCTTAACAGACCGAGGGAAGATATTGCGGCTTCATCGAGTGGATTGACAACGACAACCCGGAATATGACTACCTCCCGTTAGACGAAAGCATGGCGCAATACATGGCTAGGAGGGCGGAGCACGAACAACGTCTAGAGCTAGAAGGGGCAGACTGGAGAAATCGATCTCTCGGACTACCACGATGAGAGGACCGTCCAACGTGCGCTTGTGGTGATCGTTGCCAGGTCGTCAGGTCGAGAAGGCCAGGAACTCTGCGACGCAGAAGCTTTGTTTGTCCGAACATTCTTGATGACGATATCGATGTAAGTTCAAGCTGCACCTTACTTCCTGCAGATAGTTTACCTTCACCAAACGTGACGAATTTACTAATCAAACTCGTCCCACAAGATCCTCCAAGGAGGTGTCAATTCAGACAATGGATTGACAATTTCACGCCATCAGATCTATCACGGCACTGGAACATGTAACCAGAATCACCAGCCGACTACAGCTTGTCTAGATCGTACCATGAACGAATCGCCCACTTTTCTAGGAACCGGTGACTAGAACGAGCGGATACATTGTACTGCTGTTAACGCCAAAATTTGGTAAGGCCCTGTATCAGATTCGGTCAAAGGGAAAATTGCAGTCAACTGGCGGAAATTGATCTAGAAGAGACCGATTCCGGAAGGGAGCCGTGAAGACCGCTGTTTGGCAGTTATTTACTGTATCTATTAATTAGGCAAGTGTTTATCTTTAGGAAACCTGGCCTCGTGTCCGGTCAGGCCTTGTTAGTGTTTTCTGTTATGATTAGGAAATCATGTACCGTGTCCAATAAGGACTCATGAAACTCGGGTATAAATACGTACGCCCGGGGAAACCTTGTAAATCATCACTCGATCAATACAAATTCGGCGCATCGCCACCCTTCCGACGGGATCTTGCTTCTCGAGCCGGGCTGCATCGGTTAGGTCCGACCTCCTGCGAGAGGGTAAGTCTCATCACCCTGGCTACCTATCGGCTAGGACTTCCTCGGTTAGGTCCGATATTCTAGTCGGTTTATGGTAGTCGGCTTACCACGATATATTTATTTTATCTATGGCTGTATCAGTTCAGTTTGATCTCATAGATTGATTAGGTATATCACATCACGCGTGCGTAGATTGTATCAGCTTACTGGGGACGGTTTATCATCAGTTTGTGCTGCATCGGTTTGGTCCGACCTACTAAACTGCTAGCAATAAATCGTCCCTGCTAGGTTTATACTTTATGCGCAAGCGTCTTATCGGGGTGTATAGCCGGTCAGTTATCATGTTTTAGCATCACGATTGCATCAGATCTATCGGCTTATCGAGATCTCATTATCATTATCAGTCTGTGCTGCAACGGTTGGGTCCGATCTACTAGACTGACAGTAATAACGTTACTCTTAATAAGCCGATGGGTTTTATGCGATGTTGTTATCGGAGCGCTTAGCCAATAAGTTATTTCTTATTAAATATAGCCGATTATGCTACTTGCCTTGTTATACATTCTTGCCTGCATTACTGTTATGATCGGCTAAGGGCCAGCCGATTGGTTTACTCTGCCGATCCGAGTGCGAGCACAAGCAAATTCCTGGGCACGACCTCAGCCAAGTTCCTGGGCACGACTCAGGTAAGGACCCGGGCACGAGCATAGGTAAGAACTCGGGCACAGGCACGGATAGCAGATGAAGATCCCGGGCGCAGGTGCGAGCAAGGGCCCGGGCACGGGCATGGGCAATATCTCCGCGGCGATACCAGTAACCTTAGCCATGATCGGCTGAAGTTCATTTAATCTATTTACTTACGCATCCTGCTTGTTTATTTTTATCAAGTTTGCAGCCGATTTTTGAGCATTCCTTCGATGATCGGCTAGTGTAATACTTGTTTATTATTATGTTATTGCTCTTGCCGTCATCGGCTTTTAGCCGATGTATAAGTGCTACAGTGCATATCGGCCATCGGCCGATGAGATGAGTCCAAGCCGGCTTCTAGCCGATTGGCTCACGAATTTGACATCTTTTCTCCTTGTCAATTGCAGGGTCAAATTGACTGGCACGCCTACGAACCTCAAGATTTTAGGACCTGCACTGGAGTGAAGCAAATCTCCCAGGCCTTCGCGTGTCTCCCAGACGCCGGACGGCCCCGGCGGGTTTTCGGCGTCAACACGTTTTTTGGCACGCCTGGTGGGACGCGAAGTTTCAACAATCAGATCTGCAACATGGCCAGGAAAGAAGTCAAAACAGACAACATAATTCCGGTCAGCATGGAAGATTTAACAGATGAACAAAAACAGCAAATTGAGCAAACTATGGCCAATTTTCAGAAGCTGTGCTTAGAGTCCTTCAGCATGACAAGGCAAGGGCCGATTCAAAAATCCCAATTTCCGAAGCCAGTATTGGTTGGAGAATCGAGCCGTACGCCACCTGAGAGTCCACTGGTAAAACCCTTACAAGAGATGGTGAATGAAGCAGTTCATCACGCGCTCATCAATCAGTCAGGAATTCTGGTGAACACACTTCATAATCTTATAAAGAAGACGTGGATGGATCGATTATTCAAGAGCCTACTCGGGGTCCTGTTTTCCTCCCACCAAAAGTTGAACCAAACCAAGTTGCTTACAACGTCAGCAGAGACATACCAAAAAAACCTGTTTTACACATAATCAGGCTGGGGGGCAACAGGATATTCCTGCTGGATATCATCGGTCTGCTTACTATGGGGGATATTAGCAAAATTATCCAGGAGGCGGGGCTGATCCAGGCAGTTACCAAAGGGAGTATCATAGACAGAATCGGCAACAAACTCCACCTGTCCAGTACCAACAAGACAACCTGAGGGAAGAAGATCTATCAACTAGGGTTGCTGAAATAGTAAGGGAGCAGTTCGGGATCAAGCCCAAGGAACAAACATTCATGTATCGGCATCCATATCCTGAGTGGTTCGACAGGGTTCCATTACCACACCGATACAGGGTCCCAGATTTCTCTAAGTTCTTAGGGCAGGACAACACGTCTACAGTGGAACATGTCAGCCGATTCCTGGCACAGTGCGGGGAGGCATCGGCTGAAGAGGCTCTGAGGGTTAGATTTTTCCCCTTGTCACTATCTGGATCGGCTTTTACATAGTTCTCTTCATTACCACTGAATTCTGTTCGGGGGTGGGCCGATCTAGAAAAATAGTTTCATAAATACTTCTTTGCTGGAATCCACGAGATGAGACTGACAGATTTGACATCGGTTAGGCAACGGCCAGATGAAACAGTACCGGAATACGTTCAGCGGTTTCGGGACGTCAGAAACCGATGTTTATAGTTTTAAACTTGAGCGATGGGCATCTGGCCGATGTGCTTTCCAGGGTCTCTTGGCGCCAATTAAGGAGAGATTTTCATCACAAGAGTTCGAGTCCCTGGCGCATCTGGTACAAAAGGTATCGGCTCATGAAAGCCGATTCCAAGAGGCGAAAAAGGATAAATATCAGAGAAGGGTTGCTCAAGTTCAAGTTTATTCATCAAGCTCAGACGATGAGGTATCCGATGCTGAGGTTGGATTGGCGGAGTGGGCCAGGAATAAGAAATCAGTATCATGCCCAAGGGTCAAGGATATCGGCAAGGAGGAGCGGTATGATTTTGATATTAGTAAAGCCGATAAAATCTTTGACTTGCTGTTACAAGAGAAGCAGATACAACTGCCGCCAAACCACGTGATTCCTTCAGTCGAAGAATTAAAGAAGAAAAGATATTGCAAGTGGCACAATACTATATCGCATCATACTAATGAGTGCAAGGTTTTCGGCAACAAATTCAGTCGGCTGTCGAACAAGGAAGAATCAAGTTCGAAGACAAGAAGCCGATGAAGATTGAAGGACATCCGTTCCCTGTAAACATGGTTTATGCGGGATTGTCATCAAGGGATCAGGCCGATGGAGCAAGACGTCAAAGGTATAAGTCAAGGATTACTTCATCGGATATGATAGAAAAATACTCGAGGTATGAGGAACAGAGAGATGAGACAGAAAGATATAATCCGCATTGGGATTGCCCGTTCTTCCGATTCTGCTGGGATCAAGGGATGAGATTGCCATCAGTAGAAGATTGCCCCGAGTGCAGTAATATGGGGAATCAGCATGATCAACAGTAGGGGTTTTCACGGGATCGGCCGCTTGGAGAAAGAGCATCGGTTCATAGCCGATTAGGGCCGATCCATGAAGAATTCTTTGGGGAGGATGAAGAGGAAGTACAGGAAAAACAAGTCTAGAATCCTCAATGGTGCCCTAGTGGGATATTCACGAAGAATCAAAAAAGAAGGGCACAGCGACTACGACACCGAGAGCAATAGGAAGAACAGAGACAAGATCAGGAAGAGGCCGATCATCGTCACAAGAGAACTAAACAAGTATGGCGCGTGAAGAGAAAAGACGATGAAGCTGATCAATCGGCCCCAGTAGATATGGTGTTCTTTTTGCCTCGGGAGTATAAAGCACTTTCATCGGATGAAGAAGGCGATGAGGAAATTTTCGCTCAATTGACGTTGCAACCCAATCAGGCCATATTTGATAAACCTGAAGAGTCAGAGCATCGGCACCTGAAGCCATTATATATCAAGGGCTATGTGAATGGGAAGCCGATGACAAAGATGCTGGTTGATGGGGGAGCAGCAGTTAATCTCATGCCTCATGCTACATTCCGGAAATTGGGAAAGACTGCCGAAGATTTGATCAAGACAAATATGGTGCTAAAAGGACTTCGGTGGAATTCATCAGAAGCAAAAGGCGTATTAAACGTGGAGTTGACAGTGGGGAATAAGACACTACCCACCACGTTTTCGTCATCGACGGAAAGGGGTCGTTTTATAGTTTGCTTCTCGGTAGGTTAGGACTGGATTCACGCGAACTGTTACGTGCCTTCGACAATGCATCAATGTTTGATACAATGGCAGGGAGATCAAGTCGAAGTGGTCTTAGCAGATCGGTCAACCAACATTGCAATGACCGATCTACCAGTCTGGGAAGCCGATGGTGTTGACTGCCTATCCGGGAAAATATGGAGGAGACTATCTCAAGTCACCAGCCAAGGGATACAGCCGATTTCAGCAAGTCGGCTCTGAATTGTTACTCGTGATGGGCTCCATTGAAGACTTCGAGGGAAAACTAGGCAAGGATTTACGTCGGCCGATGATTTGGAGGAGATCGACATAGGACCAGAGAGATAGCCAAGGCCGACGTACATAAGCAAAAAAAATTAAGTCCTGAACTTCGAGAAGAATTGATAACACTGTTGAAGGAGTATCGGGATTGTTTCGCTTGGGAGTACCATGAGATGCCAGGATTAAGCCGATCAATTGTTGAACATCGGCTGCCCATTAAATCAGGATATCGGTCATTCAAACAGGCTCCAAGGAGTTAAGGCAGAATTATATGAGCCCCAATTAAAGCGGAAATCACAAGGTTGTATGATGCCAAATTTATAAGGCCGTGCCGATATGCTGCGTGGGTTTCTAATATCGTCCCGGTGGAGAAGAAAATGGAAAATTGAAGGATATGTTTGATTTCCGGGATCTGAATAAAGCTACCCCAAGGATGAATACCCAATGCCTATAGCGGATTTCATTGGTGGATGCAGCCTCAGGCCACAAGATTATCAGCTCATGGACGGCAATGCAGGATACAATCAGAATTTTTATGGCTGAAGAAGATATACATAAGACTGCGTTTCGGTGTCCAGGAGCTATCGGCTTGTATGAGTGGGTAGTAATGACTTTTGGATTGAAAAAGTGCCGGTGCGACTTATCAAAGAGCGATGAATTATATATTTCATGATCTCATCGGCTTGTTGGTAGAAATTTACATTGATGATGTAGTGGTTAAGTCTAAAAGTGAGGAAAGCCATATAGCTGATCTGCGAAAAGTGCTGGAGAGGGCCAAGAAATACGGACTAAGGATGAATCCCAATAAATGCGCTTTTGGTGTATTGGCTAGGCAGTTTTTGGGTTTAATGGTTCATGAACAAGGGATTGAAGTTAGTCAGGGAAGCATCAGAGCCATTAAGACTACAGAGCCACCAAGCAATAAGACAGAGTTGCAATCATTGATCGGCAAGATTAATTTCGTAAGGAGGTTTATATCAAATTTATCAGGGAGAATCAAATCTTTTACTCCGTTGTTGAAGTTGAAAGCCGATCAAGAGTTTGTGTGGGGGGCAGCACAGCAGAAGGCATTCGACGAGATCAAAAACTATCTGAGTTCCCCACCTATTTTAATTCCGCCGCAGAAAGGAGTGCCGTTCAGGTTGTACTTGTTAGCCGATGAGAAATCCATCGGGTCTGTTTTGATACAGGAGTTTGAGAGAAAAGAGCGAGTTGTGTTTATCTGAAGTAGAAGGCTTTTGGATGCTGAAACAAGGTACCCTACGGTGGAGAAATTTTGCCTGTGTTTATATTTCTCATGTACAAAGTTAAGGCATTATGTCCTATCGGCTGAGTGTACAGTAGTTTGCCAGGCCGATGTGGTCAAGTATATGTTGTCGGCTCCAGTTTTGAAAGGGCGAGTTGGTAAATGGATTTTTGCTTTGACAGAGTTCGACCTGAGATATGAATCGGCTAAAGCAATCAAGAGACAAGCAGTGGCTGATTTCATTGTACAACACAGAGGATCTCATGAAGATTATGTAGAGCCGATCCCATGGACTTTGTTTTTTGATGGATCGGTTTGCAAGCATGGATCTGGTATCGGCTTGGTTATTATATCGCCTCGGGGGGCAAGTTTTGAGTTTGCTTTTACAATTAAACCTTATCGGACTAATAATCAAGCAGAGTACGAGGCGGTATTAAAAGATCTACAACTTTTAAAGGAGATCGGAGCCGATGTCATAGAGATAATTGGCGATTCTTTATTGGTGGTCAAGCAGTTGTCTGGAGAATATGAGTGCAGGGATGATGTTTTGAGGTCATATTATGAAGAGTGTACGGATTTGTTAAAGGATTTCAAGATGGTATCAATAGATCATATTCCCAGGGAGCAGAATTTAGAAGCCAATGATCTTGCACAAATTGCTTCAGGGTATTGGCTGAATAGGCAGGTTGAGGTTGAAATAGCCGATATTGATATTCAGAACAAGGCCGATGACTGGAGACAGGAGATAATTGATTACTTGCAAAATCCGTCGCAATCAGTTTCCAGGAAAATTCGGTATAAAGCTACTAAGTATGTGCTGCTTGATGGGGAACTGTATTATCGGACTTTTGAGGGAGTTCTGCTTAGGTGCCTAAATTTGGAAGAAGCCAAAGTGGTTATGTGCGAAGTGCATGAAGGCGTCTGTGGGACTCATCAATCGGCTCATAAGATGAAGTGGTTGCTGAGAAGAGTAGGATATTTTTGGCCGACGATGTTGGAAGATTGTTTCAGATACTACAAGGGGTGTCAAGATTGTCAGAAATTTGGAAATGTACAGCGAGCACCAGCATCGGCTATGAATCCTATCATCAAACCGTGGCCGTTCAGAGGTTGGGGGATTGATATGATCAGCCAGGTTTTTCCTCCATCAAGTAAAGGACATAAGTTCATATTGGCGGCGACAGATTATTTTACCAAGTGGGTAGAAGCGATTCCTTTGAAGAAAGTTACGTCCAAGGAAGCGATCGAGTTTGTAAAGGAGCATATAATTTATCGGTTTGGAATTCCTCAGACGATAACTACTGATCAGGGGTCTATCTCCGTGTCTGATGAGTTTCAACAGTTTGCTGCCAGTATGGGAATCAAGTTGTTAAATTCATCGCCTTATTATGCTCAGGCCAATGGGCAGGCGGAAGCTTCTAATACAAAGTTTTGATCAAGTTGATTAAGCGGGAAAATTGATGAGCAGCCACCGGCGATGGCATACTACATTAGCCATTCATTGTGGGCCTATTGGATGGCATGTCACGGGTCTACTCGGGTACCGCCGTATCAGTTGGTATATGGACATGAGGCAGTTTCTACCTTGGAGACTAACATCGGCTCTAGAAGAATTTCTTTGCAGAATCAGTTAACAGCCGATGATATTATAACTTAATGACGATGAACTTGAAGATTTGGCTCAGAATCGGTTGAGGGCATTGGAAAGGATCAAAGGAAAACAAGGCTAAGGCAGCTCGGCATTACAACAAAAAGGTGGTGAATAAATCATTCGCCGAGGAGATCTTGTGGTGGAAATTGATTTTGCCGATCGGTCCAGAGATAATAAGTTTGGAAAATGGTCGCCTAATTGGGAAGGGCCCTATCGGATTAATCGCTGTGTGCCTAGGAATGCCTATGTATTAGAGGATCTTGACGGGACGGAGTTTGCTAAAGCGCTTAATGGGAAATATCTCAAGAAATACTATCCTAGCGTTTGGATCAATTCTTAAATCGGTTAAGTGCAGCCGATTTCTAAAATAGTTCTAAAAGCCGATGTTTTTTGCATCGCCTAAAGATAGCCGATATCAATCGATATCGCCTTTAGATCAAACAGAAATATTATCAAGGATGGAGGCAGGCAACAGAGCCGATCAGAATATATTACAGCACAACCAACATGTTTCGAGAGGCCATCGGTCATTAATTTACATGAACTTTTGGATTGTTTCAATTGCACGCAAGCGGATTTGGTCAATTTCATTGATGGCCCGAATGTCGTCTTCATCGGAGCCCGGGATGGTCTTCAAATTCGTGCGCCGATGAATGACTTGACGCACCGTCGCTGCAACCTTAGCTTCTTGGTCTTGGATGGCTTGCGGCAGGCCGATAAGCTGGGATTCTGTTGCTTGAAGATCTTTGCGGACTTTTTCAAGTTCTGCCAGCAAATCGGCTTCCTTCTTCTTCAGTTGATCTAATTTCGGTTGGAGCTCTTGGGGGGCAGCTGCCATGTCATCAAGTCTTTTCTTCTCTATTTGAGCTAGCAGCCGATCGGCTTGGATGTCTTCGGTGATCTTCTGTTGGTCAGCGCGATCGGCTATGCGCTATCTAAGCTTGATGAGTTTAAATCTCTGAGACTCCAGATATGCTGCGGGGGTTAGTGCGTCGACGAGTTCTTCGGGCAGATGGTGTTCAATTTCTGCAAGCCTTGCCCGAATCGGCCCACAGTCTTCCACTAACGCATCAATTGGATTTTCCAGCCGACTGATGATGCTCGTCAAGTACTCACGCACATCGGCTGGGAAGGAAGGTTTGGTTGCTGTGCTAGTGGTTGTTTCGTCTTCTGCCTCCAAGTATTTGCCAATGTCAAAAGAAAACAAGTCGGCTAAGGACTGCAAAATTGACATCGGTAAAAGGATCAGTAGAAAGTTAAAAGCAAAATATGGGCATAAAGAGGTTACCTGAGGAAAGACATCGGCAGCTCGGGTGATATCGGCTTCAGGGAGATGAATAGGTTGTTCTTCGGAGGGGCCGATGTCAGCCGATGGAATAGGAGCAGTCTTATCGACGGCTGGAGGACTTGGTGCTGAGAGTGGGGCAGCTGGAGAAGCCATCGGCTCAGTGCTTGGAGGGATGTCGGAAGAAGGTTGAGGTTCTGGAGCCGATGACTCGAGCTGAGAAGGAAACTAGTAAGATGAATGAGAAAGCGGGTAATAATGTCAAGACTTGGCGCGTACCTGAGGGGATGAGGGGGCCGATGTTGTCTGGGGAGAAGATGGCGTCGTGGCAACGGCATCGGCACCGGTTTTCTGCTTCTTCAGGGAGGGGCGTTGCGCTAACTTCTTCCGTTTTTGTCCTATCGGCCGAGGCGCCTTGAGGAGAGCCGATGGAGATGGAGCATCGCGCCCTAAGTTTGGAGTGGCCGATGGAGGTTGATACAGAATCGGCCGACCGCTGTTGCTTGTTGTTTGGGGCTCGACGCTGGCAGCCTGCAAAATAAGAGTGAGAGATAGTTGGAGATGATGGTTAAGGCTTGTGGGTGCTACCTCTTCATCAGATTCGATGTACTCGGTGTCAAGACGGGAAGAGTAGCAGGTGGCCGCTAAGCTGAATATATGTTTCTTCCATTCTGACCACCATCGGACAAAAAGCTTGGTGTTGGCAGTGCAGATATACACCTCGGTGGCGGTGCCTAGAAGAAGGGGGTCTGTCAAAGTTCGCATCCGATCATATTCTAGGGCGTTGCTAACGTTGCCCCGGGCCTGAAGTTTGTCGATGAAGAATAGGCCGATCGGAAGTTGACCAAGGCCAAGCTGGCGGGAGCCGACCGATGGGTGGTAAAACTCATATGATGGTTGTGATCGGCCCAGGGAAAAGCCAGTTGGCAGCAGACGAGGGGTGATGGCCGATAAGAATATGGCCTTGGACTCATCATTATCCAAAGTATTAAGTGGGTCGAAGTTGGAAGGCATCTCAAATGATGATGCGTCATTATATGCAAACCAGAGAGTGGCCTCCTTGGTGAAACCATAATAAAACCCCTTGAACCACTGACTAAGTCCAGCGGGGGTTATCTTGCCGCCAGAGAGGGCCGATGCAGCTTCGCCCATGGAAACGTATCGGCGGTAAATGGGGTCTTGGTCTTCTGTGTAATTGGCTGGAAAGGATTGGTTGAGAAGAGAAGTCCCAGAGAAGGCCTTGGAGGTGTAAACATTGAGCCAGAGCTGTACAAAGCACCAAGGACCCCCGATATGGCCGACGGGCTGGCCGGCCGATAGCTTGGTCGCCACTTGGTGAAGCAGTTGATAGGTGGCGCCAAGGAGGAATTGTCCCAAGGGGATCTGTTTCCGATCAACCAAGCATTCTGCCAAACATTGCATGTTGATCATCAGACCGAGGGTTGCGCCACCAAAGACAAATCGTTCCAGCCACAAGTTCAGAAAAGCAACATGCTCCCAGTCATCGACTGATCCAGTTCCCTTATTATGAATGGATATGTACCTGGACCAGCCGCCAATGTTCTTTGCTTGGAGCCGATGAGCAGGTTTGAAGCGGAGCTTGAAGGGGTCGATGTAGCTCGTTGTGTCAAGACAAGTGAGCATGGTCACATCCAGCAAGGTGGGGGTCATCGGCCCGTGCCCGAACATGAAGGCATTGAGGGCATCGGACCAGAAGTATGAGGCCGAGTGCGAGTAGAGGTTCATTCCTTTCTATATCGGCCAAAGAAAGGTTAATGCAATGGCCGATATGCGATTCTTCCCAGTAGGTTCTCTTCGCGGCCAATACTCGGATGTACCAATCCCTCCACCCAGGCAGCTTGCTCGGCCATGACCTGAAGCTATTGGTCCAGTCACTGACTCGCAGAAATTGGTAACGCCAAAATTTGGTAAGGCCCTGTGTCAGATTCGGTCAAAGGGGAAATTGCAGTCAACTGACGGAAATTGATCCAGAAGAGACCGATTCCAGGAAGGAGCCGTGAAGACCGCTGTTTGGTAGTTATTTACTGTACTTATTAATTAGGCAAATGTTTATCTTTAGGAAACCTGACCTCGGGTCCGGTCAGGCCTTGTTAGCGTTTTCTGTTATAATTAGAAAATCATGTACCGTGTCCAATAAGGACTCGTGTAACTCGGGGTATAAATACGTACGCCCGGGGACCTTGTAAATTATCACTCGATCAATACAATTTCGCGTTAACAGCATCGCCACCCTTCCGACGGGATCTTGCTTCTCGAGCCGGGCTGCATCGGTTAGGTCCGACCTCCTGCGAGAGAGTAAGTCTCGTCACCCCGGCGACCTATCGGCTAGGACTTCCTCGGTTAGGTCCGATATTCTAGTTGGTTTATGGTAGTCGGCTTACCACGATATATTTATTTTATCTATGGCTGCATCAGTTCAGTTTGATCTCATAGATTGATTAGGTATATCACATCACGCATGCATAGATCGTATCGGCTTACTGGGAGCGGTTTATCATCAGTTTGTGCTGCATCGGTTAGGTCCGACCTACTAAACTGCTAGCGATAAATCGGTCCTGCTAGGTCGATACTTTACGTGCAAGCGTCTTATCGGGGTGCATAGCCGGTAAGTTATCATGTTTTAGCATCACGATCGCATCAGATCTATCGGCTTATCGAGATTTCGTTATTATTATCAGTCTGTGCTGCAACGGTTGGGTCCGATGTACTAGACTGAATAATAACGTTACTCTTAATAAGCCGATGGGTTTTATGCGATGTTGTTATCGGAGTGCTTAGCCGATAAGTTATCCCTTTTTAAATATAGCCGATTATACTGCTTGCCTTGTTATGCATTCTTGCCTGCATTACTGTTACGATCGGCTAAGGGCCAGCCGATCGGTTTACTCTGCCGATCCGAGTACGAGCACAAGCAGGTTCCCGGGCACGATCTCAACCAAGTTCCCGGGCACGACCTCAGTCAAGTTCCCGGGCACGACCTCAGGTAAGGGCCCGGGCACGAGCAAAGGTAAGAACTCGGGCACGGACACGGACAGCGGATGAAGATCCCGGGCGCAGATGTAAGCAAGGGCCCAGGCACGGGCGCGGGCAATATCTTCGCGGCGATACCAGTAACCTTAATCATGATCGGCTGGAGTTCCTTTAGTTTATTTTACTCATGCATTCTGCTTGTTTATTTTACCAAGTTGATAGCCGGTTTTTGAGCATCCCTTCGATGATCGGCTAGCGCAATACTTGTTTATTATTATGTTATTGCTCTTGCCGTCATCAGCTTTTAGCCGATGTATAAGTGCTACAGTGCGTATCGGCCATCGGCCGATGAGATGAGTCCAAGCCGGCTTCCAGCCGATTGGCTCACGAATTTGACATCTTTTCTCCTTGTCAATTGCAGGGTCAAATTGACTGGCACGCCTATGAACCTCAAGACTTTAGGACCTGCACTGGAGTGAAGCAAATCTCCCAGGCCTTCGCGTATCTCCCAGACGCCAGACGGCCCCCGACGGGTTTTCGGCGTCAACAAACGGCTAGGGAGATGGAAATGAGGACGATAACATTTCATTTTTTGTGGTAATGTGTAGTATACCCTAGGTATGTAGCTGTATACAGTATTTTTGGCCTAGCGAATTATAACTTACGTTTATTTGGTTATAATGTAGGTTGCTATGGATGCGTTTGGTATGTCCAGTTGTCAATGACCTCCGATTGGCATGCCTCCGCCGATGTGTTGGTGCGGAGATGATTGCAAAGTTGCAATAAGTGAGCAGGATCACACATACCGACAAAGGTATTCGATGTGTGCTAATTACGCCTACTCCCCGAAGAAGCCGAAGCCACAAGGAAAGAAAGGGAAATCGAAGAAGCCAGTGGAGGTAATACGAATTATCTTGTAGTACGAATTATTTGAACCTTTGAACTAACAAATTAGCATATGTCAAGGCACCGAAGCCTCCTCCGTCTCTGTGCGACTTTGTGTAGTGGATAGATACGGAGATCCGTCCAGAGGATGCAGAGTTTCTTCGCAGGTCATGGGAATGGCGCAGGGAGCGGCTCGAACGTCTTTGGGCAGCAGAAGTAGAGTAGGAGACTGAGCAGAAGAGAAAGGAGGAGAAGGAGTGGTAGGAGCAGGAAGCCCGTGAGGCAGATAGGGAGAGGAAGCAGAGAGGGCACTACGTGCGAAGCAAGCTGGGCCAGAGGCAGTGAGGAAGGGGAAGTACCCATGCTGCATACAGTAGATGCATATCTAGTCAGATTTCTGTTTGAAATACCCTAAGGCATGTAATAACGATAACTAGAAATGTTTCATGTGCCGTTTGTACTCGTTGGATGGATAATTTTATTAGGTTCGTAAGCAATTAACGTGTGCTTGGTTGTCAACGCTCGGAATCTACTTTCACCATGAAGTTGAAACTCGAAAATTCAAGTTTTTTATTAGTTTCGTCGCAAACGTAGACCGTAAGGAGTACATCGTTTGATCGACAAGCGTAAATGAAGTAAAGAGGTTTCTTCAGTAAACGTAGGATTAATAAAACATGACGTACAACAGGATAACTATTACTGGTACAACATACTACGGGCCTTAGCCGTAACCTTTAGACCTCTTCGTCTTCCTACCCTGCGCTCGCAACTGGCTCTAGGAGTACTTCAGCCGGTCTGGTGGTACGTCACGGCCAACGCGGCTCGTTTGCACTGGTGTGGCAGCTGGTGGGTCCTGTGTCTATGGTGGCGGAGCTCCTCCGAGCTGCTAGGAACCTAGTACCTCCTGGATCTCCTCGTCCTCCAAGTCCTCCAAGTCGTCGCCCTCGAAAGGATCCAGTGGCCAACCGCTGCCGCGTGCACCCTGCGCGGAGAAGCCAGTGCCAGCAAACATCCCCAACGCTGTAGAGTGGAACCCTGTGCACAAAATTGTTGATAATTGCAAACCAGAATTTTGCAAGGCAAAAGTAAACTTTGATCTAACCTGAAGGACCTCCTGTGGTGGCCCCGGGGGCACTGCTCATGCCCTGCTGCACGTGCGGTCGTGTGTGGTACGCTTCTTGCGTGGACGTGCCAGCTCCGGAGGGATGTAGGTACGGTGTAGCGAAAATTGCACGAAAGCATATTGATGTAAAATGGTGCATGTCGTAGAAGGAAACATGTTATGAACCGATGGTTAGCGGAATTTACCTCTGGAGGGGCCAACTGGCTGACTGGAACTCTGCTGGTGCACTCTTGCTCCTGCAGGCCGTGGCTGGTACTAACGTACAGCTACGGGAGGTACCGCATCGACCGCACGACAAGTGAGCGCACGAATCACTATGTGTATCGACTGATGGATCCTTCCGAAAGTCGTCCTCTACTCCTCCTCAGTCAACACGATCCCACCGTCCAACCGTCCGAATGCCGCTTCCACATCAGACCGAACCTGTCGTGCTGCATCGGCCTATTTCAAATGTGACGTGAATATGTGTTAGAACCATGTACACTACAAAGGGAATTGTAAAGTACAAAGAGAATGTGACTTACCGCGTGAAAGTAGTCTTGGTCACAATGTGTAGGATACATGTCAGTTGCAGCGGCAACATGTGGCTGTGGATCATCTGGGGTGAACGTCACGCATGTGCGGGTGCGGGGCTGGTACCACCTAAGGTATGCTAGGTATGTGTCCTCAGTGTGTGGACATACCTTGTCGATGACCTCCTCCGTCGCCAACAACCAGTCGTCCACGTACCTCGGCAGTCGGGGATACCACTGAGTGCCACCTGCCTGTCCTCTATGATTATACCTATTTGCAAAAGTGCATTATACTTTATTAAAGAGCTTTAGTACTCAACAAAGATCGCAGCTGTACTAATCGGTGCACGTCGCGCGGCACAACCATCTCCACAGGCACAGGGAAGACCTGACGTAGGCCGAACTGTCGCATCACGCACTGCGGACAGTGGGGCTCGATGAAGATGTCGAACACCAACGCCACTGTCGTCATCTAGTACGTCTGGTCGCGCGTGCACAGAGCCGAGAGTCCGAGCGGTGCATAGGCCACGATGGCCTACAGACTATACGACTCCCAGATGACGTCGCTGGGCTATAGGCGGTCGAACTCCATAACGAAGTCGGAGTAGGCCCTCCTAACCTGCGTGTGGGCGTAACAACGCTGCAAAATAGGACAGGGGGAACATATTAGTGTTTGCGCATAAGTGGTAAACTTAGAATTTCACGTTACGTACCTCATGGCGACACCATACCGTCCCCATAGTCGGACGGTCCTCGGCCGACTGCCCGTACATGCCTCCAAGGCTGCTCTCGTAGGGAGAGTGCTGAATCAGAGAGCGACCTATCGTGAACCGCTCGACTGCCCATAGCTGCAGAAGGAGAGGGCAACCAGCAAGAATCGCACCTGGATTAGTCTTTGTGCACGCATCACAAAGAGCACGGTACGTCGCTGCTAGCACAGCAGATCCCCAGCGGCACTGCGGTACGCAGCCGTCCTCGCTGTCAGCGATCACACGAGCGTAGTGGATCAGTCCCTTGTCCACCGCATGCCCCATCGTGCTGGTGAATATCACCCACCCGAACAGCCACAGCAGGTATGCCTCCAAGCTCCGTCGCACCGAGTATTTGTCGGCTTCAAGGTCTAGCTGATCAGGCTATAAAACAAGATTATAGTCAGCACCACTGTTGCTTTATAGATCGGATGATTGTGAATCGAAGAAATCCGCGACTTACGGTGAACTGTAGCAGCCACGCCTGCAAGGGACCACTCATGGTGTAAGGCGGTAGAGAATCCGACCTACCAAGTCCAGGTCGACGGTGCACGACCTCGAACCGAGCAGTGATGTCCTGTGACCAACCATGCGCCCTGTCAACCAAACCGACTGCGTCCCCTATGAGGGGAAGTCCCAATAGGTAGGACACGTCCTGGAGTGTGGGAGTCATCTCGTCGTACGGTAGGTGGAACGTGTGCGTCTCCGGTCTCCAGCGATCCACCAGTGCTGCCAGAAGTGACCGGTCAGCGTCCCATCACCTGGCGGGGTCCCTCTTGTCCGGTGCGGGCTCAACTAGCCTGCACATCGAAAGAAGTCCAGCCTCACACAACCTGTAGAATATAGCACTGTAGTCAATATTGGGGAACATAGATATGTACAAATGATGTGAATGAATGTTGGTACAGCTCTTATCTCTCACAGAACCAGGGGTCTATCCACAGGAGGTGACGTGAAGGCCGTGGACGGAAGGTGCCTAGTTGGGCATCCTCGATGGCTGACAAGTAAGACCGGTGGGACCAGTCGAGGCCCCGATCGAGCAGCTCCGGTGTCTAGTACGCCATACCTGCATGCAAATAGAGAGTTAGCATAATTTTTATTGTCAAAGCAACAAGTAAGAGTAAGTTCGCAAGGTTAATTGAACAACCATATTACAAATTATTGTTAAGGTTTATAACATTATTACATGACAATAAAAACAACAATACGGTACATATCGTTCTATAATAAAGATCAAGCACGCAACAAAGCAGGAGAACTTAAGTTATAGAATCTCTATTACATCGATACATGGACTAACACTACACCGTAGCACCACCAAATACTCGAGAACGTCTAGTACAGGGTCGTCTTAAAGTTGTTCTTTCACTCGTAGGACGACTGCCATCAGCGACTGAACCCGACGGTCCACCTTCCGCCACACTTGGACCGGTTGCATCCTTCGGACATTTCTTATAGGTATGGCCTGTCTGGTCGCACTTTAAACAACGTTTATACCTTCCACCGGCTTCTGACTCATCCATGTCATTACAAATACGTCTTATCTTGCGGCGACCTGCTGTATCCCTCAATTTTGTTGGGTCAGGAATATAGATAGCTTGAGGATGCTCGGTAGTAAATGTCCCCGCAATACCAAAGCCGTATATCTCTTCACTCTAGGTACTGTAGATTGCTTCTTTCCTGAAATAAGGTGAGACAAAATGACGTGCTTTTATCCCGCACTCACCGCTCACAGCAATAACATGAGAACATGGCTTGTGGAGCAGAGTAGGCTTTCAGCATGAGCACTTGCAGGTCCCGTCTTCCTTCAGCACACACTCCTGCACAACTCTTTTGCGATAAATTCCACGTATGCCCTTGTCGACACACAATATTTCAATTCTGTACTCTTGTGTACTTTGAGGAATAACTCGATATCTTCGGGTCTTATTACTTTTATCTTGCATGTACTTAGTCAGTAGTATGCCAAAGAAAAGATTATTGTCTGCCATTGAGGGGCTAGCTGCTCTGAACCGATCTCTGAAGTACTTGCATGTGCCATGCAAGATAAATTCAACAATGCCAACAAGTGCGAGCCCTTGAACACCACGCATCACCTAGTTCTAAATCTCTGCCAAATTTATGGTCATTATGCCGAATCGAGAACCATCTTTGTCATACTACAAGGCTCATTTCTCCTTTGGCTCATTCTCAATCCACCCTAAAAATTTTCTAACCGACGATGCCGACCTTCTTCTGATACGAGGTCCGTCACTTGATAGAGGTCCAAGAGCTTATGGAGCCTCATCCCCTACAAGGGTAACCCTCCTGGACTGCTCATCTGTTTGTTTAGATGTCAGCTCATCTAACCTCCTCCAAAGCTCATTGAATTTCTTCTCCTGATTCTAGGCGCATAGCCTCTTGAAAAGATCCATAAGATGCTTATTCTTAAACTATCTGTAGAAATTAGCACCCATATGACGCATGCACCATCTACTTTGAACATCGGACCACCTTGGTGGGTACTCCTTCTTAGCACATCCATCCTTCATCCATTCTTCAATTGCCCACAGCAAGCCGGCGTGACGGTCATGTATTAGGCATATGTCTGGCCTTATCCGTACAACTGCAGACTTAACCCTTTCTAGGAACCAGTACCAGCTATCAGTGCTCTCGCTCTCAACAAAAGTAAAAGCCATCGGTAGAACTTGATTGTTCCCATCAACTCCAATTGCTGTCAATATCTGTCCTCTGTATTTTCCGGTCAGAAATGTCCCATCGATGCAAAGGATGGGACAACAATGCACAAAGGTCTGAATGCAAGCACCTAATGCAAAGAATACCCATTGCAACACACTTTGATTACCATGGTCAATTGATGGAAAAGCTTTCAGATCATAACAGGTCTCCGGATTCCTCTGAAGAATAAAGGCTAACATACGAAGCAAATTATCATAAGATGCTTTAAATGTGCCAAACCTCATCTCTACAACCTTCTGTTTCGCCCTCTATGCCTTAGCATAGCAAATTGTGTACTTGAATTTCTCTTCAATATGTCTAACGATTGATCTTGGTTTGTACCCCAGGTGATTCACAATATGGGAGTACATCTCTGTTGCAACAAATACAGATGTCATGTTTCTATGGTATTTCTCGATACCTTGTAAGCAATATGAATGCTCGGTCACAACTGAAACTTGCCAATAATTCTTCCATTTACCCTTGAATACGTGCACCCATCATGGACACGCATCCTTCATGCACTTCACTTCAGACACCAACTTGCTTGACTTCACGACCGAGAACTCTCTCTGAAGTGACACCGCCTATTATTTCACTGCCTCTTTCAAATCCTCTATATATACATACTTAGCCCCCTGGATGACCTCATTCTCCTTGTACTCCCATGGCACATGATGCCACTTGGAGATAACAAGGCCGGAGAAGTCCTCATTGCTCCATTCTGTAGATATCACGTTGTCCTCATCAGACGAATCATCATCCTCTGCATGCTCGTTTTCAGCATCTTCCCTATCTATTTCTTCAACGATGGTGTCGATTAGTTCTCCCTCATCTGCCATACCTGTTGGCTGCCTATCTTCTTCATTCCCTCTTTCATTTTCTTCCATTGTTTCGGTATCACCTCCCGTCGTACTTGAACCCTCATCATCTTGTACGGGTATTGCAGCAGCGGTGTTATCCTTCTCATACACTGACACAAGTATGCTCAGTGGCCAACCACGTTGGAATGCATTCTCTACGTATCATCTCTAAGTGGCAGTACAATCCACCGGCATCAGTTCCCAAAAAAAAACCTCCAACTGCACAACTGACTACAATATACAAGGTTATTACGTTGATCTATGGGTCAAGTCAAAAGCCTCGCGTCAGCCAGTTGTACACTGACCCGAAACTTCTCTCAACTGGCTAATCAATGCCCTTAGCCATTGAACTAAACTCCGATAGATCTATACCTTGTGGACCATATCTAACATTTCCTTATCCGTGAAATAATTGAAATATCACCTTATTTGACATCTCTGTTGATGAAAAAATACAATTAAATTAGATACCAACATTCTCCTCACATCTAATACCGTGTAATCACGATTTTATAACTACCATCTTTACACAAATTACGTCGCCTAACAGATTGATTAAAAACCTACAGATCTACAGGTAACAACTTATTTTCATATAGTACTATACATGTAACTAGTACAATACTACATCAATTCTTGCATAGAAATAGAAATTACAAAGGGACAATAGATTCTACCTGCAGATGAATCAGCAAACTGGCAGCTTCACTGCTTTCGTTCAGTCTCGCTCCCAGCTCTCTCTTTTTTTTTCTGTGATTTCTGTGAATTTTGTGATATTTTTAAGACTGGGAGGGGTCTTATACTGGCCCAGCAATAAACCGCCCTCCCAGAGGGCGGCAAGAGGGCCACCCGCAAAAGCGTTGGCCCTGCGGTTGGTGTTTTTGCAGGTAGCCCCTGGGCGGGGGCCGCCTGTAAAAGGACAGACAGCCGTCGACCGCCCTACCCACGGTCATTGGCCAAAAACGCTCTCCCAGAGAGCGTTGGGAGTATTTTTTTGTAAATTTTTGAAATGAAAATATACTTTTATATATATTTTTTAAAAAATATAAAAAACAAAACTCCACCTCAACCCGCCCAAACCGGCCCATCTAACAGGCTGTACGACCGTCGTAATCCAGTTCAAACCCAACAAAAAAGTGAACGTGCACCAAATTTGCGTTCCGGCCCAACTATAACGGGTGGTACGTCAGCCACCTGTCACTATCCCGTTCCGGCCTTCCGGGCCAACCAAAAATGGGCCGCACGTTTGCCACGGTCCCGTTCCGGCCGATACATAACTCGCCGACGAGACGAGTGCCACCCATGGTGGCCGTCGGCAAGAACTGTCGCGCGCCGCTGTCCTGGCCGAACACTTCCCGGCAAGAACTAATTGTAAGTTGTAACCTGCTCACTGGAAAGATAATTTTTGCAGTGTACGTCGACTCATCAAGCACCAGAGCAGACACCAATTAGGCAATTATCGTTAGCAGCGAAGGGCCTGATATATTTATACTCCAAGATAGAATGCCAATTATATCTGTTAGGAAAGATATGTTGGTTCGAGAGAGATACATCTTTTGCTAATTGATCATGTAACTTGTAACAGAAACTACAAAGGGACGAGCAAAGAGGAACAGAGACGTATATAAATTAAAAAGAATTAAAAGAATATCGCAAGGAAAGAATATAAAAATACACACGTACACACATTTCTGTTCTTGTGATCCGACCCAGCCTAAACTAAAAACAGCCACAGGCCATCACTTTCACAAGAAACAATGAAATAACAACTAGATAACTAATTTAATCACATCATGCAAGTAATGCGCATGCATCACAAGCCAAACCCAAGATAGAGCACCAATACACCTGATTCCATTCCACCTCCATGCTAGTCCTCTTGGTCATGGCACAGCTCCTTCCTGAGCCTCTGCGAGAAGAGCTTGCAGGCGTCCATGCAGAGGTCGACGGCGGCGGCAAGCGCGATGAACAGCGCCACGTCGCCCATGCACGTGGCGTGCTGCACTCCCACCTGCACGGTGGGCCGGCTGGCCCTCCCCTCGCCCTCCACCGTGGAGCCCATCACGAAGCCGCCGGCGAACGGCCACGCAGCACCGGCGGCGCCCACAGGGAACGTGGCCGGGTCAATGACGAACTGCCCGCCGCGCTTGGTGCTGATGGAAGACTCTGCGATGGGGACGGCGCACTCGGTGGGGCCCGAGTCGAACACCAGCTCGAGCCGGTAGCCGAGCGCGTCGACGGGGCCGCGCTCTCGCCACGCCTCCAGCCGCGCCCACGGCTTCCAGCTGGCCGGCCCCGCGCCGGTGGGCTGGAGGATGAGCCAGGAGCCCGGGTTGGCGCGGGAGACGCGCCCCGAGCCCGCCGGCGACGGCACGAACGGGGTCACCATGGACGCCATGGCCACTGGAGAGCCGGACAGGTCGTGGATCGTCACCGTCCACCCCTTCCGCTGCTCGCGCCGCGCCTGCGCGTCGCGGTCGCCGTGCAGCGTGCTCAGCCAGGACCGCAGCTTCCGGCTGGTGCTCCGAGTCATGGACGACTCCGACGTCAGCGATCTGGCCAAAACGTACAGCACATAAAAGATTAGTTTAGCTCACCAGTAGTAACATGCAAGTGCGTGCGTGCATGGCTAGTAATAAAAATTTAAGATAGCAACGTATCTTTACGTTAGTAAAGAATTGCTTAGTTTGAGAAGCGCATAACAAGTTGGTGACAAGTGTGAGGGTGTGAGTGATACAAGATCAGTAGCCAGTAGGTAATGGCAGCGGTGAACATGATACTATTCTGAGCCAGCTAATGAGGTTAAATATGTGAATTTTGCAGCGCAAATTAGTAAGGTAACTAGCCAGAATTAATGCTAAGTCCGTCACATGAACGGTTGGTGTCGTACATATCTGACCATGCTGTCCATCCATGGCGTTTGGCGTATGTTTCACATTCAAAGTCCAGTGAGTAAAATTCGGTAGAGCTAGCATAAACAAAACATGCATGTATGGAGATCTGAGCTGCATTGACAGTGAAGGTTCTCATTTGTCATAACCCAACTTGACAAGTCAAATGGCAACACAAATATATTCATGGAGGATTGGAGATGCTTTACTCTCTATAGTTTTGTAATTTGGCAGTGGCATGGAATATTGGTACTGGTTGGTAATTATCAAGTCCTCCAACCATTTTATTCTAGCATGAAAAAGTTCCCCTTCCATGGAAAACTAATTTAAAATGTCGTTGCGTATGGAAGTAGGAATAATTTATCAAGTGACTTTGCCAATGCCTCTGCATGATATAAACCACAAGGTATCTAAGAGCTGGCATCCAATAATGAAAAGGAATTCCGTATGAAGAAAAGCAAAACTGAAAGAGCGCGAAATGATTTTCGACTTCTTTGTGAAGATAGTTGGCATGAAATAGAATCGCATCACATTCTTCATTGAGCTGTGCTACTTTCTTTGTTGACAAATAATAAACGAACGCTGCCGAATTACAAGTTAGTTTAAATTAACAAATCGATTGCCAAATGACAAGATGAAATAAATTGAGTTGTTTTAAATTATTTTGTCCAGATATGTCGTCCTGGACAGCTGAGGACTATGCATTTGCATCAAACGTATATGGGCAGAGGATATACATGCACAGTACTGTAGGAGTAACTTGAATCGTAACATGATACGTACTGACTTTTTTTCTCCTCTTTTGCGAACTTTTTTTTTTTTTGCGAAACTGATTGGTTCGTTTTCGGTCAAGCGGAACATGCAAATGTTGCACCTTCAAGAAAAATAAGCAAAACTCTACTTGTATAAATTCATCAACATTTTTATTAACAATGAAAACTAATCATGACGTGAGACACTGTTTTTCATTATCTAAAAAAAACTAAGACTGTGTTCATCTCCAAGTATGAGCTCTTATCTAGTGTGCTTCACAATTACCCGTGTATAACTAGCATATAAGTAACGTACGAGAAGCACTTAATTGCAGAGGAATTATACGTTGTCAGCACGGGGTCACTGTAAAGCACATTATTAACACCAAAGTGGCAAGCTTAACTTAGCGAGCAAACGAAGAAGATGCAATGATAGATGCATGCATATGGTAGCTAGTACTACGTGTACTACACACCAAGTCACCAACCTGGTCCTAGTTGCCCTCCAGCCGGTGCTGAATCGGCAGGTGAACACCGGCTGCCGCTGGCCGCCGCCGCCGGCGCCCCCGGGCACCTGGTAGACGACAGGCCCGCACTCCGGCTCGCCGCCGAACTGGAAGACGTACCGCGGGTCGGGCTCGGCTCGCACGACCATGTGGATCTGCGCACGCGCGTGGGACGACGCCGCCGAGCCCGGCTTGCCCACGTCCACCCACCCGTCGCGCGCGACAACGGTCTCCCCGGCCGCGGCGGGCGCCACGTCGACGGGCACCCGCACCTTGCCCAGCGCGCGGCCGGCGCTCATGCCGCAGCTGGTGCTGCTCCGCTTCTGCCCGGCGTGCACGGATACGACCAGCTCGGCGGGGCGCGCCGAGAGCCTCTGCACGGCGGCGGCGTCGAGGCT
The DNA here is from genome assembly GCA_003991445.1 of Oryza meyeriana var. granulata. Classification (NCBI taxonomy): domain Eukaryota; kingdom Viridiplantae; phylum Streptophyta; class Magnoliopsida; order Poales; family Poaceae; genus Oryza; species Oryza meyeriana. Next base: position 229,641 of record RYFJ01002703.1, read on the forward strand.
TATCACCACGGGCTCCCCGGCGGCGACGGGGCCCGGGGATTCGGAGGCGAGGGGCAGCTGCGCGGTGTGGGAGAAGGAGCCGGCGGAGGGGTGGTCCTGGAGGTGGAGCGTGCAGAAGCAAGGGGAGGTTGAAGGGTGGACGCCGGCGGCGCCGGAGCTAGGGCGCGGCACGGCTGGCAGCTTGAGGAGGAGCTGGTCCACGGTGAGGCGGACGAACGCGCAGGGGTCCATGGCGCGCGCGCTCGATCCCCCGGCTCGGTATCGCAGGTGTTGTCGCGGCCTTTGCTGCTCCCCCACGCGTGTTATATGTAGTGTTGGTACGTAGCCGCGCGCGGCCGGTTTGGGTCGCTGCGCCGCTGGCGCGAGCCGGGCGCAGCAGATGGGGGGTTTGGATTCGGTCGGGAGATCGAATTGGACGCAGTACGTAAGGAATAGGATTTGCCGTTTTGCACATGAACGATATCTCGTCCACGTTGGCTCGTGCATGCGTAGCTAATTAAGCCCTAAAACAATACTCTTCGGCCGCCGCGCGCCTTAGTCTAAACTGAAAAGACTATCCTGAATTAGTTGTTAACACATAAAAACAACATCATGAGTAATTAAACCCGGCGCAAGTCCAGAAAGAACAGCTGGTGCCATCATCTTATAGCTCGCTGCCTCGCGGCAGACGCTATCACTCTATCACAGCATGGCCGATATAGACTCGACGCCGATCGATCCACTCTACTCGTTTCATTTTCGTTCTTCAAGTTTCAGTTCAGATCAACACCCTTCAAAGTAAGTTGGCTGAATTGATCTTGTATAGACGGCCTAGGAAATTTGTAATGGAGTCTCGATCCCTAGCGCGAAGATAGCCATGTTACTGTATTTTGACTTGAGCCCGAAACAGCCAGATGCCCCGGACTGCTGTGTAAGGACTCTGTCCAATGTTTACCAACATTACCCTGGCACTTTCTGTGGATATAAGAAGCTGGATGAGTCAGCATCCACATATTGCCTATGAGTAGCATAGGCCATACAACTAATCACACCAAATTAATTAAAGAAACTAAGAGGAGGAGAAATAAATCAGAATATGCTGGAAATATAGTCAAATTTCGGTATATTTTAATCAGAAATTCATTAGAAATATTATAACGAAAAAGTGGGTGAGTGATTCGTTAGTTGTGCTAAACATGTATATGCTACAAATTGATCTAATAACATATTTAACAAAAAAACGAGAATGAGTACAAAGTTGTACCCAAATGCCATTCCAGTATCAGGGACATTGGAACCGGTGTTGTTGTTGATGTTGGCGTCGATGTTCTGATCCGTCGATATGTTGATGCAGAGGAAGCAGATGTAGTAGAGGAAGTAGTCGTAGCAGATGCGTTGGTGTAGAAAAAGAAGTTGCGAACATGAAGTAGATGCAGATGAGGATGGAGCAGTCGCGCAGAGCGCTCCCTAAAAACTTGATCGCCCGTCTACCATGGCTAGAACTCTGTGACAGGAGGAGTTGGTGTTCACGTCACGTCACGTCTCAACTCGCACATGCAACAGCTCAGCCCGGCGCGCTCGCGCGTGTGGCCCTCTATCTGTCACCCTCATGTCAATAGATGCACAAAATTTTAATCTATTTAAGTTAAGTCAATTCCTTGTTAAATTTCTATATGGAACTAAATAATTTTATTACTTAGCATTAACTTAAAACCTTTGAAATTTTTGAAATTAATAGGCTAGGCCCGTTTAATTCTAACAGAATCATCGATCAGGGTTGGTAACGAGAGTAACGACATCGATCGACTCGACAGGTGGACGGGATTATAAACCCTAACAACAATCGGTTTAATATGATGATGGCATTCTCCACGAATTAATTCGATCAAGCTAGGTTGCTGTTGCTTCCATATATATATATATATATATATATAGGCGTGTATGATATATGCAGCCGGCGTGGCCTGTCGCACAGCGGGCCCAGGTAGCAGTTGGTGCCCAGCTGGGCTCACATGCGAGTATGCTGTGCGCGCCACTGGACGTAACAGCTCGAATAAATGTAGTGGCACGCAGACGCATCCAGTCCCCGTCGACGAGAGGCGACGATGAATCGACCAGCTGGGCATCCGGATACGAAAAAAATTAGACAATATTAATTTTTTTTTACGTTTTGCAAATATACAAAATCGAACGAAGAGTAGCAAAAATATTCCTCCTTTACGGTGTTAGGACGTGGTACGCGAAACCCGCGGCATCAGGGTGCCGCAGCACCCATGCACGGCATCACGCGGTCCCGTGGCGCCAAAGCGTGACACCACACGGCCTCTGAGGCGGTGCTGTGTCATGGTTGCACGGCACCATGCCTACCCCGCGGTGCCGAGCTTTTATTACATGGCACCGCTCGCTAGCGACGCGGCTGTGACGAGTGGTACCGCCCTACCGCAGCGCGGCACCGAGGACCTTATGGCACTAGCGAAGGCGCAGCTCGCTGACCCTCTAGGCGTCCTTCGTGACAGCTGGATGGCCAACATCTCCTTTGTCGCTGGGTCGGCGTGTCGAGCCGGCATGCACGTCATCTCGCTGGCGTTGCCGAGGACAATCTTTAATTATGATCTACATAGAAATCTTGAGTGGAGTATAAGAACCCAGCGCACTTGCCAAATTGAGTGGTGACTGTTGACTCGAGTAACACATAGATTAGCACAGCTTTCCATGTGTATGTTGACATAGACTAATGTTTTCTGTTTCAAAGAAAAAAATAAAACGAATAGATCCATTGCGCGTGGTGACGCGACGTATTTGATTGAGCTAGCTTGGCGCACATCGACCGCTTGTGCGTGCTCGCCGGCGTACTCTAACCGGCACGCCCCTTCAACGCTAGCAGCGCCACGAGGTTATCGATGCCGCGCGGCGGTAGGGCGGTACCGCTCGTTGCAGCCCTGTCGCCGGCGAGTGGTACCACTACCGGTGCTGCGCAACGAAAGTATGGCACCGCGGTCACTGCAGGGTAGGCACGGTGCCACACGACCGCGGCGTGGCACGGCCTCAGGGCCGCACGGTGCCGCGCGGGCGCGCGGGACCATGCAGTGCCGCGCCCAGATGCCGTGGGTTTTGCCGCACCGCGCCTGGACGCCGCGCCACCGCCTTGGTGCCGCGTCCCAACACCGTGGAGGAGGAATATTTTTGCTACTTCCTCATTCGACCGTATATATTTGCAAAATACGAAAAAATTAATAATTTCAAAATTTTTTTCTGCGGATACGGGCTTTGGTTTTGTTTAGTGCCGTTTTCTACGGGAACTTAACTGCTTCGTATGAAAATCTTGCAGAACTCGTTGTTCTGAATGGGGCAGAAAGCAGAATTATTAAGTTTGGACTTGTGAAGGGGAAATGGAGAATGAATGTCATTATGTCAATACATGTACGTGGAACTGTCGAACAGCAATTTACAACGGTGCAACAATTGCTACGTCCTGTACGTGCTGCTTGCATGTGGAGATGTGGTTGCCTACGCAAATGCTGTGCAGACCAGATACTGGAGTTCTGGAGTACGCGCTGATCGACCGAGTTGGAAAACATTGCGGCCTGCGACCGGGCATGGGCTGGCGTCTGTTTGCCTTTATTTCCATATTAATCGCGGCAGTACTGGATCGATAACGCTCGCAGCAAGGCTGCAAGGGGTACACCTGCGAGGTGGGGACGTAATGGTCTAGGTGTTTTTCTACTTTCTAATCCTGAGAAAAATAAAGAACCTAGCACTGGTACCACAAAAGGTTGGACGAATTGCATAGCTCCTCTAGAGTTGCCGACCGGTACGAATGTGCGATGCCTTGGTTGCTTACGTGCCCGACGGCCGCTACAGAAACCTGAATAGCATCATGCGTATGCACGCAGGAACCCTGATGCGATGTGTTGCCCGCGCGATATCGTGCCTTGGCGCGCGCGGACCCGCCGATCGATCGATCTGTGTGGGCAAAAGGGGGCGCACGGACCGACGAAGTACGTCGATAGTTTCACCTCGTGTTGGCCCAGCTGCCCCCCATACGCGTAGTACGAAGATGCATGCATCGGTCGATCGGTCCATGAGACCATGACGCGAACGTTTCACCTACACTGGCTGGTCGGCGTTTATGCTTAAACTGGGCCTCACCGTATAATGTGTGTAGTACTATAGTACGTGCTTAATCAGTTTTCAAGCTTCGTTTTTTTGTACGTACGGATCAATCAGTTCATGTCGAAAACATGGGGTAGTAATGGCGTATGGAACGAAAAAAGGAGATAACACATTATTTTACCAATCGAATCGATATATTACATGTGTTCAATCTCTCGGGGAGTATATTCATGCATGACGCATAGAGAGAGATACCGTTTAGATTACTTAATTGTGTATATACCGGCTTGATACGGTGGTGTATATACGCCTCGTTGTTTGGGTGTATACGCCACGCTGGGAGATACTCCCAGTTTGAATACAAGTCTTCGGTCCTTCTACTTTCTCTATGGTATTCCTTCTCATCTGTATTCTGTACACTATAGTAGGCAACATATAAGTATATCTGCATGCACAGTCATGAGAAATGTGATGAGGTGACAGTGCGAGATGGCCGGCACATGGGAATATCGCTATGGGGAACCTAATCCGATCTCTGTCTTTTGTCTGGACATAAAGCAGTCCTCCTTTGGATGCGGACAGGTGCTATCTGGCAGCTCTTGGACAGACGTGAACCTGTGACGAAATACCGGAACCGTTCTGACCAATCAAATCCTCTACTAGCTTGGTTAGCAGATCAGTCCTTGCTACAGTATTTTCAGTGTTGTTTTCATTCGATTAATGCATGAGCAAACCAATAGGAGTAATTTGATTGGGTAGGAAAAATAGGGGTAAAATAAGAGCTAGCCAGCATAATACCATCACCAGAAAACTGAAGACACGTTCACATATGCTTGATCAAAATCTGTAGCTAACCAGTCCATCTTGTCACCTTTTGATGTGCATCTCCAATCCATTCTCATACTACTCAAACGACGACACCATCTTCTTCTTCTCCAAAGAGCTCGCTGGATAAGATCACTGGATAAGATTTCTAGTTAGATGTCTCAGTTGCAAACCCTTGACTTATAGGAAAGTCTAGGCAGCAACAACTAGGGCAAAACCCATTACAAATGATTGTTGGCACCGTCTGATACCAGGGACGCGGTATATCTACTCTCTTCCCATATACCAGCGAGCCCATACGACAACTACGACCTAGGGTCAGCAGGCCTTAGGTCTGCTGGTGACTCCAACTGTGCACTAGGTGACAATGGGCCTGATCGGTAACACCTTTTGTGGCTGGCTGCAGCTGTGCTGCAGCAGCCGTAGTATCATTTATGTGGCTAATTACTGTAGCTGCAGCTACAGCGCAGTCACGCTTTTTCTAACGAACATGCCCAATATAATTGTTTGGCCTACATGATTTGAGACAGTGAGAGTGATACGGCCAATGGTTGAAAGGTGGCGGAGGATTCAACAGCGTGAACCACTAGAGAAGACAACGCCAGGGTGTCCCATAAAAATGGATGCAAGAGCCTATGGGGATTGGGGAACGAGATCGAGCCAAGGGGTGGAGATAATGAAGCAGAGATAGAGAGACAGCACGCGTAGGGCGGTGAAACAAGGGTATGGTCAAGTGAATTTTTTTTATTTTTATTTTTTTTTAATAAAATATTTACAAAAGTATATTTTTATTTCAAAAATTTACAAAAATATATCCCCACCGCTCTTTGGGAGGGCTTTTTATTTTTATGAAATCGCCCTCCTAGAGGGCGATTTGATGACGTGGCTAATGGCCGCGTCAGCACTTTTGCAGACTGCCCCCTGGCCGTCAAAAAACCATCCTCTGGGAGAGGGAGAGCAGCAAGGGGGCCGTCTGCAAAACGCCGGCCACGGGACCAGCCATTTTACAGGCGGCCCCCTTGCTGCCCTCCCATAGGGCGGTTTTTGGGTGGCCAGGGAGCCGCCTGTAAAATAGCCACTTCTTTTGTTCTTTTTTCGCTCTTTTTTGTTTTTTTGGTATTTTTTATGTTTTTTTTTGCAACTAGGAACTCAAGAACAGCAAAACCTTAGGAAGTTGCAGCTCAAACCGATGTAAGATGTGGCCTGTAGAAATTTGTAAGCGTGCTTTAAAACCCGTGCTGAAACTTCGGATCTCGAAAACTCAATCTTCCCGGCCGAATTTCGCAAAATTTTTTCGGACAAACCCGACGAAGCGGGGGAGAACCTTCTGGAAAATTTTCTGTAGATGTCCGGAAAGTACTTATTTGCCCGATTCTAAGACCGTATGTGAAAGTTATGTCTGTTTTAAGGTAGGTAGCACGCGTTATGACTTAAAACAGACATAACTTTCACATACGGTCTTAGAATCGAGCAAATAAGTACTTTGTAGACATCTATAGAAAATTTTTTAGAAGGTTCTCCCCCGCTTCACCGGGTTTGTCCAAAAAATTTTGTGAAATTTGGCTGGGAAGATTGAGTTTTCGAGGTCCAAAGTTTCTGCACGGGTTTTAAAGCACGTTCATAAATTTCGACAGACCACATCTTACATCGGTTTAAGCTGCATCTTCCTAAAATTTTGCTGTTCTTAAGTTCCTAGTTGCAAAAAAAAACACAAAAGGTGCCCAAAAAACAAAAAAGAGCGAAAAAAAGAACAAAAGAAGTGGTCATTTTATAGGCGGCCCCTGGCCGCTCAAAAACCGCCCTCTGGGAGGACGGCAAGGGAGCCGTCTGTAAAATGGCCGGCCCCACGGCGACGTTTTGCAAGCAGCCTCCTTGCCACCCTCCTAGAGAGCGGTTTTTGGGCGACCAGGGGGCTGCCTACAAAAGTACTGACGGCCATCGGCCGTCCGGCCTATGGCCGTTAGCCACATCATCAAATCACTCTTGGGAGGACGATTTCATAAAAAAAGCCCTCCTAAGAGCAATAGGGGTATATTTTTATAAATTTTTGAAATAAAAATATACTTTTATAAATATTTTATTAAAAAAATAAAAAAAATTCTAGTCAAGTCGTCTAGTTGAGACCTCGAGATGGTGTCACCGGCCCAACAATGAGATAGGAGCACAAGAACTAGGTTTACAGTGCAGCATGAATCTTAAAAGCCATCTGTTGTTGGAATTTACCCTTTTTTTTGTTTCTTGGGCTTGTGGAATATATATAGTCCGAGGGATCTAGGTCCTCTCTAGTCTCTAGTAATACTATAGCTGTGAGTAGCACAACATATTAATGACATGAACGATAAACATTTTACTGTAATTGCTATGCTCAGGTTTGACTGTTGTACTACTCCAATTTTCATTGTAGCCATCGATCTGGACCGTCTATCACATATCAAACGGTGTACAAAGTGCAATGCACCTACTGTAGAGGATCCCATTCCGTCTACGAGATAAAAGCATTGGTCGTGCAAACTTGCCAATAGAATATAAAGCTACACGCTAGGTACTACCTCCAACCAATAATATAGTTATTTTTGACTATGTATCTAAACATATATTTATCTATATGGATTATTAGAAGTTGCTATATTTTAAGATAAAAAACAAATAATTTGGTAGCGGTGTAGATCAAGGTTAAATTACCACAGTAAACCAATCAACGTGACAGCTACTTGGACAATAGAATAAGGTGAAACCGATCGAGGAACTCCAGAATCCTATAAAACAGAATCCGACTTGGGTAACACTAATCCCACAGTATTCTTCATGCAACTTGCAACGGTTTTAACGGCCCTGCCGGCCAACACCGCACGCACGCCACCGGTGTGTGGTGTGGCACCAATCCGCGCAGCGGCGCGCGGCATCACGATGCGCCTCGGAAACTGTTATATAAGCATCCAGTGGCATGCGTGCAGCTCGTGCGCGACGGCAGCAGAGGCACCGTAATCCGCAGCGAGATACGCATGTCTGCTGCTAGCTCCGCCCGATCGATCCGCGTCGCCCGCGCGGCCGGGTTCGCACGCCTAGACCGAACGAACGGCGCATGTGGGTGTGTGCGTTAGGTGCGTGCACGCCTCGCGCACAGCACAGGGTACGCAGCGCATGTGCCGGCTAGGGCTGGCCCTTCGGTTGGTTGGCCGCCGGTTTGACCGAGCGAGCTAGGTAGCCACCGGATTGGGCGCCGCTTGGACCTGCGGTGGTTGCATCGATTCGAGACCGACGTGCATGGACGTATTCAAGCAGAGGACGTACCATGGGTGGTGGTCGTTCGCGATCGATCGATCGAACGATATATCTGCGTGATCCGATGCGTTCAGGGCTGGTCAGATAGTGCTGCTCGGTGGACGGCTGCGTTTCCCAACATATGCTCCGATCGATGGTGGAAGATTGAGGCTTGAGAGACCGTGCGTACGTGCAACCGTCCAGCGTGATTCGGCGACGACTACCTGTCGAGGCTGAACGGTGGCAGATTGGCAATGCCGGTGCATGTGGATGCGGCTGCCTCTTGTAGTTTTGGTTCTGGAACCTCTAGTGTCTTGCCATTGGGATGCTAGTTGCTAGTGTTGTTATCGTATCTCGTGCGTTTGTTAGCTAGATACGGTAGACTTCTAAGACAAGAGCTCCCAAACCGTCTCATTCAGGAATATATGTTCAGCAGATGGTTCCAGAGCTGGCCGAATGATGGAGCAGCTGAGCTGAGGCCTCCTTAACTGACACTGCAACTACCATACATGTTCTGGTGATCAGACGATGCCCGCAGGATCAGCCGAGGTTGCTGGCGTACAAAAGAACACCAACTCACCTGCACAATTGCAGAAACCACCGGCAGCGGATCAAGGCTTGAATGCCACTTGCCCTACTGTGATCTTCTGCTGGACGGTATGCATGTGCACAACGCTCTACAACTCTGCTACCATTTGTACTAATCAATCGGAAAATCACTGCAAAAAGTATCACCATGCCACTTGCACGCAGTGCGGCAGTATAAACAAGGAACAACTTGGCACTAGAAGTGTGTCATATGTTTCCCTCTCCAACTAGGAGCTGCTTTGGACTTCATGTGTCGGCCTTGTAAACAAGGAACCACGTGGGTCTAACATCTCAAGGCTAGGCTTTTATTGTTCCAGGCCGGAACTGGACCTCGACGGCACGCCCAGGCCCAGCCCATATATGACTATAGGCCTAAAACCTAAAGGGAGCCTATTCCTCCAACACACTACCTAGACTAAACACGAATTTTTTTTATTTTTATATTTATTTAATAAAATATTTACAAAACTACATTTTCATTTCAAAAATTTACAAAAGCATACTCCCACCGCCCTCTGGGAGGGCGTTTTTTATAAATCGCCCTTCCAGAGGGCGATTTGATGACGTGGCTGACCCCTTTGGCCGGACGGCCCACGGCTGTCAGCCATTTTGCAGGCGGCTCCGCTGCCCCCCTGCCGCCCTCTCAGAGGGCAGTTTTTGGGAGGCCGGGGGGCCGCCTCCAAAATGGCCGGCCCTCCGGCCGGATTTTTGCAGGCGGCCCCCCTGCCGCCCTCTCAGAGGACGGTTTTTAGCTCCCCCGGTATAAAACCCCCTCCTAGATTCCAAAAATGTCATAAAATTCACACAAATCACAAGAAAAAAAGAGAGAACTGAGAGTGAAGGACAACGGAAGCGCCGAAGCCCTGTCGGTTTACGGATTCGTCTGCAGGTAGTATTTAATGTCTCTTTGCAATTTCTATTTATATTCATCAAATAATGTAGTATGTGTAGTATTAGACCAATTTTTTCACAGATAAATAAATGTTAGGTTTGTTTCACAGAGTGTAGATATATTGTAGTTGAGCATAACGGCTAAGGACATTGATAGAGCGCATGAGAGAAGTTAGCTTTTTTTACTAGATGAGTAGCACTAGTTTGAGAAACGCTCGAGAGATGAAAATGTGGATGATGATATTTCATTTTTTGTAGTCATGTGTACTATACCCTAGGTAAGTAGTTGTATAAGATATTTTTGGCCTAGTGAGTTATAACTTGCGTTTATTTGGTTATAATGTAGGTTGCTATGGATACATCCGGTATGTCCATTCATTTATGACCTCCGATTGGCAAGCCTCCGCCGATGTGTTGGTGTGGAGATAATTGTAAAGTTGCAATAAGTGAGAAGGATTACACATACCGGTAAAGGTATTGGATGCGTGCAAATTACGCCTACTCCCGGAGAGGCCGAAACCACAAGGGAAGAAGGGGAAGGCGAAGAAACAAGTAGAGGTAATACAAATTATTTTGTACTACGAAATATTTGAACCTTTGAGCTAACAAATTTGTATATGTCAAGGCACCGAAACCTCCTCCGCCTCTGTGCGATTTTGTGCAGTGGATAGATACGGAGATCCGTCCACAGGACGCACGGTATCTTCGTATGTCGCAGGAATGGCACAGGGACCACCTTGAACGTCTTTGGGCGGCAGAAGAAAAGTGGGAGGCTGAGCAGAAGAGGAAGGAGGAGAAGGAGCAGCAGGAGAAGGAAGCCCGTGAGGCAGATAGGGAGAGGAAGCGGGAGAGGGCACGGCGTGCAAAGGAAGCTGGGCCGGAGGCGGTAAGGAAGGGGAAGTACCCACGCTGCATACAGTAGCTGCATCTCTAGTTGGTTATTTGTTTAAAATTCCCTAAGGCATGTAATAACAATAACTAGAAACATTTGATGTACTGTTTGTACTCTTTGGATGGATAATTTCATTATGTTCATAAGCAATTAACGTGTGTTCGGTTGTCACCGCTCAGAATGTACTTTCGCCGTGAAATTAAAACTCAAAAATTCATGTTTTTGATCAGTTTCGTCACAAACATAGATCGTGAGGAGCACATCATTTGATCGACGAGCGTAAATGAAGTAAATGAGTTTCTTCAGTATACATAGAATTAATAAAACATGATATACAATAGACAAACTATCACTGATACAACGTACTACGGGCCCTGACCGTAACCTCTAGCTCTCTTTGTCTTCCTACTCTGCGCTCACACCTGGCCCTAGGAGTACACCAGCCGGTCTGGTGGTACGGCACGGCCAGCGCGGGTCTGCACGGGTGTGGCAGCTGGTGGGTCCTGTGTCTGTGGTGGCGGAGCTCCTTCCAGCTGCGAGGCTGCTAATATCTCCTGGATCTCCTCGCCCGAGTCCTCCAAGTCGTCCCCCTCGAAAGGATCCGGTGCCCAACCGCTGCCGCGTGTGCCCTGCGTGGAGGAGCCAGCGCCAGCAAACATCCCCGGCGCTGTAGAGTGGAACCCTGTACACCAAAATATTGATAATTGCAAATCAAAATTTTGCAATACAAAAATAAACTTTGATATAACCTAAAGGACCTCCTGTGGTGGCCCGAGGGGCAGTTGTCATGTCCAGCTGCGCATGTGGTCGTGTGTGGTACACTCCATGCGTCGACGTGCTAGCTCCAGAGGGATGTAGGTACGGTGTAGCGAAAGCTGCAGGGAAGCATATTAATGTACAACGGTACATGTCGTAGAAGGAAACATGTTATAAACCGATGGTTAGTCGAATTTACCTCTAGAGGGGCCAGATGGCTGACTGGAACCCTGCGGTCGCACTCCTGCTCCTGCTTCTGTTCCTGCTGGCCGTGGCTGTTGCTGCTGTACATCTACGGGAGGTACCGCATCGACCGCACGACAAGTGAGCGCACGAATCACTATGAGCATCGCCTAACAAATCCTCCCGAAGGTCGTCCTCTACTCATCGGCATTCAGCACGATCCCACTGTCCAACTGTCCGAACGCCACGTTTACATCAGCTTGAACCTGTCGCGCTGCGTCAGCCTATTTCAAATGTGATATGAACATGTGTTAGAACCATGGACACGTACAAAGGGAATAGCAAAGTGCAAAGATAACATGACGTACCGCGCGGAAGTAGTCCTGGTCACGGTGTCTAAGATACGTGTCCGTCGTAGCGGCGACGTGTGGCTGTGGATCATTTGGGGTGAACGTTACGCGTGTGCGGGTACGGGCCTGGTACCACATGAGGTATGCTAGGTAGGTCTCCTCAGTGTGTGGATGTATCTTGTCGATCACCTTCTTCGTCGCCAACAACCAGTCCTCCACGTACTTCTGCAGTCGAGGATACCACTGAACGCCGGCTGCCTGTCTCCTATGATTATATCTATTTGCAGAGAGTGCATTAGACTACATTAAATAGTTGTAGTTCTAAACAAAGATCGCAGTTATACTAACCGGTGCACATCGCGCGGCACAACGATCTCCACGAGCACAGGGGAGTGTTAACGTAGTCCGAACTGTCGCATCACGCACTGCGGAAAGTGGGGCTCGACGAAGATGTCGAACACCAATGGCACTGTCGTCATCCAGTACGCCTGGTCGCGCGTGCAAAGAGTAGAGTGTCCGAGCGGTGAACGGGCCACAATGGCCTGTGGACTATACGGCTCCCAGACGACGTCGCTGGGCAGCAGGCGGTCGAACTGCATAACGAATTCGGAGTAGGCCCTCCTAACCTGCCTGTGGGCGTAATGACGCTGCAAAATAGGAAAAGCTTACACGTCAGTGTTTGCGCATAAGTGGTAAACATAGAATTTCACATTTTGTACCTCACGGCGACACCATACGGTCCCCATAGTTGGACGGTTCTCGGGCCACTGCCCGTACAAGCCTCCAGGGCCGCCCTCGTAGGAAGAGTATTGAATCAGAGGACGGCCTATCGCAAACCGCTTGACCCCCCATAGATGCAAAAGGAGAGGGCAACCGGCGATAATCGCACCTGGATCGGTCTTTGTGCACGCGTCACAAAGAGCATGGTACGTCGCCGCTAGCACAGCAGATCCCCAACTCCACTGCGGTACGCAGCCGTCCTCGCTGTCGGCGATCGCACGAGCGTAGTGGATCAGTCCCTTGTCCACCGTGTGCCCATGAGTGCTGGTGAACATCACCCATCCAAACAGCCACAACAGGTACGCCTCCATGCTCCGCCGCACCGAGTATTCGTCGGCGTCATCGTCTAGCTTATCAGGCTGTAAAGGAAGATTATAGTCAGCAGCTCTTTTACTTTATAGATCGGATGATTGTGAATGAAAGGAATCCGCGACTTACGGTGAACTGTAGCAGCCAAGCCTGCGAGGGGCCGTTCGTGGTGTAAGGCGGTAGCGAACCGGGGGGTCCAAGTTCAGGTCGACGATGCACGGGCTCAAAACGAGCAGTGATGTCCTGCGACCAACCGTGCGCCCCGTCGATCGGGCCAACTGCATCTCCAGCGAGGGGAAGTCCTAGCAGGTACGAGACGTCCTGGAGTGTAGGAGTCATCTCGCCGCACGGTAGGTGGAACGTGTGTGTCTCCGGTCTCCAGCGATCCACCAATGCTACCAGAAGTGACCGGTCAGCGTCCTATCTCTTGGCGGGGTCTCTCTCGTCCGGTGCGGGCTCAACTAGCCTACACAGCGGAAGAAGTCCAGCCTCACACAACCTGTAGAATATAGCACTGTATTCAATATTGGGGAACATAAATATGCACAAACGATGTGAATGAATATTCGTACAGCTCTTATCTCTCACCGAACCGAGGGTCTATCCGCAGGAGGTGACGTGAAGGCCATGGACGGAAGGTGGCTAGGTGGGCACCCTCCACGGCAGACAGGTAAGACCGGTGGGACTGGTCGAGACCTCGGTCCAACAGCTCCGGTGTATGGTACGCCATACTTGCATGCAAATAGAGAGTTAACGTTAATTATTGTTAAAGTTTATAGTATTGTTACATGAGAATAAAAAACAATAGTACGGTACATATCCTTCTATAACAAAGAACTAGTATAGACTTACACTACATCGTAGCACCACCAATTGTTCGAGAACGCCTAAGACGGGGTCGTTTTGAAGTTGTGCCTTCACCCATAGGATGACTGCCATTAACGGCTGGACCTAACGGTCCAGCTTTCGCCACACTTGGACTGGTTGTATCCTTTGGACATTTCTGATATGTATGACCTGTTTGGTCATATTTTGAACAACGTTTATGCCTTTGACCGGCTTCTGACTCATCCATGTCATTACGAATGCGTCTTATCTTACGGCGACTTGCTTTATCCCTCAATTTTGTTGGGTCAGGAATGTACATAGCTTGAGGATGCTCCATAGTAAATATACCCGCAATACCAAAACCGTATATCTCTCCGCTCCAGGTATTATAGATTGCTTCTTTCCTGAAATAAAGTGAGACAAAATAGCGTGCTTCTATCCCGCACTCACCGCTCGCGGCAATAACGTGAGAGGATGGCTTGTGGAGTAGAGTAGGTTTTCGGCACGAGCACTTGCAGGTCCCGTCTTCCTTCAGCACACACTCCTGCATAACTCTTTTACGATAGATTCCGCGCATGCCCTTGTCGACACACAATATTTCAAATCTGTGTTCTTGTGTGCCTTGAGGTAGAGCACGATGTCTTCGGGCCTTTTTACTTTATCTTGCAGATAATTCGTTAGTAGTGTACCAAAGAAAAGATTATTGTCCGTCATTGAGGGCCCAGCTGCTTTGAACCGATCTCTGAAATACTTGCATGTGCCATGCAAGATAAATTCAACTATGCCAACATGTGGGAGCCCTCGAACACCACGCATCACCCAGTTATAAACCTCTACCAAATTTATGGTCATTATGCCAAATCGAGAACCATCCTTATCATACAACAATGCCATTTCTCCTTTGGCTCATTCTCAATCCAATCTGAAAATTTTCTAACTAAGGATGCAGACCTTCTTCTCATATGTGGTCCGTCACTTGATAGGTCCAAGAGCTTGTGGAGCTTCATCTCCTCCAATGGTAGCCCTCCTGGACTGTTCATCTGTTAGTTTAGAGGTCAACTCATCCAACCTCCTCTAAAACTCATTGAATTTCTTCTCTTGATTCTGGGCGTAAAGCCTCTTAAAAAATCCATAAGGTGCTTATTCTTGAATTGTCTGTAGAAATTAGCACCCATATGACGTATGCACCATCTGCTTTGGCCATCAGACCACCTTGGTGGGTATCCCTTCTCAACACATCTATATCTCAATTCCTCAATTGTACACAGCAAGCCGGTGTGACGGTCATGTATAAGGTATACGTCTGGTCTCATCCATACAACTGTAGACTTAACCCTTTCTAGAAACCAATACCAGCTATCAGTGTTCTCACTCTCAACAAAAGTAAAAGCCACTGGTAAAACTTGTTATTCCCATCAACTCCAATTGCTGTTAAGATCTGTCCTCTGTATTTTTCGGTCAGAAATGTTCCATCGATGCAGAGGATAGGACGACAATGGACAAATGCCTGAATGCAAGCATCTAACGCAAAGAATATTCGTTGCAACACACTTTTATTACCATGGTGAATTGATGGAAAGACTTTTAGGTCGTAGCACGTCTCTGGATTCCTTTGAAGAATATAGCCTAACAGATGAGGCAAATTATCATATGATGCTTTAAATGTGCCAAATCTCATCTCTACAACCTTCTGTTTTTCCCTCCAAGCCTTAGCATAGCTAATTGTGTATTTGAATTTCTTCTCAATATATCTAACAATTGACCCTGATTCGTACCCCAGATTGTTGACAATATGAGAGTACATCTCTGTTGCAACAAATGCAGATGTCATGTTTCTGTGATATTTTTCAACACTGGGTAAATAACATGAATGCTCAGTCACGATTGAAACTTGCCAATAATCTTTCTATTTACCCTTGAATGCGTGCACCCGTCATGGACACCCATCGTTTATGCACTTCACTTCATACACCGATTTGCTTGACTTCACGACCGAGAACTCTCTTTGAAGTGACACGGCCCATTGTTTTACTGCCTCCTTGAAATCCTCTACATATGCATACTTAGCCCCCTGGATGACCTCATTCTCCTTGTACTCCTATGGCACATGATGTCCCTCGGAGATAGCAAGCCTGCAGAAGTCCTTGTTGCTCCATTTTGCAAGCATCACGGTGTCCTCATCAGACGAATCATCTTGCTCTGCTTGCTCGTTTTCAGAATCTTTCCTATCCATTTCTTCAATGATGGTGTTGATTTGTTCTCCCTCATCTACCACACCTGTTGGCTGTCTATCTTCATCATTCCCTCATTCATTCTCTTCCATTGTTTCGCTATCACCTCCCGCCGTACTTGGACTCTCATCGTCTTGCACGGACATTGCACCAGTGGTGTTATCTTTCTCATATATCGACACAAGTATGTCCAGTGACTAACCACGTTGGAATGCATTCTCCACATACCATCTCCAAGTAGCAGTGCAATCCACCGGCATCAGTTTCCAAAAAAAACCTTCAGCTGCACGACTGACTACTACATACAAGGTTATTGCGCAGAGCTCGGGGTTCAGTCGAAACCCTCGCATTAGCCAGTTGTACACTGACCCAAAACTTCTCTCAGCTGGTCTATCAATCCCCTTAACCGTTGAACTAAAATCCGACAGATCTACCCCTTCTGGACCATATCTAACATTCCCTTACCCGTAAAATAACTGAAATATCACCTTATTTGACATTTCTATTGATAAAAAAATATAGTTAAACTAGGTACCAATATTCTCCTCACATCTCTATAAAAATTAAGTCATCTAACAGATTAACTAAAAACCTACAGATCTACAAGTAACAACTTATTTTCATATAGTATTATACACATAACCAGTACAATACTATATCAATTATTGCATATAAATAGAAATTACAAAGAAACAATAAATTTTACCTGCAGATGAATCAGCAAACTGACAGAGCTTCGCTGCTTTCGTTCAGCCTCGCTCTCAGCTCTCTTTTCTTTTTTTTCTGTGATTTCAGTGAATTTTATGACATTTTTGGAGTCTGGGAGGGGGTTTTATACCGGGCCTCCAAAAACCGCCCTCTGAGAGGGCGGCAAGGAGGCCGCCTGCAAAATGGCTGCCCGGCCCACGGCCGTCAGCCACGTCATCAAATCGCCCTCTGGAAGGGCGATTTCATAAAAAAAAAAAAAAGGCTCTCCCAGATAGCGGTGTGAGTATATTTTTGTAAATTTTTGAAATGAAAATATAGTTTTGTAAATATTTTATTAAATAAATATAAAAATAAAAAAATTCGACTAAACACATCAAGAAGAGAGGGCAGGTAGTTTTGGGCTGGATAGCTTTTGGGCCCAGCTCAATAACAATCAAGTTCAGAGCCACATGCTCAACACGTTGGTATTTGCCAGGAGTGATGTGCCGAATCTTAGTTCTCAGGATTACTCCAATCCTTAACCTACACATAATCATCTTAAATTATTATAGATTTTGGGTGAAATTACTGACCGGTTGAGATGGAGCTCATCGGTGCAGTGGTTGGGATTGTCAGCGGTGTAGTAGCCTGTCGGTTAGCTTGTGAGTGGCGGCGCCCCCTGTGTTGGCCGATGATGGAGAAGAAGACCAACCTTCAGTCTCTTTCTAGCGGGTTTAAGATCAGCTAGGGTTTTTCGAGGCTAACTTAGCGTGCGATAGATTGATTCCTATTCACGTGCCGTAGCCCCTTTTATCTTTTGCACTGGAGGAGATCATGGGCGATTCCGTTAGAGAGAAAAACGACGCTACCGATCATCGCGCGTGCATAAAACTCGTTCCACATTCGTTAACAACGTGTAGCATTGGGTGGGCCAAGCCCACACACCTTACCCTAGCTTGGTGACCATTAGATCAACCAACACCGAATAGCAGGAGATGTTGTCCCAAAAACGAAGTAGCGGGGAAATATCAACAATGAAAAATTTACAAAGGATTATAATTACCAAGAGACATCAGCTGCAGAGAGTTCCTAGTTCTTAACGCTAACTCATATATATTGTTTGAGAGAATTGCTAGTTTCCTACTACATACTACTGCACCGAGCACTCTACCCCTAAGACAAACGAACCATTACTGGTTTCCAGTATCAGGCGAATACAACTCCACCCTCCATAGGCTTCAGCAAGAAAGCTCTCCGAACATATCACAGAATACATGCAGCAATCGCAATGGCTAGCATGGGGAGCAACAGGGAGAAGTGTTTGTCCAATCGCGATGGGCTGGATCCATTTGGAACCGGAAGGGTCGATGAATTTGTTGTGCTCATCTTACTGCTTCAAGAGAAGAAAAAACGATAGTCAGCACAATTATTTCTCAAACTAGTCGGTGAAAAAAGCTTCGGAAACTGGAACAAAGAAATGAGAAAGCTTTTCCATACCCGGCAGCCATATAAACACAAGTGTCATAACCTGCAAGAAAGCAAAACATAAAGCATGAGATGATTGCCATAGTAGTAGCAAACAAAGGCAACATGAACAATTAAGGGTATGCAAAATCTCCATTGTAACAACAATCGGTACTACATATATGTAATGTAACCATTAATATCTTTAGAAGTCTAGTGCGGTCTTGAAGGTTGTTCCATATAGCATTTTAAGGACTAAGGACCAGCAACCTAAACTATATTAATACGCAAAAATCCATCATCAAATTTTGACATGCATGACCTTTTACAAAAGTATGTGCTGATCCATGCACAAGAGTTAGGAAATTCCTAAGAACAATATCCATGTTCTTACTGATGTGAAGATCAACAGAGTTGAACAATGAGAATACTATGAAATAGTGAAATGGAACATGAATACCATATGTGCCAAATCAAAAATGCGCAAGAGAACAGCACACCAAATAACAGGCAACTCAAAACTGACCCCAAGCTATATGTTATTACAGTAACATACTTACATCTGTGTAATCTATATCACCAAAATGTCACCATGAAGATATGAACACTGGTTAAGTCACAAATATAGCGGGCATTGCAGCATCTATTACTATCTTATCTATGGCAACAATTTCGGTCAAGGACCTATGTTACCATCATAAACAGGTCATTATAAGCGCATGCTGCTTCTGGAGTTCCAGTTATATGCTTTCATTGGAGCTACATTGCTATTATGCAGACCTCATCAAAACAACCAGTAAGAAAGTAACCGTGGCACATAGAAATTGTCATATGGAACGATGCACACCATATTATAATCAATATATTCCGTGTAAATGGTGGGAACTTACTTGGATCTTTAGTTGTCCGCACTCCAGTACCGCCAAAGTCACAAGCCACATCGTTAGCTCCATTTTGCTGGTAATAGCTGTTGAAAGCATATGAAGCATGGGATGCCAATGTATCAGGCTGGTAGCAGGGCTGACTCGGTTGAATAGCAGAGCAATCAACATTGCCTGGGCCGCATGCCCAATTCAAGCCATTCTGTAGATCTGTCTCTGACGCATTAGCAGAAGCAACACACCAAGTTCCATTAGCATTTGTAATGTTTCCGCCTGTCATAATGTCCACATTGCCTCTCCCAGTCCAATCTAGACTGTATATAGAGCTTTGGTCCGGGAAAAACAGCCCCCAATTCCTCTCAGACTCGATGCCTGGTTTCCTGTTCTCATTGAACAATGAAAAGATGTAGACATCAATTTCTTCACCAGGTTTTGCAGGTGTGCCACTGTCATTAACAACATGTCGAATGAGATTAGTATTGTAGGTCTGAGCATTGTCAGCTGTTGCTCCGGTCTCCTTAGCTGCACCTTTGTTTGGCCACCCTGTCTCAGTAACCATGATCTTCAGAGTCTTGAAGTTCAGAGCCATGAGTGCAAAGAAAATGGAATCAACCTGCGCATCGAACATGTTTGTGTAAACCAGCCCAGTATTGGGGTCAATCACATCCTGAGACTGCGGCGAGAACAGCGCATAGTTCAGCGAGACATTGCTTGGTGAGTTCTGGTACGCATAGTAGGGGTACAAATCCACCATGAACGGTGCCTGGTTCTCCACAAGGAACTCCAGCATCGGCTTCAGGAAGTAGGCGTAGCTGCTGTTGAACGCCCCCGCAGACGGCGGAAACGACCGGGACAGTATCCCGAGCGAGTGCGTGCTTGAGATGGTGATCTTCTTGTGCAGCCCGACCTTCTTGAGGGCAGTGTGCACATTGCGCATGGCGGGCACGACGAGGGCGGACACGTTGACGGGGCTCTCGGTGACCTCGGCGCCGACGGTGATGTAGGTGATCATGGTTGCCGGGTAGTAGGGGAGGATGCTGTTCTTGAGCCAGGTGTCGACGTTGGACTGGTACTGTGCGAAGGGGAGGAGGTCGGAGTTGGGGACGCCGACCATGAGCTCGACGCCGGTGTTGGCGAAGGCCTTGATGACGTCGATGTTGGTGTCGTAGATGCGCACGTACTTGAGCGACTGCTGCTGGATGAGCTGCACCACCTTGTCTGGCGCCGGCAGGTCATCGGCGTTGCGGCCGTAGCAGATGCCAACCTTGCCGCCGAGGCAATGCCCTGCAAAAGCCACATTGCAAGCGCGCATTTTTCGTTGCTTCAGTGATCATTTCTACTCCTTTTCTTCTTCCCAAAATAAAAAAATAAACAATTATTTCGAATATCAAATATGCATCGATGAAATGAGTGATTACTTCCTCCAAAAAGAACGAACAAGTGTGCATCATAAGTCCATGAAACAAGAAGAATCATACTCTTGTCCCACACAGAGAGCAGATTGCTACACTCACCGGCAAGCAAGGCATCTCGCAGTAGCACTCACTGAACACTCCCCCCAAAAGCCATCTTCACTATGCAAAGCGAGAGCAAGGGAAGAAACAGTGTGATTCAACAACTCACGAGAGCAGCAAGAAGAGGAGCGCAACAAAAGCCACATGCGCCATTGGCGTGCGAGCCCCCGAGCTCCGCCGCCCGGTACGGTGCCTCTGCCACTCCAACCCGCAAGCCGGTGGCCGCGCTTGCGATGCGTGCCGTGCGTGGCTCGGTGCGCAGCCGTGGCCTGACCGTTGAGGCGAGAGGGAGTGGGCGCGATGAGAGAGGAAGGAGGGAGGACGAGCAGGCGAGACACGGGCTGACGCCTGAGGCCTGACGGTCACAGGCAGCCACTGGCGGTGCGCGCAGAGCACAGGGCAAAGCGGGCAGTGCAGTAGAGTGCGTGCGTGACCGTGCCGAGGCGGACGCGAGGTGGGCGTTATAAAATTGGGTTTAGAGTGTTCAAACAAAAGCGGCCCACGTCCGTATCAGTAATCGGATGAAGAGAGAAAAGAGTATGCGTAGTGGAGAATGTTTGATGTTGGGGAGATTCTTTTACATGGACCACCACATGTCGGTCGAGCTCAGCTGAGCCGTGGTAAAAAATGACTTTAGAACTGGGCCGTTTGATGCTTCTTCACTCGTGTGGAGTATTAGTACTTTACCCGTTTGCACATATTAAGCATATTATCGACGCGTTCCAACAAAATTTTAATTTAAAAAATTATAATTAACCTATTATTACTATAACTTTACCGTGATTTCCATAACTTTAGGTATATATTATCTCAAATTGATATTGATATATGGGCTCTCTGGTTCCACAATTTCCATTTTTCTTTTCTTTCCAAAAAAATAGAAAGTTGTTAATGTGATAGTTGACATGTGGACCTAATCCCACACTGTTGTTTTTCTTCCCACGAAAAATAGTGATAAATTTACTATTTATTATCACCACTGATTTCTTTTAAAATATTACAGATTTAACGACATATTCTATCATGGCTTTCACGTGGCCACATACTCTGCTTGAGAAAACAGTCGTTAATACCCTTGCTGGCTCAAGCATATCACCTGCGTATGAAATATGGTAGCTTATTAACACATGATTATTAAGTATTAACTATTATAAACTTAAAAGGATTTATTTGATTTTTTAGAAAAATTTATATATAAAAAGTATTTAAAAACACACCGTCTACCTATTCAGACAACATGCTTAAAAAAACGAGATAGTAGCTAAACCGATTAGAACAATGCCTTAGGCTACCACTCTTACTACTAGTACTACTACTAGCTCCGATCTAAAATATACTTCCTTTGTTCTAAAATAAAAATATTTATAGGATTCAAATCTTGTTTCACTATATAAGTATTTCTAGCATTATTCACAGTAGTACTTATCCTATTAATCAATTTCTATTCAAATTTTTTCACATCTTAACCCTAAGTATCCTTCCACCCTCAACCATCCCACATTTATTAAGGGGCGTGTCGATGAGAATAGGAACCATGGTCCCTATCAGTGACGGCAGCACGAGGTGGCCTAAAGCCACATCACCACGTTGGCGTGGGCCGCCCTCGATCATGAGAAGGTTGCGCAGAGAGCTCCCCTAGCATGGGACGCCTCATCAGTTCTAAGCCCCGGCAAGCTCGAGGCACCCCCTCACTCTTCCCCCCGAGCTCGGCTCTTCCCAGGCGGCTTGAGGAGTGCGTGGGAACCGGAGAATTAATGACAATGCAATGGAGCCCATCTCCTCGCTTCAATCTCCCCGCGTCTCACCCATTAAGAGCGACGGGACATATACCTACCCGGCGTGAGGCGTGGGAGACAAGACGGTTATATATGCCACGCCCCACGCCATCATTGCCCTACTCTCTCTACATGAGGCATGGACAACAGCGCCGTCTACTCTGTCTCTTCCAGCACCTATTCCTTCGGCGAGAGACAAGCGGGTGGCCCCCCAGTCAGCGAGACGAGCTCAGTCTTCCTGCGCAAGCTTCGGACAGCCACACCGAACACGTCACTGTCCACCTTTGGTCTGCTTCTCGCCATCTTGAAGAGGGCTTTGGGAGGGAGAAGCGATTGGGCCCACCAGCCTGCACAGGACAAGACATAGATACCTAATTCTCCAAACCTTGACTGGTGGCTGCTATGGTATTCCCCCAAAAGCTTATAAGGGGAGAGCCAAGGGCATAGGAGGAAGATGAGCCCAAACAAAGAGGATTCATAGCCTAACTCTAGTAAAACCTTCTTGAGAGAGAAGTAGATCTCCAATAACCAAGAACACAACAGGAATAGGGGACTACACCTCCGGGTGGCCAGAATCTGTATAATCTCTCGCGTCTTATTTACTCCAATAACTACCTACAACCGATCAAAGCACACTGATTCCCCCGACTGAACTCACAAAGGGGGTCCCTTCGAATCCTGCTATAGGTTTCCGCATCGAGGGCGGCCAAAGTCTTTTCTCCTCAACCTGCATCAAACTGTTAGAATTAAATATAAAAATATTATAATAAATTGAGAAAATAAAATAGGTGAGACACTTTCAGGCCTATTTGGATCAATGGATATTTGAAGGAATTCTAAAGGTTTCAATTCGTTCAAGAAAAAATAACTATACTTGCGTTTGGAACAAAGGACTTGAAGGAAACCAAAACAGTGGATAGTTTTTATTTCCAATTAGCTTTGTCCCAAAATAACTTTATTTGTAGCCAATCTCATAATCTATCTGTTCTAAAACAAACTAATTCCTAGAGTTCAAACTTTGTCATAAATTAAATCAAATCCTATCTTTTTACCTACACTAGATTCATAAATTGAGACTTCAATAGTCTTTACCTACTCACCAACCAATACTATTTTTCTATTAATTAGAAATATTTTGGTCTTTTGTCATTTACCTTAAATACTCCTTGATATGTTATGTAAGCACCCCGGAAATGCATTATGGAGAATAATTACTATGACAACGAAATATCTAGATGGATGGGATCTCGAATAAAAACCAAATAAGTGCACTAATCATCCATCCTTATCGCAACCTTGCCATAATATTTACCCATTCATAATACAAATCCAACGCGCCGATTTCAGAAATAAAGAGATATTTGGAGAGTTGATTCACCTGTCCGAAATGGCGAAGTATGCCCATCAAACCACATGAAAGTGCTGACCAAACACGATACACACTTCTGGGGACATGGTATACGGTTGCAATCAACATCCATGCATCTCATCATTCCTCTAAATTCTAACTAATGTGCGACTAGCCCAGGAAAGCTCTAGTCCCACACTTCATCTTAGCAAGTAATATCCAGTACAGAGAGTATTTAGCTAATTAAACAAAAAGTACATATACAGATACAAATTAACTAACTATTTACATAAATCTCCAGGGGGCCTAAATAGTAAGGAAGTCCATCGGAGCATGACTACCCCAGAAAACCCTCAGGCAACCGACTGAAGGGAAATCCCTTAGATAGGACATCTTGATCACCTGTTCACCCACACATTCATCATACAATCTTCATCTATCACCTGTGCGTGGATCTACACGAGCATTCACCGAAAATAAAATATAACTCAGTACGCAAGGTACTGGCAAGGCCAAATCAACCTAACTATACATGTGAGCTGTAATCAAGGTGAAGGCTATATGAAGAGGCTTACTTTTATTGCAAAAGCCAATTTATTTCGCAACAATTTTAAAAGGAGGATACATAAATCAAGGCATTGCATCCTACGGCTAGCAGAATAGATATCATGGCATCATTTTGACCATAGATAAGCTACTTCACCGCCCTCTCTGCCGCAGCAAGACTATAATACAACTTAATAATCCAATTCCATTACATCATCATTTCATCAATCACCAAGTACTAGATCAATATAAAATCTTCACCCCAACCATCTCCATTCTATAAAGCATTTTAAAAACAAAACGTCTATACTGCAATGGACACAACCATGGCCGCCTCATAGGACCGTGAGTACGGCTAACCGATTAGTTTTGACTCTGCAGAGTTTGTATAACGTTACCCACATGATGTGATAGAAGCCATAACGGCTATACCCTAGGTTGGTCGATACCTGTCGGTATTGAAAGCCCGTTGATGTCGCCTAGAGGGGGGGTGAATAGGCATTCCTGAAAAATTCTCCAAAAGCAGCGGTAAAATACTAGTAGGAACCTCCGACCAAAATGATAGGAGGCTCCGACCGGCTCTCTCGGGCTGGCCGAGAGGGCTGTCGAAGGTTCCGGCCAAGAACGCCGAAGGTTCCGACCCTAGTTTTCTGACTCTACCAAGACATCTAAATAATAGATAAATTTACAGAGGTCAAGAGTGGAGCAAGTAATAGGGTAGCAGATAAAGACAGGCAAGTAAAGATACAAAACAAGGCAATAATGAGAAAGCACAACGGAGACACAAAGATTTTTCCCGAAGTTCGGATCACAAAGATCTTACGTCTCCGTTGAGGAGCTCCAAGAGCCGGGTCTCAATCGACCTCTTGCCTCAACAAGCGACCACGAAAAAGATCAACTCTTGGTATCCACTAGAATTTACCTCCTTTCCTTTGCGGAGACGAGGTTAACCTTCACACTAACTTTCCCGGACAATCACAATTCAGGAAGCTTCGCGGGAGACCGCCTAATCGTCTAGGAGGTTTCTCTAAGAGAAATAAGCTCCAAGCAGCCAATCCGCGTCCTCCCAAGTGCACAAGATCCTCCTAGCCTTCTCTCAACAAAATTCACTTAATTTTCCACTAGACTTCACTAAGAATCACAAAGAATACTAGAATTAGTTGGGAGAGCTCAAAGGAACTTAGGGAGAAGCTAGGAGTCAGTGGAAAGAAGTGGAATGGCCAACCAACGGCTAGAAACCAATTGGGCTTTAATAGACATTGGGTGTCATACGTCACTTAGCATTACACGCCTCTCCTGAGTTCTCACAGATTTTGGCCAGAGAGTTTCATGACCAGGGGTAGGAACCTCCGGCCAATACTTAGTCTCTGGCCGCCATCGTTGGTTGGTCCGCGCTCCAGTGTTTTTGAAGCTCTCTGACCCTGACACTGAAATTAGCCCATCCCAAGTGTGTGTGTTGTGCCAAAGTGATGGACTCTCAGCTATTTTGGATCTTAATGCACTTGAGTGGTCTTGGAACACTGCTTGCAACCCCTCTTGATAGTACGGTTTTCTACGACTCAAAAAGAAAATTCAAAAGAATTAAAATAAACTCCGAGTCCGCTTCGCCGTTTTGCATCATGTCTTTGTAGGGTCTCCATGGCACATCATCAGCCACCTGGACTTTCCTGTACAATTCTCGATAAGGACTCATTATTATCCCCTTAAACCACTTTGTCATTAATCCCACCAAAACCCATACTTGGGTTAGAGCACTTTCAGGTATCCTACACTCTCCTCTGCCCACATGTTGAGTACGTCCTAGGGGTCACAACATAGCTTTTTACATTACCTAACATTTAGCCTTACACCACGCGAGGTGTGTTACTCCAATCGAGGGGCTACCCGATGCCGTGGGTGCGGGCCCACGCCTTAACCCAAAGAGAAAGAACAACCCAGCACTGTGGCGACAGCCTACCTGCCTCCCCACGAGGCACACAACGTTGTATTGAACAAACTTAGACGCCTATTCCGTTACGGAACATAGGTAGTTTCTCTGAACAGCCCTACGATTCATTGTAGGCACTGCCCATACCTATATCTGCCTACCAGAATGCAAGGCTAAACCTTAAGCAACTTAATTCACTATGGCTATCCCATACTAGCACATGTGGTTATACTATTTAACATGAGAAATGACATTGAGTTCGGTCCTTAAGCACCCAGGCAAAGCACTCCCCTATCGATACCAAGCTATCACATATGTGTACCACTTGCTTGCCAGTTTTAAAATGGTTTTTTCCTTCTGTTTTTAGTTCACAAATATCATAATATTCATCTCTGATCAGAAGTAAATAAATTCCCATTTCAAACGTAATTAAGATGGCCATGACTTTTTATAAGTAGCTAGACATGTCTAAGCATATATATAGTATATAACCGCTTATAGCAAGCACTTAACAAGTACTTTACCCATTCTAAGGTTACAAGTAGTAGATTATCAACATTTCAAAGGTGGGTTATGCAGAAAGAGGGATTAACTACTATTGCCAAATCTATATAATATACATAGCAAAATACGATGCAAGTTAAAATGAACCATTGATAATCCGCAAAATTCAGGAGCAATATGTTCAAAGGTAGTGGGATTTTTGGCTTGATCTAGATTTGCTTCAGGTTCCTCAATATATTCTATCTCCTTGAACTGCAAAGGCTCTTCCTCTAATTTAAGTTTTAAAGTTAAAGCAAAGTCAATAAATAATGCAAAAATACAAAATGCTTTAATACGTATGATTTTTGTGCAGTGATTTGGTACTGGTCTCAGATACTTTCTAGTGAAATTATTTTTATTTTTTTGCACTTACCATTTGTGAGATATGATTTTTGCATGTTTTATGTGTCATCTTAAGAGTATAAAATTTGTTGGTAATTTGTGGTTTAGTTCTATTCGAAATAACTTTATAAATGGAAAGTACTCATTTTTCTAAGAACTACAAAATTGGTTTGACATTTTTCTGAGCTAGAATGATTTTCTTATGAATTTTCTAGTCAAAAGTCCTATTGTCGGCGAAACGGGAATGGGGGTCCCACATTCTCGGGAACATAAGGGCCTTCGGCCATATCAGCCCCCCGGGGCCCACTTTCTGTGCAAAAAACAACTGGCCATCGCTGGTTGTTCCCCAAGCGCCTGAGGCTGCGGGCGCTGCCCGGGGCCGGGACGCTCGGCCTCGGCGCTCCACGCGCGCGGCGCCCGGGCGCGGAGCCGGCTCGAGCTGGCCATCACCAACCACCGCATTTATGGTGAGCCGACGGCGTGGTGACAGGGCGCGTCACCCCTGTCCACCCGCACGAGACCCTGAGCAGTCAGAAGACTTTTTAACTGAGAGAGCTCCTTTCTTCCACGCT
Organism: Oryza meyeriana var. granulata; assembly: GCA_003991445.1. Classification (NCBI taxonomy): domain Eukaryota; kingdom Viridiplantae; phylum Streptophyta; class Magnoliopsida; order Poales; family Poaceae; genus Oryza; species Oryza meyeriana. The sequence goes on from RYFJ01002703.1 coordinate 257,226, forward strand.
CTGGCAGTTACAGTATGCTCGGTCACATCCGCACGACTTTAGCCGCCTGCAGCGGCTGCTCTCCGAGGCGACCTACCCGCCGTGCTGCACCAACTCCGGCGTGGGTGTCACAGGCGGACAGGGGCGACGGGACGCTCCACCAACTCCGGCGTGGGCGTCGCAGGCGGAGGGGCGCACAGGAGAGCTCACCGGAAAATATCTCCTCCGCGTACCGGCACTGTGGACTCGGCTGAACTCTATAAAGGAGGATCCATGCCGCAGATGAGAGGGGGGGGCACAAGCTCGAGCAATAGACAACAAGGCAACCTTTACTGTTCTTCTTCCCCAAGTCTCCCGGTTACGCTTCCGAGCTCCCCGGGTACACCTTGTAACACAACCATACACATTCTCCCACATAGCATACACACAGGACGTAGGGTATTACGCTCCGGCGGCCTGAACCTGTATAAATCCTCTCGCCTCCTCTGTGTGCCAAGTTTCTTCTCCAACGCCTCGTACACCTTCCCCTCCCAGGCCTCGGCTCGACGAGGAGTCCGGCGACTAACCCGCTGATGCCATGAGCCAAGTGCCCGAGGGAACAAAGGCGCCGTCCACGGCAACGTCGCAGCTCCACTTCCATTCCGCGACAGCTGGGCTGCGGAGCCCTCTGAACCTTTGCCGGGAATTGGCGGCGGACCGCCAACTTGTTTGTGGCACCGCCAATTTCCAGGGCACCTTCCCGCGCCCTGGGACAGAAGCGGACCTCCAGCGCCTCGCGTCAGGCCCAGTAGGGGTGAGGCGTGAGGCATTTCCTGCAGCCGCTTCAGCCAGGTACGCAACACAATCCCTCACATCGCCCCCCACGCGGTTATCCACGCGTTTCCGTTCGGGCGTGCGCGACCAGCGCATGCTCGAAAAGATGGGCACCCGCGACGTCCAAACCACGGCGGAACTGTTCAGCCTTGCCGACCACTGCGCCCGCAAGGAGGAAGCCCGGGCGTGGAACAAGCCGCGTCCTGAGGTCCTCGCCGAGGACCCTGGGGAAGAGGGCGAGGCCTCACGTTCCGCGGCGCGGCGGGACAGGCGGAAGCGCCAGAAGGGCAAGGAGGTCGCCGAGAACTTCGCCTTGGCGGCGTCTGGCGGCCCCCGGGGCCGCGCCGCCCGCCAAGACGACTACGGCGGCAAACGGCAGAAGGCTGAGCGTGCGCCACCGCCACCGGCTGCGGGCCGGAAATGGTGCTCCGTCCACGAGACGGACCGCCACGACCTCACGGAGTGCCGCGCCGTCCAGAACCTGGCCGAGCGCACTAAGAAGTTCCAACAGGAGCGGCAGCAGGACAAGCCCGCTCCCAATCCGGAGCACCCTCTCGAGTTCCAAGAACCCGAGAATGTCATCGCCACCCTTGACGGCGGGGCACACGCTCACTCCTCGCGCCGTGGCTTCAAGGCCATGAAGCGCGAGCTGTTAGCCGCGACCCCGGGGCCGGCGGCGTCCCGGAGGCTGAAGTGGTCGGATATTCCGATCACCTTCGGCCCCACGGACCATCCAGCCCGGGTACCTGGGGAGGGACAGCTCGCCCTGGCGGTCTCCCCCACCATATGCAACGTGAAGGTGGGCCGCGTCCTCGTCGACGGGGGCGCCGCCCTCAATATCCTTTCCCCCGAGGTCTTTGAGAAGATCAAGGCCCCGGGGACGAATCTCGCGCCCTCGTTGCCCATCATCGGGATTACGAAGGGCCTCACTTGGCCTCTCGGCCAGGTCTCTTTGCCCGTCACCTTCGGTGACCGTGGCAACTTCCGCACCGAGCACGTCATTTTCGACGTTGCCGAGTGCAACCTCCCATACAACGCGGTCCTTGGACGCCCCGCGTTGGTGAAGTTTATGGCTGTTACGCACTACGCGTACCTAACCATGAAGCTCCCAGGCCCCTCGGGCCCGATCACAGTTCTTGGGGACGTGAAAGCCGCCCTCTCGTGCGCCGAGCAGCGTGCGGCCGACATCGCCCCTGCAGCTCCTGACGTGGCGGGCGGCGCGGGGCCTTCGCTACGCCGCGCCCCCAAGCCGCGCATCGTCGCCACCGATGCGGAGCTAGTCAAGGAGGTAGTCCTTGGCGACGACCCGTCCCGGACCGTCAAGGTTGGCGGTTCGCTGGACGACAAATAGGAAAGCGCGCTCATCGCCTTCCTCCGGGCAAACACCGACGTCTTCGCCTGGCAACCGTCGGACATGCCCGGGGTCCCCAGGGGGGTGATTGAGCACCGCTTGGCCATCCGCGCGGGCTCGCGCCCGGTGCGGCAGAAGGTACGACGACAGGCCCCAGAGCGCCAGGCCTTCGTCCGAGAGGAGATCCACAAACTTCTGCTGGCCGGCTTCATCCGCGAGGTCGTCCACCCGGAATGGCTGGCCAACCCAGTCGTCGTCCCAAATCCAACGGGAAGCTGCGAATGTGCATAGACTACACCGACCTCAACAAGGCTTGCCCCAAAGACCCATTCCCTCTGCCTCGCATAGACCAGATAGTCGACTCCACCGCGGGGTGCGCACCTCTTGTGCTTTCTTGATGCTTATGCAGGATACCATCAGATCCGCATGGCAGAGGAGGATGAGGAAAAAACTTCTTTTATTACCCCCCAGGGGGCCTTCTGTTATATGTGCATGCCTTTCGGGTTGAAGAATGCTTGTTCCACTTTCCAGCGTGCTGTCCGTGTAACATTTGAATCGCAGCTTGGTCGCAACATGGAGGCCTACGTCGACGATTTGGTATTGAAGTCGCGCGACCGCGCCACTCTGCTCCATGATCTGGCCGAGACGTTCAGTAACCTTCGATGCACAAGGATGAAGCTGAACCCGGACAAGTGCGTCTTCGGGGTCCCGGCCGGCAAGCTCCTCGGGTTCCTCGTGTCCAGCCGCGGCATTGAGGCAAACCCGGAGAAGATAGCGGCAATCGACCGCATGCGCCCCCCGACGAGGCTACGGGAGGCCCAGAAGCTGACCGGGTGCGTGGCCGCACTAGGTCGGTTCATCTCCAGGCTTGGGGAGCGTGCCCTCCCCCTATTCAAACTTCTCAAGAAATCCGGGCAGTTCGCCTGGACGGATGAGGCGGATCAAGCCCTTGATGAGCTCAAGAGGTACCTGACTACGCCCCCTGTCCTCGTGGCACCGGCACCAGACGAGCCCTTGTTGCTCTACATCGCGGCAACCCCGCAGGTGGTAAGCGCGGCGCTCGTCGTCGAGCGCCCCTTGCCAAGCAGGCGGGCACCCGGGATTCACCTCCCGGGCCGCCACCGCGGAGCCCGAACCTGGGCAGCCTCGCCAAGGCGAGTGCGAGCCCGGGAACGCGGCGCCGGGACCATCCCAACATTACACCCGGGGCCCAATGTCCCAGCTCCATACCTGTCCCCATAGGCGAGAGCTCGCTCCCTCCCGGGGGAGCTGAGCCCGGACCCCGGCCCTTGTCGGGCCGGCTTCGGGAAACACACAACAGAAGCCGGTGTACTTCGTCAGCGAGGTACTCCGTGACGCCAAATCGCGCTATCCCAGGCGCAAAAGATGCTCTACGCTGTTCTCATCGCGTCCAGGAAACTTCGCCATTACTTCCAGGCGCACAAGGTATTCGTAGTCACATCCTTCCCCCTCGGGCAGATATTGCATAACCGGGAGGGAACCGGCCGCGTCGCTAAGTGGGCGGTCGAGCTCGCTGAGTTCGACCTCCGCTTCCAAGCGCGCAACGCCATCAAAAGCCAAGTCCTGGCGGATTTTCTAGCGGAATGGACCCCGGGGCCCGAGCCGGACCCTGTGCTGGACGCCGGATTCCCGGCCCCCGAGCTGCCGCCTGACCTGCGCCTCCACTGGATAATGAACTTCGACGGCTCCTGCGCCCGGCGGGCTTGCCGCCCCAGCGCCGGGGCCGGGATCGTCCTCGTATCGCCCGCCGGGGACGAGTTCCGCTTCGTCGTCCACCTCAACTTCGGGGCCACCAACAACATGGCTGAGTACGAGGGCCTTCTCGCCGGCCTCCGGGCCGCGATCGCCCTCGGGGTGCGACGGCTATGCGCGCAAGGCGACTCCGAGCTCGTCATCAACCAGGTGTCCGGGGAGTACCAGACCCTGGACCCCCAATTGGCCGCATACGTGGACGAAGTGCGGAGGCTTGAGCGCCGTTTCGACGACCTCACGCTTCGCCACGTCCCTCGCAGTCGCAACCTAGCCGCCGACGAGCTCTCAAGACTGGCTTCCTCGCGGGCGCCTGTCCCTCGGGGATTTTCCAGGAAGCCTCGAGACCTCCTCGGCGTGCTTATCCGGGACCTCGGGCTCAACCCCTGAGCCCGGGCCTGAGCCTGACACGCGCTCCCGGCCCCAGGACTTGGTCCTCGCGGCCGGACCCAGCGCGCCCTCCTGGATGGACGAAATCCGGGCATATCTTCTCCGAGCACATCTCCCTGAAGACGACGTGGAAGCAGAAAGGATCGCTCGCTTGTCTAAGCGCTATGTCCTGGTAGAAGGGGACCTCTACCGGCGTGGCGCCAACAGCGTCCTGCTCAAGTGCGTTCCGCGCGACTCCGGAGTCGAGATCCTCGCCGACATCCACGAAGGGGAGTGTGGCAGTCACGCCGCATTTCGATCCCTGGTCGGTAAGGCTTTCCGGCATGGATTTTATTGGCCCACGGCCTTGCAGGACGCGTTCGACCTCGTCCAACGTTGCCGCGCGTGCCAGTTTCATGCCAAACAGAGCCACCAGCCGGCGCAAGCACTCCAGATGATCCCCCTGTCCTGGCCCTTCGCGGTCTGGGGACTCGATATCCTCGGCCCCTTTCCCCGGGCAGTCGGGGGTTATCGGCATCTCTATGTCGCCATCGACAAGTTCACGAAGTGGCCGGAGGCGTTCCCCGTAATCGACATCGACAAGCACTCAGCGCTCAAGTTTATCCGGGGAATCACCAGCCGCTTCGGGATCCCCAACCGCATTATCACCGACAACGGCACGCAGTTCACGAGCGAGCTCTTCGGCGAATACTGCTCCGACATCGGCATTAAGCTCTGCTTCGCCTCCCCTGCCCACCCTACCAGCAATGGGCAGGCCGAGAGGGCAAACGCTGAGATCCTACGGGGCCTCAAGACAAGGTCCTACAACGACCTCAAGAAACACGGCGTCAAGTGGATCGACGAGCTCCCAGCGGTCTTGTGGGCCAATCGTACCACACCGAGCCGGGCGACCGGGGAGACCCCGTTTTTCCTGGTATACGGGGCCGAGGCCGTTCTGCCGTCAGAACTCACCTTCGGCTCCCCCCGGGTACAGCGCTACAGCGACAACATCGACCACGACAACATGCAGCTTGACAACCTCGACTTCCTCGAGGAGCGAAGACGACGCGCCTCGCTCCGAGTCGCACGTTACCAGCAGAGCCTTAAGCGCTATCACCAGCGTAAGGTTCGGGCCCGATCACTCCAGGTCGGGGACCTAGTCCTCCGCCGTGTCCTTACACGTGCCGGAAGGAATAAGCTTTCCCCCATGTGGGAAGGCCCCTTCCTGGTGATCGGTGTCTCCCGACCGGGCTCGGTAAGACTGGGCCAGGAGGATGGGACCCCGCTTCCCAATCCCTGGAATATCGAACATCTTCGCAAGTTTTATCCATAAACATATCCCGTAAGTTGTAGGGAGCTCGGGCCAGCGTCGGTTCCCTCCAAAACTCAACGCTGGCCGGGGGCCCCCATATGTGTACATTTCATATAAACAGCTTTTTCAATATCCTCTTTAGTCTTGCCCTTTGTCCTTTTCCGTGTGTTGCACCCGTGGGTGCCCCATCCCTTGGGGGTGTACCCGGGCCGCGCCCGTGCGGCGGTTGGGGTCTGCGCATTGTCATCAGTCCCTTGCCGACGGGTGATCGAGCCCCGATATGCTAGGTCCAGGGCATCGTCGACTCCGCGCTCCTGCGGCTCCGACGCCCTGCCTGGCTAGCTTCGGGACCGGTCCTTTCCGGAGGTTGGGGGCGAAATGCTTGTGCGTAACCCTCTCCTCTGCACGGTCGCGACCGGGAGGATGCCTTCGGGAAGTGGTTGACCCCACGGCTCGTAGCATGGAGTAGACAAGGGGACGAGCCATATACTCTCACGGTCCATCGTGTGCAGACCAGATCTCCCCCGGAAGGGTTAAGAAGGGTGCTTGGCGTACAGCACCCCGAGAAGGCCCCAGGGACCCGGGGCGCTAAGTGGGAAGGCGAGCGCACCATCTCGGAGAGGTTCTCAGGCCCAGCATAGAGCTGACAGTGCTCCGGCCCCGAGGTCGTACCCGCGCAACCGCACCATGCTCGTCAACATCCAGATACGCACCTCATTCAACTTTACGCTTGTTCGGCTGTCTATCTTTTCTCTTTTCTACGACCACGCGTTTCGCTCTCCTCGGCCCCGGGAGCAAGTGGGATTTGCCGAAGCCGCGCATATGGGCTGCTGGGTCAGTGCCGCCCCGGTTACCATGGCCTGGTGACCGGGTCGTGGACCGTGCCCCGGACACTGCCGATGCCCCGGGGTCTCGGGCAGCGCCCCCCGTCGGGCCAGCTTAGATTCCCGGGGCGGGCAGCGGTGCCCGGCCGGCCAGCTCCTCCCCAGCCACCGCCAAGGTGCCGGGTGTTTCGCTACCTGGCGACCCCGTGCCCGGTCGAGGTCGGTCTCCAAGAGGCTCCCGGCGAGCCAAAGGGCACGAGCTTAACACTTGGGCCATACCTAACCTATGCAGCGTCTACGGGGCCAACCCCGGAACATCCCCCACGTGGCGGGAGCAGATCCGGGCCGGTGACCGGTCTAGCGGTTGCCCCAAGACATCCCGACCGAATGCCTAAATTCGGACCGTCCCCTCACGGATCGGACCTTCCGAGTCAACTGGCTGAAATCCCGGAGCAGGCGACGCAATCATCCAAGGTGCGAAAAACACAAACATTGTTATATACACACACGGATGTCTTTCTTTGTACAAAACAGGTGAAGTCAAAATACAAGCATGCGCGGAGGACCACAGCCGTCGCCGCACGGGGGAAGGTCACTCCTCGGGCCCGGTCTCTTCGCCGGAATCGTCGGTCCCTGGCTTCTCCGGGTGTTCCCCCCGGTTAAAGAATCTGGCCACCGTCGCAGCAGCGTCGGCCACGGCCTTCCGAGCCTCCTCTTCCCCATCGGTGGGGAATCCCTCCAGCACCGGGGCCAGGGAAAACTTCGCGTCTCGAGCCCGGTAGCAGCCAAGGACGTACTCCGCCACCCGCGAGGCAAGCTCTGTTCCCTCCTTCTCCAGGACTTCATGAATTTGCTGGGGGAGCAGGTCCAGCGTATCCAGCAAGTCGCCGAGCTCCACCAGCGCCTGACCGACCCCCCTGGGTAGGTCGGTCCTCTGCGGAGGTGCCCGGACGCCGATGCGTTTGAGACACCCCCGGACATCGGAGCTGTACCGCCCCAGGCAAGCTGCAACCTCGCCGTCGAGATTCTTTCGGAGGGCGAGGCTACCTTGCACAAATCTCAGCCGTCCCTCCGCCCTGGCCAGCTCCTCGGTTGAGCTGGCCGCGCCTGCCGATGACGGGGAGCCGCTTGACACGGCCCGCACGGCGGCCCCGCGCGCCACGGCCTCAAGGTCGGCCGTGCGTTTCCAGGAGACCTCCTTCTCCGCCTGCCGGGCCTCGGCAGCCTTCACCGCCGCCTCCCGCCGAGCCAAAGAGTCCTCTTCCTCCTCGAGAATCGCCTCTCGTGTCCCGAGGGCCTCGGCTTTGGCGTCTAGGTCGGCGGCCAGCATCTTCGCCTGCTCGCCCTCTCGTCGGCGGTCGGACTCCCATGCTGCAAGGCTTTCTTCCCAGGTCGCCAGCCTCTTCTCCTGGTCCCGGAGGCGCCATGCGCTGTCCTGGGCCATGGCGTTGGAAAGCTTGGCGGCCTCCTCATTCACCGCCACGGCTACCTCCCGCGCGCTGACCTCGCGCTCCCGGGCCGCAAGATCGGCCTCCTCGCCCCGGAGACGGTCCTCCCGGGAAGTCATCTCCTTTCCCCGCGCCTTCGCCTCGGACCGGGCGCGGGAGGCCTCGTCGGCGGCGATCTTGGCGGCAATTTCCAATTGGGCGATGCGCCCCTCCGCCGCCTCGATTTCCTGACGGCGGGTCGACACAAGAATTTCAGTGGCAATCGTACGGAAGACGAGTCTCTCCGCTGCCACCGTGATCGCCGCCTGCCCCCTCTCGAGCTCCGCCCGGAGCCGAGCGGACTCGCGCTGCTCGCGGCGGGCCGCCACCTGTACTTCGCCGGCGGCGACGACTAGTTGCCCCAGCGCGGCGTGCAGTGTCTCGGGCCTGCGCGCAGCGCCTGGTCGCGGCGCAGCAAAAAGGACCAGGGCCCGCTCCCCCCCGCGGGACACGGCGGGGCCCCGGCGTCCTCTCTCCCCTCTGCAGCGGGGACCGCACTTGGTCCCGCGGAGGCCCGCTCCGGCGCGGCCGCCGCGACCTCCATATCCACCACCGTGCCCGGCGATGACGGGGGCGTGGCGGGACGCGGCGGAGCCGTCGGCGCGTCCACTGCACCGCCCCCGGTCGGGGCCGGCGGCGCCGTCATCGGCCCCTGGCCCTTCCTGTAAAAGCCGAAACCAGCCGGATAAGAATCAGATCGATAAACGCATGAGGGAATGTGCTAGATAGAAGAACCAATGGGGTCGAAGCGTTTACCTAGCCTGGGGCCCTTTGAAGCTCCACGGCTTGGGACTCAAGGACAGCAGGCTCCCGCCGCGGGATCCTGTCTTCCCTACCGGCGCGCCCGAGACGGCGACGGTGGCCGGTGCTTCTGGCGTCTCCGACGCCAGCTCGATGATGCCCCCCGCGTCCGGGACCTCCGTTGACCCGGCCCCGGGGGCCGGAGTCGCCTCCCGTGGCTCTGGGGGCACGGCCGAGCAACGCCTGCCGGCGCCACGCAAGCGGTGGCCGCCATGGCCAGTCCCGGTCCTCCCGGGCTCCGCGCGGCTCGGAGAGGTAGCGGCCGGGATGACGGTCACCGGAGCAACGACCTTCGCCTTCTTGGCCGCCGCAAGTCCTGGATCGGGCCCCGCCGGTCGCTTCCCCTCCTTCTTCGACGGCACCGGCGCTTCAGCCGGCACATCTGCTCCCTCCGAGACGTCGGGTACCTCGACGATCTTGGGGGTGATCTGTGAAACAACGATGCCCACGGCGTCGAATCGCGGGAGATCCTTCTGGATCCTCACCGACCGCGGTCGCTGCAAAGCGGCGTCACACCGCTCGGGAGCGCGCGGTCCGCCGCGCCCCTCCTTCCAGCGCCGACGCCATTAACAGGCCCATCGTCGCCTTACTCAGGTCGTCGGGATGGGTCCTGGAGAGATCCTTGGACCCAGTGTACAGCCAACAGGCCCGGGGCCTCCTGTGAAGCGGCGCCAGTCGCCGGCTGAGGAAGTCACCGACGACCATGTACGCATTTAACCCCGCCGCCGCCAGGCCAGCGACGCGCGCCAACACTGGCGCCAACCGCGCGTCTTCCGGCGGTGGCTCGGTCCAGCTCTTCACCTTCTGGGCCGCCTCGGTCGGCAGCCGGAGCCGGTCGTTGGCATCAACGCCGATGTAGACCCAGTTCTGGCGCCATAAATCCCATTTGTTTCGCAGCGCCATCGGGATGAACTCGACGCCGGGGCGGCCGTGGAAGTACACACAACCTACCCGCTCCGGCAGGTCGGTGGCCTTGTTCTTCGGCGCGCTCTTCATGGTGAAGTAACGCCGGAAAAGATCCACCGAGGGCATCACACCCACAAACATCTCGCACAAGTGCGCGAAAATCCCCAGCACCATCACGGCGTTGGGGGTCAGATGCATCATTTGCACCTCGTACGTCTCCAGCACCTGGAAAAAGAAATCGGAGAACGGCGGAACAAGCCCGCCGACCGCGTAGTCGACGAAGTACACTACTTCGTTGGCCCCTCGCGGCGCCGGTCTCGACTCGCCAGGGCGCACCTCCGGGGCCGCCCTCCACCGCGTGGCGGCCGGCAACATCCTCTTCACCCGCTCCATCCCAGCGTCATCATTCAGGCGCGACGGCGGAACCGCCCCGCCGTCCAGCGGCCGTACCACGCGGCCGGCGCGCGGCATCGTGAATACGGCGATGGGAGCGGAGAAGGAAGAGCCAAGCAGGGAGAAGCGCGCGCGGGCGGGAAGCCTGAGCTCTGGGCGCAAGAAGCAGCTTAAGCAATGGCAGTCCCAACTCAGCAATGGGAGAAGCCGGCTACCGTCCGCTGCTGCTTGTAGTCTCGGAGAACCCGTGGAGCGCCCCTTCGACTCCGCCATTACGACCCTCGATTGGCGGACCGGAAGTGGAAGATCTCCCCTCGCCACGTCTTATCCCGCGCAATTATGACGGCGTCGCCTCGTTCCCTGCTAAGCCTGGTGGGCCCCGCGCCTTTTCGTTTCCCCGAGATATGGCCCTGTTCCTGCCCGGATTAAGCCCCGGTCGAGCAACAGGCCCAGGGGCCGCTGTCGGCGAAACGGGAATGGGGGTCCCACATTCTCGGGAACATAAGGGCCTTCGGCCATATCAGCCCCCCAGGGCCCACTTTCTGTGCAAAAAACAACTGGCCATCGCTGGTTATTCTCTAAGCGCCTGAGGCTGCGGGCGCTGCCCGGGGCCGGGACGCTCGGCCTCGGCGCTCCACGCGCGCGGCGCCCGGGCGCGGAGCCGGCTCGAGCTGGCCATCACCAACCACCGCATTTATGGTGAGCCGACGGCGTGGTGACAGGGCGCGTCACCCCTGTCCACCCGCACGAGACCCTGAGCAGTCAGAAGACTTTTGACTGAGAGAGCTCCTTTCTTCCACGCTCTGGCAGTTACAGTATGCTCGGTCACATTCGCACGACTTTAGCCGCCTGCAGCGGCTGCTCTCCGAGGCGACCTACCCTCCGTGCTGCACCAACTCCGGCGTGGGTGTCACAGGCGGACAGGGGCGACGGGACGCTCCACCAACTCCGGCGTGGGCGTCGCGGGCGGAGGGGCGCACAGGAGAGCTCACCGGAAAATATCTCCCTCCGCGTACCGGCACTGTGGACTCCCCTGAGCTCTATAAAGGAGGATCCATGCCGCAGATGAGAGGGGGGAGCACAAGCTGGAGCAATAGACAACAAGGCAACCTTTACTGTTCTTCTTCCCCAAGCCTCCCGGTTACGCTTCCGAGCTCCCCGGGTACACCTTGTAACACAACCATACACATTCTCCCACATAGCATACACACAGGACGTAGGGTATTACGCTCCGGCGGCCCGAACCTGTATAAATCCTCTCGCCTCCTCTGTGTGCCATTGTTTCCTCGTCTTCCCCAACGCCTCGTACACCTGAGAAACAGCCCCCCTGGCCGAACCTCAAAAGGGGGGTCTCCCGACTTCCCGCCGTCGAGGCTTCGCCCTCCGACACCGACTGACATGAAGTCGAAGAGTCCTATATACGAGTAGTCTTCTACTCGGCAAGACTATAAAGTTTATTCCGGTTGACATGATACCGAAGAGTCGCAAATACCCAAAGTAATCTACTCGGGAAAGACTTCCAGGTTAAAGATCTTTGACTTTATGTTTAATTGTCTTCACAATTAAGCACAAAGTCGGGGCTACACCTAATAGGTGCGCCTATTCGGCGCACACTATTCATATATCTACATGAAGCCCTTCATAGCCTCGCTGCCAGCTGACATGAAGCAGGACTCGGGAAGACTTCACCGTGGAGGATGAGCACTCGGCATCAGCTGTGACTCAATTATGAAGGTCTCAAGGGCTACTGTGGGAGCCATGGGCTCCGGGTACCTCATTACCAGCACATGGGCCACTCGGATAGAGGATGGGCCAGACCATGTAATTAGAGATAAGATAGCACCCAGCAGGCTGTGCCTTGTATAATAAGGAAACATAGCCTTAGTCGGATAGGATTCTATCTCTAAGAAGGAAATCCCTTGGTCGTATCCGACTGGGATCCTTACCATGTACCCCTGCCCCCTAGTATATAAAGGGAGGCAGGGCGCCCCATGAGGGCACGCAAGATCATTGATCGCAAAAACCACCTCAGAGGAATAACACCTCAACTGGACGTAGGGTATTACCTCACATCGAGGGCCTGAACCAGTATAATTCTCTTGTGTTCCTCTGCAATCCACCGAATTCCAGGTCGCCGAGTAGCCCCATAATATTATTGCCGGTGCAAAGCATCGACATCTTCTGTAATATTTCTCCAAGAGTAGAGAGTGACGGCGAGTTCCCATCTTCAATTCCCATGTCAGCCAGGACAACTTCTGTCGCATGTGAATCTAGCTCGTAAGGCACATATGTACCTCCCCGCAGGATACCCAAAACTTTCCTCACTAAATCTTCCGTAACCTCTATAACTCCGCGTCCAGGGAAAATAAGCTAATTGGTAGTAGGATTAAAGTGCTCCACTACCCACAAGCAAAGGTTAGGGCGAAACTTTAAACACTTCAACTCCAAAAAACGAGAAAACCAACACCATCTATTGCAATTTTCTGATAATTGTTCATGTGAGCATACAATTTAGTAATCTTCATGGGAGAGGCTCTACTATGCTCTTTCTGCAAAGTAAAACAATTATGTTAGAGATGTAATTTTCAAACAAACAGAACGTAAGGAAAAATCCATCAGAATATAAGATAGTATAGGATGCATAGTAGACATATTGTATAGTAGGGTGAAAAATAAAAAGAGTATAGTACCTTATTTCTAGTCCTTTATGCAGAAAGATGCTCTACCTCCTCTGCATGATCATCTCTTAGGTCCCTTTCAGTACCATGTCGTGCCGCTTGCTTTGTCTGTACATAATGTAAGATAGTTATAGACAAATTGCATAGTAAACAGATTGTATAGCACAGTGAATAATAAACATAGTATATTACCTTAGTCCTAGGCCTTTTTGAAGACGGCTATTGTACCTCCTCTACATGATCATCTCCTAGGTCCTTTTTGGTACCACGTTGTGCCACTTGCTTTGTCTTTACAGGTGGAACATCATTCCTTGCCGCTTTATATGCTTTACACTTTATTCTAATCATCCTGCTTTCTATCATAAAAAGTAGGGGAAAAGGGAGAAAAGAGAGTCAATAAATAAATAAACACACAAAAAATGCAACTATATAAAATCATTCATTCAGAACTAGTAAAAAATATAAAAATCACATGCCATCAATATGCTACATGTAGAAAAAAGAGGAATCCAAAAAAAAAGAAGAAATAGTAATTTTGCGGGCAATTGCTCTAGTTTGACCACTGATATCTTTTAAATTGTTCGGTTACGATGAGCAAGATTTAGATGTTTATATTTTTTAGTAATATAAGGTTATTTAATACTTTAGTAATATGGTATATCTTTTAATACTTATAATGTTATTTATAAAATAAGAGTGGTCAAATTAAAACAATGCAAAATCAAAATTTCCAACTATATTATGGAAATAAGCCTCTATAGTGCATTAATGATTTAGTCCACCAGATTACACAGAGAAATACTACTACTCATTACTAAATGATCCTTCGAATATCCAACCAGATTAGTATCACCTACTCGAACAGACAGAACATCAATTTCAGACATTCATTTCGACACTTGCAAACACATGTTTCTTTCTCATCCACGACCCAGTTAAACTGAGGCATCAAGCCACTGAATTCTTAACAGCCACATCATCAAGGAGTAGATTGCAGTCAAAACAGCGATTCCTCCAATGCTATCAACAATTGGCGCATCAGGCATCTTGACATCAGCAGTTTGAGATACCTTCTCCGATGAAACGAGCAAATCGCCACTCTCAGTTAAACCAAATCCAATACAGTTAAGTCACCGCCGTGCGCGCTCGAGGTAACTCTCCCACAAACCCTCCCACAAACCATCCCACAGACCGTCCTACAAACCCTGATATCTCACAGCGACAAAAACCCTAAATGCGCGAGGTAACTCAGCTTGAGACCACCCCCCATGCCGTCACCACCCGAAGCACCTCCACACCTTCGGCACCACCACGAAAACGAGGAAATTGCCGCCGCGACTGCCGCCTTCGACTGATTTGGGATTTGGGGGAGAAAATCGACTGATTTGGGGGAGAAATCACCGCTCTCCCCTTCTCCACCTCTCTCTCTCTCTCTCTCTCAGACGCGGTTCTCGAAATTTGAATAGTAACTGCGCGGATAGAGAGACGAGGCTGTTTCGGACTGGATGAACACAATGTGGCCGGCGTGGAGATTGCAACTATGCAGGCGCGCGGATGAAAGACACATCGGACGGCTGTGCGCCTGATAGAGCAGTTTCGAGCGTAAGCACATCTTAGATTTAGCGATGTTTTATCGGGTTCGCAGCAACCAAGGGTTGTAACCTATTTCCGTGCCGATCCAAGGAGGACACGGACCGAAGCTTCTCGTTTTGTACCGCGGCTAAAATCCCCAAATCGTACAACCACATCCATACGGTGGTTAGCGCAGGCGATGCAACCGGAAATCTTGTTGGCGATGGCTAGAGTCTCCTCGTGCAGAAGGGTCATGAGCACCATGGTGTCTCCTTCGGTGGTCAGAGTTCCTTCTGTGTTTTCCGTGGCAGTCAATGAGGGTCCTATGGTGCTTCCCACGGTGATCAGCGAGCCAACTTGGTGTTTCCGACAGTGGTCAGCAAGGCGACTACAATGTCTATGGCTGCCGGTGAGGCAGTTACAACGTCTTCCGCGATGCTGGGTAGGGTGGACATGACGTCTCCTACGGCCATCGGAGAGGCAGCCAAGCCATCTTGAATGGCTGTGGACGTGGCGGCCATGGTGATTCCCATGGTGAGCTAGTGTGTTTTGCAACCAAAGGTAGCTGATCTGTGACGTCATTTAATTTTCTTGTTCATGATTTGAGCGAGCTAGGAGATCGAAGGATTTTGGCTTTTTTGTTCCTCTTGACCTGTTGCAGGGGAGAGTTAGATAGATCTGAGGTTTTTCTATTCGTCTCTGATTTTTTTAGGGTAATGGAGTTTAGGGAGTTTCGATACATAGATAGATCGAAAGGATTTGTATATTTCTCTGATATTTTCAAGAAGAATGAAGTTGTAATGTAGAACAAGGGGTAGGATGGTGCTCTAATTTTGTGATAGAGAAGGTGATCTTTGTTCGATCATATGACTTACAAACATTTTAGTTACAAATATGCATGGCTCTAGCAAAAGCACGTTGATCTCATTTTAGGAAACTATATTGCTCTAGATTTGCATCGGCATACACTCTGTTAGATCACACAACTTATCAGTAATGCACAGGTATTAACACTTAAGGTTCTACCAACATTATGTTGCTCTCCTATTTAAAGAAACAATGTTTTATATGAATGTTTTTTCATCTCTGATGTATGTGCAGGAAGAAAATTGACTGTAATAGTGTAAATTTCCACCTGACCAGGAATTCCTTGCAAATTACTTGACTGGTCACATTTTGTATTTCCTGAGTCCTGTGCCCAATCAGGATATAATGTGCAGAGAAATATATAATGGTTAAAAATAATCTAAATATAATTGTTTTGTTTTCTCGTTCTGTTTGCATAATCACGGTTCAATAGTTTTGTCTGTGTGTGGGTGTTTGTGTGAGTATCAACTCTGCCAACCAACGAACCATAGGCTAGCTAGGGAGGAGTAACTAAAAAGGCTTTTTTTCTTAAATGATTGGTGTAGTTAAGTTTTGTTTGATATAGTTCTGTTATTTTTGTTAAAATTTCAGCTAGCAGGTATTAAGTTAGGTATTTGAAGTTCTTAGTTCAGTCATATACTTAGTTTTGTATAATTTTCAGCTAGCAGGTATTAGGTTACGTACCTAATTCTGTTAGGTATTAGTTTTGTGGAAATTTTAGACATCAAGTAATTAGGTTAGAAAAATAGAAACTTTGTGTTTTGTGATCATGAATAATCATATGATGTTTTGTTTGTTTTGTTTGCCAAATTAAAGTTATTCATGCATAATCATTATCCTTTTAGTTTTGTTTGCCAAATTAAAGTTAATCATGCATAATCATGGTACTTTTAGTTTTGTCCATTTTGTGGAGTTGGAACCTGTAGGTAGTTAAGCTTCGAATCAATCTGGGAGGGCCAGGATTTCGTGTAGTTTTTCAGCTACAGATGCTTGGCTTGTTCTCAGGGCTGTTGGCCATTCACTAATATTCTCGTCTATTCTGATACAATAGTTGGTAATGTGCGACTGAATTTCACAAATTTTGATGTATGATTTTGTGGCATATGAAGCTGCATTCTCCTGATGATCACTGGCCTCTTTTAATTAATTTGGATTTTTGCAGGCTGTCACTGCACTTAAGAAAGGAGCTTATTTATTGAAGTATGTGTGCAGAGGAAACCAAAGTTATGTCCATTTAAGTTATCCAATGTGAATTTTTCCTTTCCCACCAATTAACTTGGTCTTTCTGAACTTTAGCGTTATTGTCTCACTTTTAAGGTGTCCTTTTGCATTCCTTGTGGACAAATCCATACTAATATGGTTCTCATGGGAAGAGGAGAAACATCTATACTGATAAGGTGCTACTGACAATTTCAGTCAGTAGGTACTTCCTCCATTTCATAATATAAGGGATTTTGTCTTTATAACTTGTTTCAAAATATAAAAAATTTTATGATTTCAAGATAATACTTTATTTTCTACCTACCAATTTTTATACTACTAGTTTATTCTCCACCTACTAAATTTTATATTAGTTTATTCCCCACGTACCATCTTTATGACCCTTACCCCACCTTTAGGCTTACCTGAAAGCTGATTGTTCTAACCTCATGGTGATATTCCAGTGGATATTTGGCTTTCTTACCTTTCTTCTTCCCTGGCACATCACCAACGCTTTGACGCGCCACTCTCCCATGACACGTCTGCTCCAGGCTTTTCGTCTACATATTGGCATTGCTAGCGGCAGAGCTGGGGTTTCTAGAGAAGCTCACCTTCCTTCAGGCCGGAGGCCTCGGCAAGTACAACTCTAAAGCCTTACTTGTAAACTTCACCCCCTGCTTGTTATACTAGTAGGTTCGACTATTGTGTTGTATGTTACTGCTCCAATGCACGGTGAGCCCATGCATGGGTATTCGGCAGTGCACAAGTCATGAATCGGATGAGCAATTAATCCAGCTTCATCAATTGTATGTTGTATACTGCTTGTTTTACTCATATAGCTGCTGCCTACTGCAAATGTGGTTCAGATCTACTCCTATCATCTATGGAGATGTAATTATGTTAGTAACTAATGATAAGTATGCGATACAAATTTTATACTGTTGTTTACTGATGATAAGGGGACTGGGGGCGTGATAAACGTGTGGTGCTGCAGCTGGTTGGGCTGCCTTTTTTTCAACCAACAATTGTGTTTGATAGGCTTCTTTTGTGCCAAACAAAACAGGAGTCCAGAATATGACCAAACAAAGTCGACAAAACTACATGACGTGAGCGAGCGTGCAGGAGGTGCCCGAAGCAGGCCAGCCAGCAGACGGTGACTACGTGTTTCATCGTGTGGTGGAGGAATTCGGCTGAAACCACAAAAATTTTCAGCTATTTGTTGGCTAGACAGTCTTTAGTTCGCCAGGAGCCCCTCAAATTTTGAGTTTGTTTAGTGGAGTATTTAAAATCTTATAGTTAAAATTCCATTCAAAAAAATCTTATAGTTAAAATTTATAATTTGGCCAAACAAATTTTAGCAATTAAACCTTCCAACAGGTCCAGCGATGAGCAGGAGATGCAGCACCACGATATACTATTTGGATGAGAAAATGGCAAGACATTTTTACATCCGGTTAATATGAATTGGGAAATGCTCGGCTACAATGAAAGACCAAATATCATTTGAATTCGTGTCACACGCATCTCTGCAAGTTTATATGCGTCAATCTCCAGCAAATATTCTTGCATGCAAGGAGGGAGAATCCTCTAGGATGTCATCAGCACTCATCCACCGCCGAGCAATTTGACGCCACGTAAGTCGCGGCCATGCCCCCACGAGGGCACGGGTGCCCTAACAGGGGTGAGGCCACTCGACGGTGGATCAACGTTGTTGGAGCGAGTGCCCCCGAACAAGTGCCCCCATGCGGTCCCCTTTTCTTTGCGTGGTTTTATGGTGAGGTGGCCGAAGAGAGAGGAGAGACGGTGACTGGGGAGAAAAGAGGCGGCGGCCAGAGAAAGGAGAGATGGAGAAGAGATGCCTAGTGCCGCAGGAAGCTCCTTCGCCACCCTATCTGCACTGTTGTTGGGAGCTCATCGGCCTTCCCGGCACAATCCTATCCCAACGCCGTTGTTGAGCTCCTTAACACCGAATCGACATTGCCACTAAGCCCCTAGTCAAGCTCGTGCGGCTCCTAGTGGCGACAAACTCTGCGAGGAAGATGAGATCACACAGAGTTGTTGATCTGCTGCCGCACACCTCGATCTATGCCAGAGAAGGAAGAGGTGCCGCTGGTGGACGAAAAGGGGAGAAGAGGCCAGCGGTGTCTAGGGAGGGGCAAATACTCTGGGCCCTCGTGGTGATCAGGAAGATCGAAAGCAGACTACCAGAGGAGGTACGATAGTCTTGATCGTTTGTGAGCGGCTCAGGTCTGGTTGGTTTTTGGTGGGTGGCATTCATGGAGGGCATGTGTTGCCCTCGATGAGTACTCGGCAGCCGTTTGAGGCACGAAGTACTAATTAGTGCAAGACTCATGCTAATCTAGTTCTTTTGGACATGGCAACATTGTCGTTTATATGTCGAACTTTTTTAATTGTTGAAGGTGTGGAATCTTTAGCCCAAACAAGCCTAAGGTTAGTTTGAGAGTGAGTAAAGGGGAAGAAGAAGAAGATCACGTAAAACGAGATAAGTCATTAGCATATGATTAATTAAGTATTAGTTAGTATAAACTTAAAAAATAAATTTATATGATTTTTTAAAGCAACTTCTACGTAAAAATTTTTTGTAAAAAATACACCGTTTAACAGTTCACGAAGTATGATCATCCTACATGTAAACACATGTGCGCGGCCAAAAGAAGATCTAGGGATCGAAAGATCAGGGATTCCACTTCCCCGGCCTTTATCTGGCAAGTTCATGGTAAGGTGATAAGGTAAACACTTTGTGCTTTTCCTCTTTAATAATGGGATGCTATGCTTTAGCATAAATACTAAAAAATGATCTTATCCAGTGAGCTAGTGATGTCGTAGGGAAACAACATGTGGTTTTATTTCTAGGCCAAAAGCTGCTAAGTTCTCAAGAATCATCATTTAACTATAAATAACATCTTCTGCGCGAGACATTTACACCAACCAATAAATATTGTTGACAAATGCTTAAATCCACATACTTATCACGTAACTATAGATTTTACGGTTTAAATTCCTAACACTACTGTGAGTTATAAATGTTTTAGTTTTGTGACTAAATTGATGCTAAATATATGGTTATGTGATAACTTCGTCACTAAATCTGTAGCTGTGCAATCATCCGTCTTAAATATTTGCAATAAATTTAATGCTAAATCTATATATTTTGGGATACACCATCTTAAATATGTAATTTTGCGACAGCCTGGTCAAATATCTCTATAGTTTTACGAAATTTAGTCAATTAATTTTTCTTTTCAAATTCAAGGGAAATCCAAATTTTAGTGAATTTGTATATTTCGGTCCACTATAATAATTTTCCATAATTGTGAATTATTCTTTAGTGAGGAGGTTGATCTCTTTATGTAATAAATTAAGAGCAATATGGTCATTTGAGAAAATTAACGGTTCAATAACAATTAGCTAATGGTCAATTAAATAGACATGGAAATTTATGTAAAGGATGTGGCAAAACTCAAAGAGATGAAACGAACAGGATGATAGGACGCGCCTGGTTGGAAGTCATTTTTAGCTACAGCTTATAAACCGAAACCGAAGACATGTGATTGATATAAGCAAAAATAATTTAGTGCAAGACTTTTACATTTTTAGTCTTAGCTGTCCAAAAGCAAATAGTAAGTTAAAAAAAGACAGAAAACCCCCTAAAATGATATTTAGAGTTAATTTTAAAATTTAAAGTTGGTTGTGGCTTCTAAATCACAACTCAAACAAATAGATTTAAGTCCTGTCTGATATAGCTGAAATTGATGATTGATGGATTATCTGATTTTTTAATAGCTATTTAAGGATATAAATGAATGAATTAACTCCTATAAAGTTAAAAAATTAGTCTAAAAATACATTCAAAGAAATTTTTTTATAAAAACTTTTACATGAAACACACCGTTTAGAAGTTTGAAAACGTGTAAATAAAAATCTAAAATCCAAAATTAGAAAATAAGAGGGCCTCAGTGAAAGGGCATCTGATGAAAACAGAGGCATACAGCTCAAGTTCATTTTTAACTCTAAAACTCTATTCAAAGCCTATTTTCACACCCAACTACCAAATCGGTTGCTTTTCACCCTCAATTTCTAAAAAGAACACCCTGAGATATGCTTTTTTAGTGATTTTGTGTGAAAGAGAGGTGATTTCTTATTCATATTTTTATTAAACATATTTTATTGATGAAAATGTTAAATACATCCACATCCATAAACCATAAAATTTACCTAATTAAAGTTCACGTAAGCGAAAAACCACTATCATTTTGATCAACAACTATGCCATATGGTTTAGTTTGTTGTGTATCAGATATTAAAAGTTAGATGCGAAAAATAACTAATTTGTAGCTCGAAGTGAAAGATAAACTATAAGCAAAATTAAAATAATAGAAAATGACTTTTACCCTACGCATAATGATGCTGATTACTCTCTTCGTCCTAAAATATAAGAGATTCAAACATTTAAAATTTGTTCTTAGATATAAGTTATCCTATTAGTCCTTATCCCATCGATCATCTCCCATTAATTTCTTCGCATCTTACCTTCAACCGTTCTTCTACCCTCTTCATACCTCCTTATTTAATAAGGTACATTACAATTTTTCTCAATCTTTAATTTCTCTAAAACAACCTAAAATCACTTTGGAATCTGAGGTACAAGCAAGTAGTATCTAACTTGAGTACCCCGTATGGCTGAGTAAAAGGAGAGGGGGGAAAGAGGAAGAGACACAGCAGTGTACTACCCATTCGTTTTAAAATATAGCTATTTTTAAGACTACAAATTTATTTTAAAATATATTTTTATCTCTTTTCATGCTATTGTGTATATTATATCAGTATCAACCACCCTACTTTCTCAAGTCTTCTTTGTATTAATAAAGGACAATACAGTCTTTTTACCTCTTTTTCTTAAACTCTCTAAAAATAACTACTCCCTATATTCCAAAATATAAAGATTTCTAGGTTATTTAACAGAGACTAAGGTTAAAGAAAAAAAACTTTGGTGCCCCTCAATAAATGCGGAATGAATAGAGATGGAAAGGTAGGTGGAGGTAAGAAAAAAATAAATTTAAATTAAAAGTGATTGATAGGACAAGTAGTATTATAAATAGTACTAAAAACCCTTGTACTATAGAATAAAATTTAAATGCTAGAAATTCTTTTATTTTGAAACCGATGGAGTTTATTTTAATACCAAGGGAATAGTGTAGTACTAGTGTAGTAGTGTTGTGTTGTCACTTGCTAGAGGTTTGGCCAAACCGCGCGGTTACCGTGGTTACCGCCCAAACCGCCCAGGTATGGGGTTATCCGCGGATTGGTTTAAACAAATTTCATTTGAATTTATTTTTTTTTTAAAAAAATAAAAAAATCTAAAAAATTCTACTAGGCAGTAAGATCACTATGGTGAAGAAAGTTTGTGAAAATAACGAAGTTTACTTTATTTTGAAGCTCAATCGAAATTAAAAAAATAAAAGATGGGTTGGGATATAATTTCTATTTTATTTAAGTATAAAATGATAGCAAGGATTATGTAAAAAAATTATGCAATATCATATTGTTTTTTAGAGATATGCACATTTTTTTGAATTTTCTATATTTTTTAGAATTTTAACTATTTTACAATTTTTTTTTTAAACTTTAATCGTACCGTGACTCGTGCGGTTCTACCTTGCCGTGAAATTTTAACATTTTAAATGTAAATTTTTAAAAATAAATTTTATACGAATTTAGAAGATTACCGCGTGGCGGTACCGCCAGTCCGTGGTAACCCACGCCCTCACGGTAAGACAAAGGCTGCTTGCCAGTAGTGTACTAGTGTTGTGTTGCCCGTTTGGGTTTGGTGGAGTTTGCAGAGCTCTGTCAGACACACACACTGGAGAGAGAGAGAGCGCGAGGGGATCTTCACTCTTGAGTTCCTTTCCATTTCTTGCATTTCTTCTGGATCTCTCCTCAGTGCTCACCAAGGTGCTTCCACCCTTTCAATCTGTACATCTCCTTGCTCTTCTCCTACTCTCTTTTCCCTACACGTTTCTTGGTTGTTTCGGACGAGCACCATCTTACATTCTTACTGGATCTGTTCTTGTGCAGAAAGCTCGGAGCAAGATGATGGGCGATTTCCTCTCCAGGATCCTCCTGTAAGCGGTCCAATCTGCCGAATCTCCTGACGTTTCTTCACGATTTTGTTGGGTTTGACCGCGGCGATGGATTCAAGAACCGATCCGGCCACCCCCCCACCCCACCCCCGCCCCCCCTTATTGTGTTTATATTTGTCTCCTTTTGGGAATGCGTGTGTGTCGATTTGTCTGTCTGGCATCTTGTTCCTTGGAATAGCATCGACAACACTCACAATGTTGGGAAAAATCTGCACATTTGTGGTCGTTCTTTGGAGCGTAGTAGACAGATTGACAGCACGGCAAAGTCATTATTGTTGGAGTGTTCAAGGCCAATGGTTATTCTTCTTAAGATTAATGATAAAATAAAATGTGTACTGATTTTCTTTCTCCGTGAAATTAGAAGAATATTTTTAAAACTGTAATACTGGAGGAATCTATTGTTTTCCCATGGTTTTTATTTCCTATGATTTGTGCTGGCCATTGCTCCTGTCTTGATTAATTGTTTGCAAATAAAATAAAGGTCAGTGGGCATTCAGTTCAACTTTTTAAATTTCAAATAAAATCCGCCTTTCTTCGGTTTATGCGCCAAAAGAAAAGGCGGACTCTTTAAGCAAGGAGGAAAATATATTCAATATACCCTCGCAACGGTCAGTTACTTCTGTTCACAAAATGTTGTGTTGAGCAGAGCAACATGAGGACATTAGTTTCTTTGGTTGGAACTGCATAATGTAGAAAATATTTGTTTACTCTGGATGTGATGTTCTGGTTATGGTGCAGGTTGGCCCTTGGCTATGCTTATCCTGCTTATGAATGCTATAAAACTGTAGAGCTGAACAAGCCCGAGATTGAGAAGCTTATTTTCTGGTGTCAATATTGGTAAGGGGCTATTCTCATTCATGTGGATTCAGGGTTTGCCTGCATACATACACTACACGTGCCACTTAAATTGTTTTTTGTGTCCAGGATATTAGTTGCGCTACTGACGGTTTTTGAACGATTTGGTGATTTTGCAATATCATGGTTAGTTTTTCTGAGACCTTGTTCCTAAGGGGCTGATTGAAAACTGTTTTTAATGTTTACTTGATTCTGATTTATTGAAGGCTACCACTGTACTCAGAAGCAAAGCTGATGTTCTTTATATACTTATGGTGCCCAAGGACAAAGGTACTTGACTTTAATAATGATGTTTTTCTTGTACTGAATATATGCTTGTCTTCAGGGCAGATGCGTGTTCTTGTGACAGGGCACCACCTATGTCTATGAGACCTTCTTTAGGCCATATATTTCACAGTATGAGAATGATATCGACTGCAGTATTCTTGATTTGAGAGCAAGAGCTGGTGACATGCTTGTGGTTTACTGGCAGAAGGTTGCAATTATTGGCCAGAGTACATTCTTTAACATTTTGAAGTATGCTTCTACACAATCACCAGTTCATTCATCAAGGTCGCGCCCATCACAGGTTTGCAAGCAGAATGTTTTATATTATTGTTTTTTGAATGATAACTCAAGGGCATTCATCAACCAATTGCAGTTATGAATACTCCTACATTTGGTTCACAATTCGTATTTCTGAATGCCATTTCTTTTACCTGCTAATACATGAGTTGCATGTGTCCTGCTATCTGTTAATTCCACTGTTCTCATAATTTTGTAGATAAGCATCGTGCCACAGTACTCCAAAATTTCTGTACAACCACTTCAACTTTGTGTTTAAGATCCATCAGGAATAGAAGTTCACATTGTTGTGGTGGCTGTCTGTTTGAAATGATTGCAATACTCCAAAATAGAATGAACCAAAGATGTTCCATAATAACTTGGTTCAGTCCTAAACCCCTAATAGATAATGTCAGGAAAGACAATATTTAACAGGTCCTTGGGAGGGTGTTCGTATAAGACTTTATCCCGTGCCTTGGGAGGCATGTCTTCATGTCTCCGAGTTATATTCAATCTCTAACTCTATGGCTTGGCCCACCTCCTCTCTATCTAGTCGGATAGGCCTCCCATGTGGGTACCCAGGGCCCATGTCTTCCATAGACATCAAATTAACAAAAGTCAAACTAATTATATTAGAAACCAATGTATTGATGTCTGCAGGGCAAATCTGCTCTATCAATGTTTTTTCCTTGAACGGCATAGGAGAGCTGTGTCTTATGTCATTAAGGAGGAGAAAATAAAGTACAAAGGACAGGAAGGGGTCCTCACCCAAACACACTAGCACACCCTAAACAAAAACAAAAACAAAAAACAAAAGAAAACTTTACACACACAACACGCAAGAATGACCAGGCCTTTGTGCGCTTAAGACCTTGGGCGGTAACCGAGTGAGCAGACTTGCAAGCCCTTTTGCACCAGCCATACACCAAAGCGAGTCCTCATGGGCTATAGTCTGCACAACCAAATGAACATTCGGTGTGGATCCATTAAAAACACAATCACATCTTTCCAGAGTTCCCATGCAATGGGAGTGACGAGAGTATGAAAACCTTTTCTGACCTTGAGAACTTCAGCACCATACCACCAGTTGGAAAATCGAGCAGTGTCTATACTGTTAGTGATATGTCCTAGAGGCAACATGGAGATGTATATATATCACATGCTATGTTTATAATGTATTGATTTGTTTCTTGAAATAGACATTATCATTACTGATCAATGAGTACGTGACTTATTCATGAGACTCTTAATGTCAAACATTGCTATTTCTAAATGATCCCTGATCATGTATCATATGAGGAATAAATATAATTCTAACATCAGCATATGTATTGATTGATGATCATGTCTTATGGATCATGGTATGGAGATACCGAATCGATAATATGGACATATGTTAGTGAACATATGTTGGATAGACCCGCCATTAGATACTGCAGAGATTTCATGTGTCATCAGTTAGTCTCAAGTAGTGTTTATACAGAGTCCTTAGACTTAAGATCATCATGGTTCCTAACATACGTAGTAGCTTAGTTTGGGATTACTAAACACTACTCCGTAACTAGGTAGTCATAAAAGTAGTCTTCGGGTTTGCTATGAAATATGTAGTGGGATGTGAATGATCAAGATAGAATTTGCCCCTCCTTATGGGAAAGATATCTTTAGACCCCTCGATGTAATGGATTATGGAAGTGCATGGCCATGCTAGTGTGATTGAGGTGTTAATCACAAGTTTGTAATCCATCACAGGATCGAGAGAGTGATTGAGCTATTAAGAGGATGACACAAGTCTCGCCTTGAGCTCAATCGATATCGTGAGGCAAAGGGATTTGTACATGAGGACATTACAAGTTCAGCCGATATGATCTTTACGTATATTTTGGGGTTAATATGCCTTGATAGTGGCCGCTATTAACAGGGTGACCAGAAAGAAGTTTTCGGGTCACGACAAAATATACGTGAACCTACAGGGTCGCACGCTTAATGGGTTGGAACACTTATTTGAATGTGATTCGAATATGGGCTCGATTCGGATAGAGATCTGAGTAGACTCTTACTGGGCCTCGTGGGCCGAGGCCCGAGTGAGGAGGTCTATATATAGGGAGGCGAGGGGCCGATGAGATACACGGTTTTCTGTTGACCTTGAGCTAAACCCTAGCCGCCACCTCCCGAGCCAAACCCTATTCGCTCACGAGTGCTAGTACACTCGCAATCGGCGTTCCAGCCTCGGACGTGTGGATACCAGTGGAGGCGCTGCTCGTTGCGGCGTTGATCGGCATCGACGCTGATTAGATCTGTGGAGATCGACAACTTCCACTATTGCCTCGACGCGCGCGTGGTTGGACTGGCTCCTCCAACCCTTCTTCCGTTGCACTGCGCGTCTAGTGGTAACGATTCATGATCCCTCTCTCGCATGATGTCCTGGTGTGCGCGGTAGAAAAGTTTTGTTTTCTGCTATCGTAGCCTGCGCGTACTCCTTTACATACGAGATATCAACAGCCCAAAACCCACACTTTGCAGCACTATAAACCAGACTTGCCTTGCAAAAACATAGGATACAAGGACGTGTTGAATATCTTCATCTACTTGCAAAGTCTGCTCCATCAATGTTACTGGATGGCTTATTAGACATATTGATTGTGGGGGAGCCAACTTAAAAAAATAGGCATTCCTCATCCATGGGGTTAAGTTTTTGTGTTATGTAGGTCTTAGCAATGTGCAGAGCATGATGACAAGACTGAAAATGACATATCGTAACAGAATTAAGCAGGAAGCACACCAGCCATCCTGGGTCCTGTTGGCCAAACCAGTGCTTTGGGCTCTGCGCTAGTGCCTATGTTGTCGTGCCGCAGATGTGACTCGACGCCCCATTATAACGTAGTAGGCCAAATATATTTGATGCATAGTACAACAAGACATGTTTAGACTTGGTTGACTATTACAGTATTAGTTATTATAGTAATAATGTAAGATCAGCTAACTACTAATATAGCTGTTGCCTGTTGTCTCCTCTGAAGGTCATCTCTGATATTGAAACCATATGTTGTTGTTACCACACTAATGACCTGCAAGATCAATGATCATTAAAATATCAGTTCAAGTTGCCATATCTGTTTGACATGTCAAGTTATTTTTTAGTTTAATTTGTTGGTTGCAAATGCTCCAACTTCCAATTCAACAAATACTTGCACAAATTGCTTAATATTGTAAAAATAGCATCTCCTTATCTCAACGACTGCCATAATTTTACAAATTATACCAGATCGGTTCCTATCAAAGAGCTTGTACTGTTTTTGAGTAAAACAGATCGTGTTGTTCTCTTCCTTCAGAAAAAACTATGCTCAACGTAAGATTTAGGTGGGATTAGTGTTGATCACTTATCGCCTGTAATATGTATTTTTTCCCATTTATTGGACTTCTGTAAATTTGAGACTTAGGACTGACTTGAGTAAACACTAAAGGTCAATGAATCCATTTAGTGAAAATAATAAATAAGGAAAAAGAATTGAGGAAACTGGGAATTAACTAATTGTCGATGTTTTATACCGGCAATAAGAATATGGGGCTACTCGTGAGATCTAAACTTGATGGATTGCAAAGAAACATGAGACGATTTATCCTAGTTCAGGCTCTCGAGGTGAGGTAATACCCTACTTCCAGCTGTTGTGTATTGCCTTTAAGGTTTTTCTCATGAGATTCGGATATGCCCTTGAGGGGACACTCTGCCTCTTCTTATATATCGAGGAGACAGAGTTACAAGTTAGGAATCCCAGTCGGACTCTGACCAAGAGATTTTCTTTTAGGAATACAACGTGCCTGACTAGGAATATATCCTTTCCTTGCCGTACAAGGTAATGTATGCTGAGTCCTATTGTATCCCTAATTACAAGGTTAGGCCCATTCTCTGTCCGAGTGGCCTTAATGCTTCTTATGAGGTACCCGGGGCCCATGACCTCCACACTGATGGTTTGATAATGTATTGAAATTGCTGATTGTTTTCTCAGTAGTTTTCTCTTTTATAGTTATCTTTTCAAATTGGAGATGGAAGAAAATTCTGGTTTTGCTGTACACCTGCGGCATTCTGACCCATACGGTTATCTTTCCTTGCCTAGGAATTATCTGACAAGTACTGCTAGATTGCTTGCCCAGAAATTTGACCCATTTTGATTTGTACTTTATGGTTTTATAGAAAGCCATATAAATATTTATAGATAGTCTTTATAAATCAATTCTTTATAAATACTCTTTAAGAAGCCATATAAATATTTAACTCACATACTTTTACACACAGATTAGTCTTCAAAAGGTCACCAATTTATTTTCACTATTTCTTTTTACCAAAAGAATTGCATGCAGCATGTAGAGCTGCGCTAGGTTGCTAATCCAGAATTTAAATCTAAGAACTTTGCCTGCATGCATGCCGATATTCATAATTGATAATTTGAGTCGGACACGGCAAGCCTGCCTGAAGGAATACATTCACGTTACAAACTGGAATTCAAAAGGCTGTTGTTTACGACATTAAGGCTTAAGTCGAATTCCAAATTAAGTACTTATTTTTGATTGCATGCTTGACGTAGATCTCCACAGTAAAT
Source organism: Oryza meyeriana var. granulata (assembly GCA_003991445.1). NCBI lineage: Eukaryota > Viridiplantae > Streptophyta > Magnoliopsida > Poales > Poaceae > Oryza > Oryza meyeriana. The sequence continues at coordinate 285,702 of RYFJ01002703.1, forward strand.
GTTTTCTGATATACTGATTCGATTTACTTGGGAATTTATAGTTTTTTACCTCCTGGGAATTTTTTCCTGTTTTCACTAAAGTTTATCATATTAAATTCTTCTTTTGATATGTTATAGCAGCAATCATATCCACAAAAACAACAGCAATCACAGCCACAACAGCTACTTAAGCAATCACTGCCCCAACAGCAACAGCAGATGCCTCATAAACAACCGACAGCACTTCGCAGAGCAGCATCTGCTGCTGCTCGAACAGTTTCAATTATGCAGCAGTTGGAGGAGACAAAGATCGCTCCCTCTAACCCCAAGACCAGGCGTTTACTACCCGCAAAGTCTGCTCCGACGGCTTCTACAAGGTCCATAGTTGCAGAAACAAAACTAGTCAAGGACCTTCAGAGCAGTGGAGCGAAGCTTGCAACTGAGGAAGCCCCATCTCGATCCAGTAATGCTGACATGCCAAGCTGTGAGCCTAGTGTGCCGCCACTCCCAAAAGCTGAAGAAGATGACATGTCTATCGATTATGTTGACATTCCAATAGAAGACATGGAGGTGCCTGCCTCTACTGTAGAGGAGACACCAATGGAGGAGGCAATTCGAGTGACCCGTGGGAGGCTAAGACAGCGTATTGCTGCAGTTTCCACTGCTGATGGCCGTGCAGCAAATTAACTGCATGGCATTCATGATCTGCTTACACATTATGTTTTCAGAGCTTTAGGGTGATCTACTCTTTGGTTGCAGCAGATGTCTTGGTTGATTTGTTGCTTAGGAACTGCTTCTTTAAGTAGTTTTTCTCCCACCTGTTTTTCTAATTTGCTAATATGCCTATAGACCTAGAAGCTGTAAATATTGCAGATTATCTGTATATATGTTGGTGACTATGGGCAAGCGAATCCTTATTGGTCGAGCTTTGAACTACAAGTCACCTTATTTGCTTGACAAAGCAGTGCTTATTTCAGCATACTGCTGCGTTATACTGCCTGCTACTGGGAGAAGTCTACTTTCATTTAAGCATATCATTGCTGTTCAAGAGTTTGTGGTAATCTGGTATTAAGTTGAAGTCTGGAAACTGGAAACCTTGCTCGATCTTTGTATAGTGTTGCGTCACCAATTAAGATTTCAAACTACAGTGAATTCAGTTAGATACTGGCCAGAAAACAAGGGAATTTAGTTCAGTCACATTGTATTCGTTTGTGTTTTCTTCAAGTAATTTGTGCTATGATACACAAACTTGTGACATGGGTACAATCTAGTACATAATTTGTAAATAAAATTCTGGTTCTGCGAACCAAGGTCAAACAACATACTGTAGCTATTCTTGATGAATGGTCGCTGATTAGGGTTCCACACCCGCACCTAAGGAGCGTACGTTATATGCCATCAATAACTCATTTGTTTTCTGTCTTTCCCATCTGTGCACTTTTCATCTATATCCATGCACCATCTTTTATCGTACAATCATCGTCCATTATTACATGGTTTACTAAACACGGATGTGCCTACTGTCATCCTTCTTACCTATGTCCTAAAACTATTGACAATAGCATTCAAAATTTGTCCTACAATAATTACCACTTTAGAGTACCACTTGTTTCATCAATCATCCTCTATTTAAATTTCTCCTTATGTTATCCTAACTATACTCCCACTCACAAATATTTCTTATTTAATGAGAGATACCTATGCCATTTTCCTTAATTACTAATTTCACCCACTCTCTTCTAGAGTGACAATTGTTTTGGAACAGAGGTAGTACATATATGACCGCACGGCATTCTAATGAGCGTCTAACTCCATAAGATTAGTCACGGTATACGGATGTGGATTTGGTTCGCGGACTACAAAATTCATGTATTAGAATCATGTTTGCATGTTTGTATCCTAATTACCTAGCTTGCAAGTTTGTGTACCACCAGCGTAACTTTTTAGGATTAATTAGATCCATGCCACTGTAGCTTTGACGGTTTTGAAATATGCCATTACTCTTCACCTATTTGGAGTCATGCCATTATAATTTTACAGATATTTGAGATATGCCACTACTTACCCCTTCAATACATTTTCTAAAATTTTCGGACCAAATTACCCTGTCTTCTTCCTTCATCCCCTTCTCTCTCTTCGATTTATCGTCTCTACCAATGGAGCTGGATCTGGCGGCCAGTGGAGCTGCAGCTCAAGCAGCAGGGTCGAGCCACCGGCGGTGGAGCTCGAGTGAGAGGCGAGGTGGCGGAGCTCGTCTGCGACGTGCGTGAAGCTCCGGCGGCGATGAGCCCCTGCCAAAGCACCTTGTCGACTCCATCCACTGCACCTATGCCGTTGTCCCTGCCAATGCACATCGTTGTCGAACAGATGAGAGATGAGGGGCTAAAGGAAGACGACATAGGCAATTTGGTCCATAAATTCTTAGAAAATACATTGAAAGGGTAAGTGTAGGATAATGAGATTTTTTTTGCCAAATATCGTATTCCTGATACATAATATAAGATTGCATCTTTTTGCACCAAAATTGAAAAACAACTCTATCAAAAACATGCAGCTTGGTTGAAAATTGGTCGGCCATCGTTAAATCTCAAGATCGATCAAGATTAAAAAGAGAAAACAAGGCTCTGATAGCACTTGTAGGATCGTATACAAGAGTGGGGGTGAATAGTTGGAACACTAAAAATCCGAAATCTTTTACAAAATAAAAGAAACCCTCAAACCTAGATGGAGTGCGCCGGTCAGACCGCCTCTGTTGTGCTGGTTTGACTGCTGTATGCTCATCGGTTGGACCGCCGCCTTGCCGTCGGTTTGATAGCCACTCTCCCATCGGTCTAACTGCCACGCCCTTATCTGTTGAACCGTCGGGACCCAGAAAAATACAAACCAAAGATGCTCTTCAAAATAGATCGACTTTATTACATCAAGATGGGTTTACAAAGTACAATTACAACACTCCTCTCTCAACTATCATACATAAGTCGTGGCTCTGTACTAAACCCTAATTTTTCTCTTCTCAAAAACTCGTCTATCTTAGAGCCTCGACACCGCTTCTATTTATAACCACGTGTGGCTGTTCAAAAGCCACAAATCCAACTAGATTTAGGACTCCTATTCCCTTAGGAGACCTCTCATACAGTTATACATATCACCCCTTTACAAATTTGAACTCAAACTTTCTAATCTTGGACTCCTATCCAAAATAGACTCCTCTTTCTATACGCACAAAATTCATCTTGTATGCCATATAGAATCTTCACCTCCATGTGCATTAATCTCTAACCTTTAGTATCCCGCGTGATCTTCTGATCGTCTGGACATCAACTTCTTCTAAATCAACTCTCGATCCATCACTAACAATACTCTCGAGGCCTTAAGACTCACCTGCACATGCAAAAAGAAAGAAACCATATCCAAGCACAAGTTCTTTCCCAACTTGGCTCATATTAGCACATAAACAGTATATGATATGCATATGAACTAATTTGAAGTCATAAACATTAATTATCCTTTGTAAAGCACAAAATCACGTAAACATCGAAAGCGAACAGGACTCAGCCGGTCTGACCATCGAGGCCACTGGTTTGACTGCCCAATGACCAGCGGTCTGACCGGCTAACCTCCTTCGATCCGATCATCTTACACATGCCGGTCTAACAAGCCTACAAAAACCGATCCGTTCGAGCACCAGTGAAAAACTGCCACACTATTTAATTTCAAAACGATAATCTCTGCCAATTGTTCATTACAAAATATAAAACAAATCAAGACAATGATTTCACAATCTCCCACAGTAAGTAGTGGCATATATTGAATAACCGTGAAATTGTAATGGCATGACTACAAATAGGTGAATAGTAGTGACATATTTCAAAACCATGAAAGTTATAATGGCATGGATCTAATTAACCCAACTTTTTAATGCCTTGAACCAAATTTAGACTTGGTTCAAATATTTGTATTACTATTGCAGTTTGTGGTTGGCAAAAGAAATATTTGTTTTTAGCATTGAAATTACTCGTATGTAAATATAAATTTGAAGAATGTTACTAGGACATTTTGGTATTATATTCTAAATACAGATTTACTATTGATTAAATATTTGATTTTTTAGATTCTGTCAAACAACAATGTTGGCCGTTGGATGAAACTTTGAGATTCAGGGGGAGGGAGTTCTAAGTTCTACTTTTAACTTATTGTAGTTGTATTTTTAATTTATTGTAGTTGCTAATATCGATCACGCGCAACTTAGTTATAAATTTATGCAACTCAGTTATATATATGTGCAATTGCATCTATCTTATCGACCACGTGCAACTTTAGTTATAAATTCGTGCAATTCAATTATAAATATGTACAACTACAATTGATTGATGTATTTATTTTTTCAAATGTTTGATCAATAGACGTTTCCTTCTAAATACTATTCAAATTTACTGGAAAAATGCTGCACATTACAATTCAAGGGAAGTTTACGTCATTTAAATGCCTAAGGCATGATGATCATGTGTCCTTGATTCTCCGAAGATCCGGAACACCGCCAGACTTAACACGTCGCGGGCGCGAGTTGATCCATATTATTTATTGGGTCTGTCCAGAGAAGTTAATTATTTAACTATCTCACTGGTAATTTTGGACTACATTAATAGCTTGACGATGACAAGCTAAATATGAAAATATGCTTAGGACTAGATCTATAGATCTCAAGTTATACATTATGATATGTAATCTCCAGAGCACGAGCTGGTCTATATTTATTCAGATTTGCTATTGATTAAATGTTTAATTTTTTTATTATGTTAAACAATAATGTTAGCCGTTGGATAAAACTTTAATTCAGAACGGAGAACTGAGTTTCTAGTTATACTTTTAATTTATTGTAATTATACTTTTAACTTGTTATAGTTGTTATTATCGATCATGCGTAAGTTTAGTTATAAATTTATGCAATTCGTATCTTAGTATTTGGATACAGAAAAAAAATTGTTTGATAATTTTTTTTTCAAACGTTGATTAATATCTCAAGAAATGTTCCTAGTACTGACCTTGTCCCTCATAATGACACACAATTGGCTCCGGAATACTCTACCCATATAAAGAACACCATGCACACTGGACATAAAACTGGTGCAACAAATGCTAGTGAGGAGACGCTTTCAAGTGACGAATCTAATGAAGATGATTCTGAAGCGCAATCGCAGAATGTTTTATGCACTCCCCAAGTACTGTACCCCATAATGTCATTTGATACAGAGAAGGAAGCAAAAAATCACTACAATAAGTATGCGAAGTGCGTAAGTTCCTCGATCAAAGTTGAGAAAATCAGCCAAAGATGGACAACGTGACAAGGTTATGTTTGTTTGTAACAAATGTGGTCCAAGCACAACAAACAACAGTAAAGTGTCTCCCCTAGGCAAGTGTCTCCCCTAGGCAAAGAAGAAGTAAGACTAAAAGAACTAGCTGCAAAGCACGAATGACAGTGAAGCGAATGGGTGTAAGATGGGAAGTAATTCGGTTTATTGAAGAACACAACCATCCACTCGTTCATAAGTTTTCCCTCAAAAAAAGTTCTTGAGATCACATAGGATGATACCGAAAAAAGAGAAGAATTTTATCAAAATGCTGCATGGTGTTAATATCTCATCCCGACAAGGTATGCAATTGATGACAGAATTATATAGTAGGGCTAGAAATGTGCCATATACGACAAAGGACATCAACAATTATATGTCAAAATTGGGCAGCAAGTATAGATGTAGAGATCTAGCTGAGACAATTGCACATTTTGAGAAAGACAAAAAGGATGACCCAATTTTCTTTTACAAGATATAGCTTGACAAAGATGATAGGGTGCAGAACCTATTTTGCGTAGATGGAGCAGCTAGAAATGCTTACAAAGAGTACAAGGATTGCATCTCTTTTGATTGCACCTACATGACCAACATGTATAGCATGCCTTGTGCACCTTTCATTGGCATAAACAGGCATGGCCAATCTATTTAGGTACTAATATCTGTTTTCACCTTTATAGAACACCTATTATCTTACTTCCACAGTAGATACTTATGCTGTAGAGTGAAGTAACATTTATTTCCCATTGTAGTTACTTTCAGTCATATATTAAGTTACATTCTGCAAACTTACTGAGTTACTTCTTGCATGCCCGTTAAAAAAATACCTAAGAAGAGATGTACTTTATTTCTTATAGAGTTGATTAAATATATAACATGCATAGTGATTTATGCCAGAAAAGGAAGTGTAACTCTAGTTTTCATTTTTTATACATTGTTTTGAAAAAAAAAGAGGGAAAATACTTCTGCAAAACCACTGAGTTACTTCTTGAATGCCCCTAAGTTACATTTGTATATGTGTTTTACTTTCTAAAAAAAAATAAAGTTGCTCATCATAATTATGTTTTGTGACATTTCAGCTAGAATATGGTTTCCTGAGAAATGAAAAGACATAATCCTTTATTTGACTGTTTCAAGCATTTCTTGAGGCTATGGAAGGTGTAGAGCCTGCTAACATAATTACTGATCAAGATCTTGCAATGAAGGCAACAATAGAGATAGTTTTCCCTAGTGCTACTCATAGGAACTGCCATTGGCACATAATGCAAAATGCTCAGAAGAATATTAGTAATCTAATAAGTAACAACAAAGAGCTTTGTGATGCTTTCAATGACTGCCTTGACAATAGTTTGATGGTGGAGGAGTTTATGTATAAATGGAATGCAATGTTGTCGACACATCATCTTGAGCACAATGATTATTTCCAACACATATGGGAGATGAGGGATTATTGGGTCCCAGCATACTTTATGCACTCATTTTCCCCTTTTCTCCAAACTACCGCAAGAAGTGAGGGGTTCAATGCAGTGCTGAAGCGCTATGTGAATCCCCAAAACAATATATATAATTTTGTTTTGCAGTATAAAAAGATACAGGAAAAGATCATGGTTGCTACTGATCACAATGTGTTCAGAGAAGAAGAAACTGTGCCTTATAGTTAGTTTGTTCTCTTTGAATGATAGCAACCTATGTGTAAACAGTTTCCTAATGCTGGGAATGTCCCTTACTTCAAACAGTGGCATTCTCTTGCCATCCCACAGCTCTAAGAACTTCAACTTGAAAAAACCGTAATCCCTCCTGGTATTTTAAAACAAAAAACAACAAAAGATGTCAGTTATGAAAAATATAGTTTAGATCCATAGGAAAAAAACGTAGCAACAAATCCATTACATACGTGTTTGATTAGTTTGGACAATCAATAACGACAATGGGGAGGTTTTGGATAGCTGTTTTCGAAGAATCCTCATACGATCTCTCCTACATGATCTTGATGGATGTAACGACAAAGTTACATGCAGATACTAGCGATTCATCGCCCTTATTCCTCAAAGAGTCAAGAACCTCATATCTTTCAGTTTTCAGATTTAGGCACACTGTGAACTAGTGTCCTACGTTGTCAACCAATTCAGCCATCTGTAGAGTATGGGGAAAAAAATCTACATGCACAGTAGGAAGTAATACAGTAAAAAAATTGGAGAAGTATCTTGCATATCAGGAGAAGGTGTAAAAAAACATACATAGGGAAGGTAACTCAGTAAAGGTACAGAAGTAATTTGTGCACTAGAAGGATGTATAAAAACATATATGCCATAGACCTAAGTATACATAATACCAAATTGCTTGTATTTATGTGTCCACAGAGAAATATCTAAATGAGAGATGAGAACCTAATTTGAAAAAAAAGGAGCCAGTAACAAAAGGACATCTTTCACTTACAAGTTCCTTGTGGTCGAGGCGGTCATCAGACTTATTGAATAGACTTTTGATATCGTTCCTATCCAACTAGTTGTTGAGTAGATAGACCTGCCAAAATGTAATATGAAAAATGTGTAAGGGCCCTAAAAAGATTGGTATGAAAAAAGTAAAAACTTGTGTTTACTCACTCCTACTCTTGCAGGGGCTATTTTTTTCAACTTGTCCTTGTTGTTAGCTGAGATAACATGAATTGCTATTTCAGCTACATTGTTGGACAGTAAGCCCAAAGATTTGACAGAGTCGGCGAGATCTTTGAGCTCAACATAAAATGATCTATACTCCATGATTTTAACATTGGATGTTCAAAAAGGGAAAGTCAAAGCATGTTTCCAGAAAAAGGAAAAATGCATGAGGGGAGCTAAAAAAAAGATGAGTAAAGTTACTCTGTTAAACATAAAAAGTTACATCTATGACTACTAGAACTTACTTCCAAAAAGCTAAAAAGCTACTTCCACGATAAGACAGTAAGTTGCATTTTTTAGAAAAGACATTAAGTAGTATGTACAACTGTTGCAAGATGAAGTATGCAGTTTTCATACCTCTTTTTTGTTGAGGACGACCTCGATCGGTTTCTGCACGCTTCATTGTAAATCTCATTTATGTGACGACTCTCGAGAATTGCTTCTTGTTCTCATAATCAATGAAAGGAGATCTTTGGAATTTTTTAAGTTTGACAACCCTTTTGTTGTACTCGAGTGGGACTGGTGTTGTCTCTTCCAATGCTTTTTTAGCAATTGCTTCATCTGCTTCTCTCTGCGCCCTTTCATAATCTTCCAAGCTTTTATAACAATTGCTTCATCTGATTCTCTTCCCACCCATTCATAATCTTCAGTTTTAAAACTTCCATAGTCTTCACTTGTGATGGTCACCTCTTCAACTATTTCTTGTGTGCTATCAAACCTAAGATTGAAAGTGGACACATTCTCTGGTATGCTTGGTGTGGCCTATCTTGCTAGGAATGGATAATCTCCAACTACTTCCTTCTCCTGGGTTAGAGTTGATTGAGCTGGAGCTGGGGGCTGACCTTCTTGGTTTTCCTTGCTACCTACAGAACAGAAAAAATTGTAACATGTATGTACAATAAAGCTGCTCAGGGATGTAAGTTACAAATAGGAAGGATGTATAACATGAATGATGCAAATGTAACTAAAGGGGATGTAAGTTACAAATAGGAAGGATGTATAACATGAATGATGCAAATGTAACTTAAGGGGATTTTTTTGAAGTCACCTTCTGGGCAGTCTTCAGCTTTTTGGGCATCCGACAGCTGTCCCTTCTTTCTGTCATCAGCATCGCCTTCCTTGGTTTCACCCTCTAGGTGACCTTCTTTCTTGTTGGCTATAAATAGAAAAGATGAAGATAGATATGTCAACAATGGGATGCAGTGAGGTAAAACTAAAAAAGTAACTTTTAGGGAATTTTTTTTCATACCTTGTACATGATCTTCAACTATTTCAGCATCTGGCACCCCTTCCTTGTTTTGTGTCATCACCATTATGTCGCATGTTTTCTTCTTCTGGTTGACTTCCAGGGGCAACATTTTCACCACCATCTTTGTTCTTTTCAGATTTAGCAAGCTTTTCATCTCCATCTCCATCTCTATCTTTCCCAGCATTACCATCTTCAGTTGTACCTTTTCCTCCAACCCCATCTTCAGTATCATCATCATCATCTCCACGTTTCAAACCATCCTCGCCTTCATCTCCATCTCTATCTTTTGATCCATTGGCGTCTTCATCTCCCTCATTGTCACCGTTAGCTGTATCTTCAACTTCATCATTAACATTGTCGTCATCTTCACTTTCTGCATCCTCCACATAATCTTCATTTTCATTTGTTTCCTCATCTGCGCAGTCATCTGTTTTCTCATCTGCATCAATAGTTCTGCGTTGTGTTGTCTTTTTCTGAGCTCTTCTTGTTGCCCTTTGACGACTAGAACTACCTCCTACATCTATATTTCCAGCACAAGAAGCTCTTCTATCAACCTTTTTTAAACCAGAAATTTCTCTCACAAACTTAGGGAGAAGCCCTGAGAAGCCATAACACATGTTATGGACAGCAGTTTCTATTCTCTTACGATCATGTAACAGAAGAAAAAGAACAACCATGTTACTTATAGTAGTTGAGCAAGCATGATGTGAGTAAAGTTCATTCACATTGTATAAAAATGGCAGAGAAGTATAGAAAACTAATCCTATTATGCCAGATATATTATGTTCAGAAAAGAACGCAAAATGTATAGCAGGTATGCAGAGGATGTTATTTCATACAAGAAGGATATAAAAAAAGTTCATTCAGGATGTGAAACAGAAATGACAGAGATGTAATATTCAAGCAAACATGGTGTGAAAAAAGTGCATTCACAAAGTAAAACACTTATGCCTGAGATGTATAATAGGAAAAATTTGCGAAAAAGAGTACAGTCAGTGTGCAGAAGCTAAACCTGATCATTCATATCATTGGGCATATTTTAATTGACAAAACTCTTGAATCAAAACCACTTCCAAACAACGAGATTTCTCCATACTCCACGATTGGCTGAAGCTGAAAGTTCAACACAATAATTCAACAAAACAGACAAAAAGAGAAAAAAAATACAATAATGCATTTGTATGAAAATAAATAAAACCAAAAACATACCGGTAAGGCACCAAAATTGCTATCTAGCAATGTATCCTATTGTATAGCTTTGTTGATCATATTATTTGTCTAGACAGTGGCTCAGTACCCTTCTCTCGGCATATTTATATTCTGAATGCAAAGTGAATTCAAGTACAATATTTGAAAAAATAAAAATTTAATAAAAATGAAACCTACATGTTTAGCATGACATGTAAGATATTTATAGACAGATTGTATAGTAGACAGATTGTATAACAGAGTGAATAATAAACAGAGTATAGTACCTTATTTCTAGACCTTTTTGCAAAAGGATGTCTACCTCCTTTGCATGATCATCTCCTAGGTCCCTTTCGGTACCTGTAACATCCAAAAATTCACCACCAAAATTCTGAACATTTATGTGTATTAAATCCCTGTCCAGGAAAGCCAGTGTACACAATTCCAAGTTACCATACAGAGTGCGTCTTACAAACAGAATAAAATTATATTACATAAGTGCAACGGTAAAAACAAATAAAGCCTATACATAGCTAGTCAAGTGGAGGTTTCCAATCCACAGGCATCTTGATGGCGGATTTAGCCTAGTTCTCATGCGATCCTCGTTGGACAAGTGCTCCACCACTTCGAGGGGGGAAAAGGAGTAAGACTGAGTACCACCCACAGTACTCAGCAAATCATACCCACAAATATGCTCAATGCACAGGGGCAAGGATAGGCTAGAGGTTTATTTGCATAAAAACAGTTGTAAACAGTAGTAGTTCGCAAACGGTAAAAAGGTTGATTAATTGAACAATATTAACCCTCCACCGATCAACGTTACACCATGTTAACCAGGCCCAACCAGCCACCAGAACTACACCAATTAAATTAAATCAAGTTGATTAAGTGAGGGTGAGACTAATCAGGGTGAGTCTTGACCAACATGCCCATAACTGCAGGCGTGGCTATTCGAATAGATTTAACTTTGATCAGGGGTGTACAACTGTACCCACAAGACATAGCCCCACACAAGTTTTCGTGCACCGACATGTCACCACGACACCCCGCGAGAGACTGTGACAGGACCGTTCACACAACCTCTCCCTAACCATCCACACCACGCTGAGGTTGCACCTGCCGACAGGGCACACCATATTGGCCAGGCTACCCTCCTTGCGCCACAATGGATCCGGAAGCCGATCAACCCATCCCGGGGCTGACATAGCTCCATCACGTCCATTCTCACCATCGGTGCCTAGGAGAGGGGGAAGAGATGCTACAAGCCCAGCCGTTGCCCACGCTGGCTTGTGGAAAGTACGATTAATTGCCCAAGGAGTTCCTGCGAACCGGTCCTTAATTGCCATGGGTGCGACCAGCAAAACCATGCACCCACAGCCCACCATTCGAGTCAGATTTTAGTAATTTAATAGTAACATATCCAAAGTTCTATTTTCCAACATTGAGTCGAACCAAGAATGTAAATAATAATATTTAATTTTCAGGTGAACTAATAATTTCTAAGCATGGCTAAGCATCCTAAGAATAGAATTCTAATCATGTTGTTACCCAGGTGACAAGGGACAAGGTTCAATAACTAGCACATAGTCTTATCTATATAAAGGTTATAATCCATACCACATGAAATAATAAAACATGCAGATTTATTTAAATAAACAAAGCATTTTAGCAAAAAGGTAGGTACAAAATGTTCAAAATTACAGTGTGACTTGCCTTGCTCCGGCTCGACGTACTCGGCTACAACCTTGTAGTAAACGGGCGGGTCGACTGCGTCAGATTCTATAACAGATAACGCACAAACAATTAAAAAAAGTACATGTGGACAGTCAAACATGAGCTGAAAATATTTTTTAATGAATTCTTGGCATTTTTCTGGATTTAATGAAATTTGAATAGACTTAATCAGAGTTCGTATGAATTAGTTTTGAATTTTTGAAGTTTTACTGTGATTTCCAAAGTAAAATCAATTACCAAGTGATTTATTGCGCAATTAAATGAATTATTGCGTCACCGGACCCGGGGAGCCGCACGATAGGCGGGCCCCACAGACCAGTGACCCTAGGGGGAGCAGCGCACGGTGGACCAAGTCCACCGCGGCCCAGCGAGGAATGGCCACATGGCAGCCACGGCGGCCGACGAGCCGACGCAGCGCCCAGGTGGCAGGGAAGCGGGTGCCCGCGGGGGCGCCATGCAGCCGGTCCGAATCTGCCCAGAGGCCGATCGGACGGCCTTGGACGAAAGGCGGCTCGCCCCTGCTGGCGCGGCCGCGCCGCGGCGGGGCGAGCGGCCCGATGGTCGCTACCGGCGACCATCCGGCCCCCGGAGAATGGCGGCGAGCTGCGGGATGGAGCGAGGAAGACGAGGGGGTGCTCACCGAGGGGTTGCGATGATCGAAATACGGTGAATGGCGGTGAACTGAGGTGATAGGTGGCGGTGGAGGCATGGGACGACGGCGAAAACGGTGTTCTGGCGAGGATCTCTGGCGACGGAGGCATGGACGAGGTTGAGGGGGTCCTGGCGAAGATGGAGGAAGGAATTAGGGCTGAAATGGCCGAGTGAATTGACGGGAAGGTGCGGCCAAAAGCCAGTGGAACAGCCTACCGAGGAGGACGACGGTGAAAATGGACCTCCGGTGGCATAGTGGCCCATGGATGCGGCGGCCTGGCTTCGCACGAGTGCGGTGGAGTTGGTGGTGGCGAGCGCGCTATCTGGCGGCGGCTACAGTGGTGGTGGCAGATGACTGGACACGGCAGAGCACGGCGGCGGCTCTGGATCACGTGGCGCGGGGTGCTAGGGAGCTTGGGAAGCGTCGGTGTTAGAGGGGAAAGAAAGAGGAGGGGACGGCGATGGTTTTTAAGAGCTTGGGCAGGTGAGATCGTGGCCGTAGCGGCACCATTTTCGCGGGCTTGAGGGCGGCGGCCGCGGCATCGTGCGTGCAATTCTCGCGTGAGAGTGGGTGACGGCGCCGGAGATCATGGGGGAGTGGGCGAGGACCAAGTCCACCGCCGTTTGAACCAAGGACAGGCGTGCGGGGAGCCGAGGCGAGGCGCCGATCGAACGGTGGAGGGGAAATTTCCCCTCCGCCCTATCCGGATGGAGGAAGATGAAGGAGCTGATAGGCGAGCCTGGCCTGTCAGCGGGAGGGCGAGAGAGCGAGGTGGCCGGGGTTTGACGGGCGGGCCCCACGGGTCGGCAAGAAAGGGAGCGGCGCTAGCGGCCGATAGGTGGGCTCCACAAGACAGCGTGCGTGCGTGGGCCATGAGCAGAGGCCGGCATAGTGCTGGGCCGGCGGCCTAGTGGGAGGGGAGAGAAAAGAAAAGGAAAAAGAGAAAAAAGGAAAAGGAAAAATGTTTTCCAGTGCAATTTAATTCCGATAATGGTTTTTGATTTGTTAAAAAATACTTTCTGTGCTCTAAAAATTCCAATAAAAATCCTGTCAACATATTTTGGCAAAAGGAATATAAGAAAAATATTCCCAGCCACTGTAATTTATTATTTTTGCATTTTCTCATTTAATTAATTCATTTGGCCAATTTAAATTATTTTTCTTAGGACATTTTCTTTGATATTATTTTTGTGTGGCTCTATTTAAGGGGAAAAAAATTTAGGGTGTGACAATACCATGTCGTGCCGCTTGCTTTGTCTTTTTAGAATGTAACATTGTTATAGACAGGTTGCATAGTAGACAGATTGTATAGCTGAGTGAATAATAAACATAGTATAGTACCTTATTCCTAGGCCTTTTTGCAGAAGGATGTTGTACCTCCTCTGCATGATCATCTCCTAGGTCCCTTTTGATACCACATCGTGCTGCTTGTTTTGTCTTTACAGATAGAACATCCTTCCTTGCCTCTTTATGCACTTTGGACTTCATTCTAACCATCCTGGTATCTATCACAAAAAGTAGGGAAAAAGGGAGAAAAGAGAGTCAATAAATAAACAAACACACAGAAAATGCAACTGATAAAATCATCCATTCAAAACTAGTAAAAATGCAAAAATCACATGCCATCAATATGCTACATGTAGACCTTTTTACCACCTTTATACAATGAAAACTAGTAAAATGATTTGTATGTAGAAAAGTTAATTGTAAACCTACAATTGCCAGATCAGAGGCCGGCGCACGCTCAGCCTCCCCATGAAGGAGCACATCATCTACAACCAAATCCACCACCAACGCGGCCCTAACATCCAAGCAAAATGTTGCATCCTAAAATCCAACGAGTGTTGACTCCTAAACCACACCGTGTACCACAAACCCACAAACCCTCCCACAAACCTTACATCCCACAACGACAAAAACCCTAGGCGCGTGGGGTAACTCACCTTGAGACTGCCCCATGCTATCGCTGCTCGGAGCACCTCAGCACCTTCAGCACTATGGCCGCCCGAAGCGCGCCTCCATGCCAACAGTGCAATTGAGGGGACAGGATGATGGGAAGCGGCATGGAGAGCTTGATGGCACTGTAGCAGTCACCAAGCACCACCACAAAGCGAGCAAATTGCCACCGCGACCGCTGCCGTCGACTGATTTGGGATTTGGGGGAGAAATCGCCGCTCTCCCCTTCTCCGTCTCTCTCTCGAGGGCGCGTGTCACACACAGAATTTCCATCCAAAATTCTGGAGTTTTATTGTGTGAAAATCCTCATCTAGGAATCAACTGAGGCACACACGACATAGTTGATAATCAAAGTAATTGTTTATATATTGAAAGTATTCATTACAGAGGCGAATGGTACCTCACAAAATGATAAAATTTCTAACAACGGTAAATAACTAAGATAGTGTGACGAAACCCACTCCACGAACTTGACCGGGACTCCCGCTTAATCCTCCAAGTAGTTCTCCTCGCTGAAGTACTGTTCTGAATGATTATTGTTGATTGTAAGGTGAGTACATGAAATACTCTGCAAGCCATATAGCAAATATGCAAGTGCATAGGATAACAAAGGATGGCATAATATGCCTCAATTTGCATAAAAGCATTTAATAAAACATTTAAGAGGGTAATAAAGCATTAGTTATTAAGCAATATTGATCAACATTATACCACTCACCAAAACAGTATAGGCCCAACCACTTCAACCTAAGCTAAACATATTCCACTATTCAACAGTCAAGTTTAGGTAATGTGAGACTAATCACAGAAAACATTGGTAGGCCCGCCCTTAATAGTGGGCACGGCTATTCGAATGGTTTTACTCTGGCCAGAGGTGTACCAATTTACCCACAAGACAAAACTCCACAACACATCACTGTGCGCCTTAATACCACCACGGTATCTCGGAAAGGAATTGTGACAAGACCCTCCATGTAACCCGCACAACAAGAGTGCCATCCATTGAACCACCAGTTTTCGGCAGGAGCTGATTATGCCCCCAACAGGGAAACGATCCAACGCCCAAGACATGGACTTATTGACACCGCCATGGTGGTCTTATTGACACAGCCACAACACACCGTGAGGCCTCCGGTTGAACGAACTACACTTTAGATCCCGCCATTACCCATTCTGGCTTGTGGTTAGCATGGGTATTGCTTTGCAACAAGTAGTCCACGAACCGGTCCTTAACTGTCACGAGCACCGCTAGCAATATTCACAATACTGGTGCTTGCAACCCATCTTTTAATCAAGTTTTAGTGGACCATTAAATTATCCTCGTACGACCACCGTCGTAAATGGAATCATCATTTCATGTGACTAAATATTATAATCAAAATTAATGTTATAGCCTAAAAGTTATTTTATAGTTTGCTAAGCAGGGTCCTAGAATTATTCTAGCTAACAAATAAATAAACTAGCTAGTCACAATTATCCCATAGGTACAAAGTCCAGTAATCAAGTCAAAGGGGCCATAAACAAGGATTTGAGTTTCCCTTTACCAATGACATTCCAAAATAAATGCAGAGTTGAAAGGAAATATAGCTTTAAACACAGGAACAATACACTCAAAGTAACTGAGAAATCTATGTAACTTGCCTTGCTGCTCCTCACAAGCCTCAGAACTCTCCTTGAGAAACTACGACTCTTCCTAAACATCGGCGACTAAAGGCAATAAACAAAAATGAGCAAAATAGTACATCAACACACATGAATAGTACAATATTAATGGGTTGATCTTGATTTTTAAAGAATTTTGCAAGTTGAATCACCCCAAACGGAGTTCAGATGAATTAGTTATGAATTTTAGAAGTTCAAACCCTTTTAAAATCTTTTAAAAGAATTAAACCGATTTATTGCGTCATTAGCGAATTAATTTAATTCAGGAAAAGCTTTTATGACATCAGCACAGGAGAGAGAGAGGTGTGCCCGGTGGCTGACAGGCAGGACCCACAGGACAGAGAGAGAAAAGAGCGCGGGTCTACGGTAGACCAGGTCTACCGAGGTCCACAGGGGTTTCAACGGTGTAGATTTAATGAGTTTTGATCGGACGGCTTAGATTAGATTGGGGTAATGAGAGGGATCAGAGGGCTTAGATCTAATCCAACTCAGATCAGACGGCTTAGATTACACAAGGCGATCAACGGCTCGGATTAATCCGAATGGATCTGAGCTGGCGCCTACGAGGTAAGCCACGTGTTGACGGCCGAGTCAGCAGGACGATTGCGACGGTGGTGGCACGGGACCAATGGTCACCGGTGATCAGTGGCATGGCTGCACGCGGTGAGGATGAGAACAGATAGAGGAGATCATGGCGATGCTTACCGAGGGCAGAATGGTGAGGATTGGCGACGAGAGCGCTCGCACTGGCAATGAGTCTTTTAGCGGGCGGCGGTCTTCGGCGCTTCCGCGCGCCTGCATGGTGTTCGGCTATCTCCGGTGCGTATTAGACGCGGTGGCATCCGGAGCTTCCCTAGGCTCGACGACTGTATCAGCTATGAGGTACGGCTGAGCTTCTTTCACGGCAGACGAATACGAGACACGCCCGGATGCCGCACTGATCATCACCGGGTGAGCAAGCGGCAGATCGCCGCGTGCTCGGGATGCCACGCGTCGGCCGAGGTCTGTACGGCTAGTCGGACCGGGTCGCAACATAGCGCTATCGCCACGGAAATCGCTCACGGACGGCCGATGGCTCAGAAGCTCGCAATTCGGTCTAATGGTCAGAGCAGGACGGGCTCGATGTGCACGGCTCGGGCTTCGGTCTGGATACGCGGAGGGAGAGCGCGATTACTAGGGGTCTGAGTTGGATTAGTACTCGAGTACGCACTCGAAGTGCATTCGGCTCTCTGCAGATCCGATGACATAGGCTCCGTTTCTAGGGGGATTGAGATTATGTTGATGTGTCCCCTTTCTTTGTTCTTGTTCACACGGCCCTCTCTCTTCCTGGTGTGATGTCTCTCCGTTCCCTTCTGTCATCCCTCCTGGTTCTTTTTTCCTTTCACCGGTGGCTCTACCTCCACTCTTATTGCTCCGTTTGGGGGTCATTGCCCATCTCTCCATCACATTACTTTGTCCTCGTTGTTGATGTATATTTGTCATTTTTGTTTCTTGCTTTATCGGGCTGTTTGGGTCATTCTCCGGCGTTGCGGGTGCGCAAGCACACGGCAGTTCCTACGTTTGTTATTGAGTGTATTGTCCGTGTTTCTTATTTTTCAACTTGCATTATTTTGGAATGCATTGGTAAGGGAACTCAAATCCTTGTTTAATGGCCCTTTGTGATTAACTGGCTTTGTACCCTAGGGTAATGTGCTAAGTTATTTTGTTAGCAAATATTCTACTTGCCTACTTTGGTCGTTTTGTCTTCATGCGCAATCCGGTGTTACGGCTTTAATGTACTAACTTATAGATGGGTTGCAAGCAGTATGTGATTGCAGGGTGCGTGAAAGTTAGGAGGTTCTGGACTACTGTCGATACATGCTAACAAGCCGAAGGGTTGGGATCTAAATGTAGTTCGTTCACGGAGGCCACGGGTGTGTGGCTGTGTCAAAAAGACCACATGGGTGTCCAATAGTATGTTTTGGGCGTTGGATCGTTCCCTGTTGGGCTAATCAGTCCTGCGAAAACTGGTGGTTAATGGATGCACCTGTTGTGCGGTTAATGAGGTCTTGTCCAATCTTCGAGATACCGTGTGGTATTAAGGAGTAGTGGGTTGTGGAGTTTGTCTGTGGTAAATTGTACACCTCTGCAGAGTAACCTCAATAGCCGGCACTATTAGGGCGGGCTACCATGTGTCTGTGATATCTCAATTACTAAATTGACTGTGAATAGGGAATATGTTTAGCTTAGGTTGAAGTGTTGGGCCCTATTACTGTTTGGTAGTGGTATAAATGTTTTGATAATATTGTTATACTATGCTTATTACCTCTTAAATGTTTTTATTAAATGCTTTATGCAAATTGAGGCATATTATGCTTCTTTGTTATCCTATGCATTGCATTTGCTAATGGCTTGCGAGTATTTCCATGTAACCACTTACATCAACAATAACATTCAGAACAGTACTTCGACCGAGGAAACTATTGGAGATTAAGCGGAGTCCCGGTCAGTTCGTGGAGTGGTTTGTCAACTATCTAGTTATTACGTGTTAGAAATTTATCATTTTTGGTAGTACATCGCCTGGAAGGATTCATATATAACATACTTATCATGCGTTTGAGCTTGTTCTGAGAGGATTTTCACACATAAAACCATTTGGATGAACGTGGAATATTTTTAGAGGGGTTATAGAGGATCAGGCTTGTTTCCCCTCAACCATTGGAGAGATCAGGGCCGAGACAGCGCAAATTTGGAGCTGATTCGGCGGCGCGGCGCTCGGGAGGGCTCGAACTTCCAACGGCGGGAGGTTGAAGACGACTGACAGATGGGGCCCACTGTCGGCGGCGCGGGCGACGTTGCGGCCACAGGCCGTGGGCCGCGCGCGTGAGGGGAGAGATGTTAAGTGCACAGTGTTGGGCCGAATTCAGCCCGGGTGCGGAGGAGGGGATTTTTAACTCTTTTCTTTTTATTTTAATGCTGTAACACTATTTAATTTACCAAAATAATCCCTTAATCAAATAATCCAGAAATTCTAGAAATAGATGATTAAAGCAAAGAATTATTATAAAATTATTTCCAAGCCCACTTTGCTATAGGTTTTTCTCTGATTTTATTATTTTCACTCCTTGTGGCTTTTAATTTAATTTCTAAAATTCCTTTTTCACAATTATTTTTATATGGGGATAAATTCAGGGTGTTATAAACCTACCCCCCTTAAACAGAATCTTGTCCCGAGATTCGTGAGATTAGGCGAAGAGGTGTAGGTTGAGAGATTTCAATTCATCCTCGCGTTCCATGTCGCATCTTCTTCCGAGTGGTTACTCCATTGTATCTTTGCAAACCTTATCACTGGTCTCCTAGGATACGAATTAGGCTTCTCAATCATAGGTCAGATCTTCATGAAATCTCGATCTATTCTGGATCAGCTTCTTCGGCTGTACTCATAAACACTTCCTTCAACAACATGAGACAGTCGTGTACCCTCGTCAAGGTGGGAGGCAACTCTAGTTGATAAGCACTTCTTCCCTTCCATCCCAATATCTTTATAGGGTCGCACGATAACGTGGTGCCAACTTTCCTTTGTCTAAAACCGGTGTACCTCGAGAGTGGTGTGACTCGTAAATACACATAGTCGCTTCCTCAAAACTGAGATTCTTATGTGTTTATCCGCATAGCTCTCTTGACACGACGAGCTACAAAGTCGTTCTGTATGATCTTCACTTTTTCCTCTGCCTCTCGCAGGATATCCGTCCCGTATACATGACGTTCTCTTGTCTGATCCCACAGTAAGGGTGTGCGGCACTTCCATCTGTACAGAGCCTCGAACGAGGCCATTTTTAGACTTGCTTGGTAACTGTTGTTGTAGGAAAACTCAGTATACGGTAGGCTCTTGTCCCAACTTCCACCGAAGTCTATGGCACAAGCCCTCAACATGTCTTCTAAGATCTGGTTAACCCACTCGGTCTGACCATCTGTCTGGTGGTAAAGCGGTACTGAAGTTTAAGCCATGTACCCATCTCTTCTTGGAGTCTCTGCCAAAACTTAGAGGTAAAGCTGACGATCCTTGTCCGACACGATCTGTGTGTGGCACACCGTGCAATACATAATTCGAGCCATTGTATAACATCTGGCCAATTTGCTATGGAGTAAGTTTGTCTTGATTGGGTATGAAGTGGGCTACCTTGTAAGTCTGTCCACCACAACCCATATAGAATTGAATCCTGACGCGGTCCTTGGTAAACCCGTGATAAAATCCATCCCTACCTCCTTCCCATTTCCATTCAGGAACCTTAAGGGGTTGTAATAATCGCTGCTGGTCTCTATGCTCAGTTTTCCACGTTGACATATCACACACACCACATACTCAGCTATTTCCCATCGCATGCTAGACCACCAAAACTTCTCTTTAAGATCTTGGTACATCTTGGTGCTATCAGGATGGATGGAGTACTGCAGCCCATAGGCTTCATCCAAGATCAGCTTTTTCAGTTTCTCCTTGTCTAGTACAGTAGATTCGCTTTCCGAGCCACATGGTACCTTGTTCATCTTCCAAGAATCCAGTAGCTTTCCCCTTCTTCATATTTTTCTTGATCTCCAAAATATCTAGGTCATCTTTCTGCACTTCATGGACCTGATCCACAAAGGTAGGTTGTGCTTCCAAAGCTGCACAATCCTTAACTAACTATACCCAGATTTAATCGTTCAAAATCTTCACACAATTCCAAAGATAACCACTGGCCTTCCATGGTGTTGTAGTAACTTTTCCGACTAAGGGCATCAGTCACCACGTTGGCTTTCCTTGGATGATAATGGATTCTGATGTCATAGTCCCTGATCAGCTCTAACCATCTTCGCTGTCTAAGGTTCAGATCCAGCTGAGTAAAAATATACTTCAAACTTTTGTGGTCTGTATACACTTCACTGCGGTTGCCGATGAGATAGTGTCTCCAAATCTTCAGGGCATGCACTAGAGTTGCCAATTCCAGATCATGAGTAGGATAATTATTCTCATGAGGCTGTTGTTAACGCCAAAATTTGGCACGGCTCATATCAGATTCGGTAAAGAAAGAAGCTATATCAACCGGAGGGCAAAATTAATTCAGAAGAAGCCGGATTTGAGAAGGAATCGTGAAGATCACGTTATGGCAGTTAATTGCCTTATCTATTAATTAGGTAGTTTTGATAATTTTTAGGAAACCTGATCTCCTATCTGATCGGGGCTTGTTAGTTTTCCTTTTATAGATAGGAAATTCGTGTGCCGTGTCCTATTAGGACTGTAATAACTCGGGGTATATGTACGTATGCCCGGGTAAGCTTTGTAAATCATCTCTCGATCAATTAAAGCTTCGGCGCATCGCCACCTCTTTTCGACGGGTTCTTGCTTCTCGAGCGGGGCTGCATCGGTTAGGTCCGAACTCCTGCGAGAGGGTAAGACTCATCACCCCTTACCCAGGTGTATCTGCCCTGTCTACGGTTGCATCGGTTCGGTTCGATCTCTTAGGCCGATCAGGTATACCACATCATGCGCGTAGATCTTATCAGCTTACTGGGAGTAGCTTATCGTCAGTTTGTGCTGCATCGGTTGGGTCCGACCTACTAAACTGTCGCGATAAGTTGTTCCTGCTAGGTTGATGGTTTTTGCGCAAGCGTCTTATCGGAATGTATAGCCAGTAAGTTATCTTATTACATCACAGTTGCATTAGGTTTATCGGCTTGTTGAGGTTCCTTTACTATTATCGATCTGTGCTACATCAGTTAGGTTTGAACTACTAGATCGATAATAATAGATTTATCCTTGTCGAGCCGATCGGTGTATATGCGACGTTCTATCGGAGTGCTTAGCCGATAGGTTATCTTTTTATAAAGCCGACTGTATTATCCTTACTGTTTTGGTCATCTATATTAATCATCGGTTTTTCTAGCGATGCACATGTGTTTCCTCGGCAGTCGGCTGGCTTACTATTCTGCCTATCTATTTTATCATCGGCTTCTAGCCGATGCACATGTTATACTGACAGCTTATCTATTTGTTTATAGCGCTATCGGTTTCCTAGCCGATACATAGGTGCTATCGGCTATCGGCTACGAGGAGCCTATATCAGTCCGTATCGGCCGATAGCCGATGTGCAATTGCTGCTGGTAGTTGGATGCGAGCACGAGCAAGGACCCGGACACGGGCAAGGATCCGACTACGAGCACGAGCGAGGACCCGGAAGCGAGAAACCCGGGTTATGAGACCCGGGCGCGGTACAGGCACGGCCCGGGCACGAGCCATAGTGGCGATCGGCTGGAAGGAATCCGTATCGGCTTGCTGGCCGATTGGATCAGTAATCTAATTTCTTCATCTCCTTGTCAATTGCGGGGTCAAATTGACTGGCACGCCCACGAACCTCAAGACTTTAGGACCTGCACTGGAGCTAAGCAGATCTCCCAGGCCTTCGCGTGTCACCTAGGCGCCGAACCAGATCGTCAGCAAGCTTTTTGGCACACCCGGCGGTTTTCGGCGTCAACAGCTGTAGCTGCCATGAGGCATATGCCACAACCTTCCCTTCTTGCATCAGCACACATCCCAAACCTTGTCAAGATGCATCACAGTAAACTTAGAATCCTTTTTTGGGATCTGGCATGATCAACACAGGTGCGGTTACAAGTTTCTTCTTCAACTCTTGAAAACTCCGTTCACACTCTGGTGTCCACGAAAATTTCACATCCTTCTGGAGTAAATGGGTCATAGGCTTCGCAATTCTAGAAAAGTTCTCTATGAATCGACGGTAATATCCCGCCAATCCTAAGAAACTCTGAATCTCCGAAACCGTTTGTGGCTGCTTCCACTTGGTCACTAACTCCACATTGGTTGGGTCTACCGCAATTCCTCCAGCGGTGACAACATGTCCGAGAAACTTCACTTTCGGAAGCCAAAACTCACACTTACTAAACTTGGCATACAACTGATGTTACCGAAGGGTCTCCAAAACGATACGAAGGTGCTGCTCATGTTCTCCCTTAGTCTTGAAATAGACGAGGATATCATCGATAAAAACCACCACAAACTTATCGAAGTATTCCATGAACATTTTATTCATCAAGTTCATAAAGAATGCAGGGGCGTTAGTCAACCCGAAAGACATAACTGTGCACTCATATAACCCATACCGAGTGGTAAAAGCAGTTTTGGGGATATCTTCCTCCCAAATCCTTAACTGATGATAACCTGAGTGAAGATCTATTTTGGAGAATATTGTGGCTCCTTCTAACTAATCAAATAGATCATCAATCCGAGGTAGCGGGTACTTATTCTTGATAGTGACTTCATTGAGTGCATGGTAATCAACACACATCCGTTGAGTTCCATCTTTCTTTTCCACAAAAATGACTGGCGCCCCCCAAGGCGACGTGCTAGGTCTGATGTATCCCTTAGCAAGCAACTCTTCAACTTTCTTCTTTACTTCTACCAACTCGTTAGCTCCCATCCTATATGGTCTCTTGTGGATAGGGGTTGTGCCTAGGGCTAGGTCTATTCTAAACTAAATATCTATCTTAGGTGGCATTCCAGGTAGGTCATCAGGAAAAACATCTAGATAGTCCCGTACTACAGGGATTTCGGTTAAGATTGCATGGTTCAAAGAGGTTGGAGAAGATGAGATAGTGAGGACACGAAAGATAACTTTCTTCCTCAGGCTAGAAGTTAAGGTCACAGTCCTGGTGACACAATCAATAACCCCCTTGTGCTGGGTTAACCAATCCATCCCTAGGATGACATCGATATCTCTGGGTTCTATCAATAACAGGTTGGTGAGAAAAGGGGTGCCCATAATTTCTATAGTCACAGAAGGACTGCTCTGGGTTGTAGGTGTCTGATGGCCAGGTGTATTTATTAGAATAGGTGTTCTCAACTTCCGGATGGGTATCCCATGTTCATTAGCAAACCCCACTGACAAGAAAGAATGGGTAGCACTAGAATCAAACAGTACTGTAGCAGGAACTGAGTTAACAGGGAACATACCCAAAACAACGTCTGGTGCAGCTTGAGTTTCCTTTGTAGTGACATGGTTCACACAAGCTTTGACCATGCCCGTGGAGTTCTGTCCTGGTGCGGCTTGCCTGGTGCATTTGGGCTTAGGGCACTGATTGGAAAAGTGCCCCGGGTCTCCACAGTTGAAACAGGTTAGTGGCTTCCCTCCAACTTCCTTCTTGACGGGTTGGTTGGTTGCTGGGGCCTTGAGTAGCCGAGGGGGAGGACGGTTTGCTCCAGCGTTGCCGCTAGTGGTGTTGGGGTAGAACTGACGCTGCGGGCGAGTTGCCGATGAAGATCCACCTTGCTGGGTCTGGGACGGTCCTGCAACACATGGCCTCCAACTAGGGGATTGCTGTGTCTGGAAGCTTGCCATCCTAACGCTTCCTTTTGCTCTATTCGGTTATGTTGTCTTCTTGGCGGATAGCCTTGTCCACCAGTTTCTGAAAATCTGAGTGGTCACCGAAGAGTAGTTGAACTGAGAGTTCATCATTCAATCCGTCCAGAAACTTCTCTTGTCGGTCGGCGTCAGTGCTAACATCCTCCGGCGTATAGCGGGCTAGACGGTTGAATTAAATAGAGAAACTCAGTCACCAACCGGTTCCCTTGCTTCAGTGTCCGAAACTCACACTTCTTTAATGCCACTACCCTAGCAGGAATATGCATCTTCTTAAAAGCAGCTGCGAACTTAGCCCAAGTGATAGGCTGTCCATCCGTTCGGTTAGCTCTAAAGTGGTCCCACCATTCCGACGCAGGACCATGCAGTTGGTGTGAAGCGAAAGAGACCTTCTCTTGGTCTGTGCATTGTAAGAGGTCCAATTTCTTCTCAACAGCGTGCAACCAATCCCCAGCTTCCACAGGATTAGTTGTGCTAGAGAAAGTGGGAGGCCTCACTCGCAAAAACTCTACGAGCTTGTTCTGCGGTGGAGGGGGAGGAGGCGCCTGCTGTTGTGCCTGATTCTGCTGGTTTTGCATCTGTTGAAACACCATGTTCATCAACTGCGTTTGGTTTGCCAAGACCTAGGGCAATGGTAAAATTGTCATCCTGATGTGGCGGTCCGTTGGGTGCACCCCCGCAATTGTTGTTCCCAGCATTACCATCCTAGTTGCTTCCGTTACGTGTGTTTACCATCTGCAGAGCAAAGGTGAGAAGAAGGGAAAGAGCCCTTGAGACGGATTTCATGTTACTTAAACTTTCACTTTTATTGCTCTGAACTGAGTGATTAACATTTATGTATAGTTTACTATCACACCATCAAGCAACTTCTAACTTAAACAGTTACATCACCACCCTCTAACATAAACTGTTGACTGAACCCCACACACACAAGCATTTCCTGAGCACACAATTGCTAACACAACGATCTAAGGCAACTCATGCTAAGATGCTACTAAGGGCTTCTCAACAGGGCGAAGGACTTCTTCTTGCATCTGAGTTGAGCTCAGGTTCCTCTTCATCTTCTTGAGTATCACCCCAGTCCACTTCAGAGTGAGTGCAAGCTTCACTATCTTCTGACCCTTCTGAAGGTGTGCTAGCTTCTAACTCCTCTAAGTCCTCTTCTGCATCATCAGCATACGCCACCGGTGGAACTACTCGGTGTGGGACCTGATCGTTCAGTAAACGGGTCCTTGGTGCTAGCTGAATCCAAGGTGGAAGGCAAACCCTCTTCCTTGCGGTGGTGTGGATCTTGGCTCCTTCAGGGGGTGCTTCTCCTTTGACTAGGGCCAACTCTTGCTTCAACTGATCCACTTGGTTCTGCAGCCTACAAATCTTGGTGCGGTTCTCATTCTCCCGTTCATGAGCTGTGATCACCACATCAGCCCGAGAGTTGTCCCTGGCACTCAACATCCTTACAAGTCGTTGAGTAGTTGCATTGTTCTCTGCTCCTGGGTTCTGGTAACTGCTGTACTTGTCGTTGTGGGTCCTAAACGGGTGGTAGTGGTAAGCAGTGTTCCTTAGACGAGCAGCGTAGCGGTGACGAAGTTCTCCAATAGCTTCCAAAGCCACCTCTTGACATTGCATTCTCAAAATTTTTCCCTCTAGCTCCGAAGATCATGGATGGGACTCCTTCTCGTTGACTCGAAATCGTGAGGCGGACGCGACACTTCTCTTCACAGGGGTTGTGAGTGAATTGCCTGTATTTTGGGGCCGGATTGTACCCTATGGCAAAGGCCATATCTCGTAACTCCTTGACAAATCCACCAACTCCAAACAAATGCACTGGCTCTCGGTTTGCCATCTATGGAGCATGAAAGGAAGATTTATTGATTTTGACTAAGTTAACAGAATGAAGGGAAAAGGAGAAATAGTAAAGTTTTCATCAAAATTAAGAGCAAAAGATTTAGCAAAAATAAGGTTTTCTTTTTAAAAAATCATAACCAGTACAGTAATGAATCTACAGTACTATGTAACGAAGAGGTAAAGAAATTGCAAAAATTTCTTTTTTTCAATAGAAGAACTTAGATTTTCGTAAGAGAGAATTAGCTAAATCAAAGGGGGATTTTTTTGTATCGTTAACTTCCCTAATTAAAAGAGAAAGAGGAGATGACAGATCTAATTTTAAAATCTTTTCAGAAGGCTCTTAGGGGTATCGAGGGGCTTATTCTACGGTCAAGGTGGCTTTGATACCAACTTGTCACGCCCATAATTTTCATCCAAAATTCTAGAGTTTTATTGTGTGAAAATCCTCGTCTAGAAATCAACCGAGTCACACACGACATAGTTGATAATCAAAGTAATTGTTTACATATTGAAAGTATTCATTACAGAGGCGAATGGTACCTCACAAAATGATAAAATTTCTAACAGCGGTAAATAACTAAGATAGCATGATGAAACCCACTCTACGAACTTGACCGGAACTCCCGCTTAATCCTCCAAGTAGTCCTCCTCACTGAAGTACTCTTCTGAATGATGATTGTTGATTGCAAAGTAAGTACATGAAATACTCCGCAATCCACACAGCAAATATGCAAGTGCACAGTTGTTAACGCCAAAATTTGGCACGGTTCACATTGGATTTGGTTAAGGAAAGAAGATATATCAGCCGTTGGAAGCTAATCAGAAGAAGCCAGATTCAGGAAGGAATCGTGAGGACCACGACATGGCAGTCAATTACCTTATCTACTAATTAGGTAGTTTTGATAATTTTTAGGAAACCTGATATCGTATCTGATCGGGGTTTGTTAGTTTTTCCTTTTATAATTAGGAAACTTCTGTTTCGTGTCCTATTAGGACTGTACCAACTCGGGGTATATATACGTATGCCCGGGTACCTTGTAATGATCAATCAATCGATCAAACAACTTCGGCGCATCGCCACACCTTTACCAACGGGTTTCTTGCTTCTCGAGCGGGGCTGCATCGGTTAGGTCCGAACTCCTGCGAGAGGGTAAGTCTCGTTACCCCGACTACCAATCGGCTAGGACTTTCTCGGTTAGGTCCGATATTCTAGTCGGTCTATGGTAGTCGGCTTACCACGGTGTATCGGATCTGTCTACGGCTGCATCGGTTCGGTCCGACCTCTTAGGCTTGGTCAGTATATATCACATCACGCGTGCATAATTTTTATCAGTTTATCGGGGGTAGTTTATCATCAGTTTGTGCTGCATCGGTTAGGTCCGACTACTCTAAACTGCTAGCGATAAATTATTCCTGTTAGGCTGATAGCCTTTGTGCAAGCGTAACTTATCGGAAATGTATAGCCGGTAAGTTATTTTCATCACAGTTGCATTAGGTCTATCGGTTCGTTGAGTTCCTTTACTATTATCGATCTGTGCTGCATCAGTTAGGTTTGAACTACTAGATCGATAATAATAGATTTATCCTTGTCGAGCCGATCGGTGTATATGCGACGTTCTATCGGAGTGCTTAGCCGATAGGTTATCTTTTATAAAGCCGGACTGTATTATCCTTACTGTTTTGTCATCTATATTATCATCGGTTTTCTAGCCGATGCATATGTGTTTCCTCGGCAGTCGGCTGGCTTATTATTCTGCCTATCTATTTTATCATCGGCTTCTAGCCGATGCACACGTTGTACTAACAGCTTATCTATTTGTTTATAGCGCTATCGGTTTCCTAGCCGATATACAGGTGCCATCGGCCATCGGCTACGAGGAGCCTACATCAGCCCGTATCGGCCGATAGCCGATTGCGCAATTGCTGCCGATCCGGGCACGAGGACCAACAAGGACCCGGACGCGAGTACAGGCAGGGGCCCGGGCACGAGCATAGCGGCATCGGCTGGAAGGAATCCGTATCGGCTTGCTGGCCGATTGGATCAGTGATCTAATTTCTTCATCTCCTTGTCAAATTGCTGGGTCAAATTGACTGGCACGCCCGCGAACCTCAAATATTTTAGGACCTGCACTGGAGCTAAGCAGATCTCCCAGGCCTTCGCGTGTCACCAGACGCCGAACCAGATCATCAACAAGCTTTTTGGCACACCCGGCGGTTTTCGGCGTCAACGACGCCTTTTGGCACGCCCGGTGGGATGATTGCAAAGTAAGTACATGAAATACTCCGCAATCCACACAGCAAATATGCAAGTGCACAGTATAACAAAGGATGGCATAATATGGCTCAATTTGCATAAAAGCATTTAATAAAACATTTAAGAGGGTAATAAAGCATTAGTTATTAAGCAATATTGATCAACACTATACCGCTCACCAAAACGGTATAGGCCCAACCACTCCAACCTGAGCTAAACATATTCCACCATTCAACAGTCAAGTTTAGGTAATGTGGGACTAATCACAGAAAACATTGCTAGGCCCGCCCTTAACCGTGGGCACGGCTATTCTAATAGTTTTATTCTGGCCAGAGGTGTACCAATTTACCCTCAAGACACAATTCCACAACATATGACTGTGCGCCTTAATACCACCATGGTATCTCGGAAAGGAATTGTGACAAGACCCTCCATGTAACCTGCACAACAAGAGTGCCACCCATTGAACCACCAGTTCCGGCAGGAGCTGATCAAGCCCCCAATAGGAAAACGATCCAACGCCCAAGACATGGACTTATTGACGCCGCCATGGTGGTCTTATTGACACAGCTTACAACACAACTGTGGGGCCTCGGTTGAACGAACTACAACTTTAGATCCCGCCATTACCCATTCTGGCTTTGTGGTTAGCATCAGTATTGCTTTTGCAACAAGTAGTTCCGCGAACCGGTCCTTAACTATCACGAGCACCGTAAGCAATATTCACAACCCTGGTGCTCGCAACCCACCTTTTAATCAAGTTTTAGTGGACCATTATATTATCCTCGTACAACCACCATCGTAAATGGAATCATCATTTCATGTGACTAAATATTATAATTGAAGTTAATGTTACAGCCTAGAAATTATTTTATAGTTTGCTAAGCAGGGTCCTAGAATTATTCTAGCTAACCAATAAATAAGCTAGCTAGTCATAATTATCCCATAGGTACAAAGTCTAGTAATCTAGTTAAAGAGGCCATAAACAAGGATTTGGGTTTCCCTTTACCGATGACATTCCAAAATAAATGTAGAGTTGAAAGGACATATAGCTTTAAACACAGGAACAATATGCTCAAAGGTACTGAGGAATCTATGTGGCTTGCCTTGCTGCTCTTCACAAGCCTCAGAACTCTCCTCGAGAAAATACGACTCTTCCTAAATGTCGGCGGCTAAAGGCAATAAACAAAAACGAGCAAAACAGTACATCAACGCACATGAACAGTACAATATTATATTTTTAATGGGTAGATCTTGCTTTTAAAAGAATTTTGGAGTTCGGGATCGGAGGGCTTAGATCTAGTCCTACTCAGATCAGACGGCTCAGATTACACAAGGCGATCAACGGCTCGGATTAGATCTGAGCGGATCTGAGCTGGCGCCTACACGGTAGCCATGTTGACGACCGAGTCAGCACGGTGATGGCAGCGGCATGGGGACCAATGGTCGCCGGTGATCGGTGAGGATGGGAACGGTTAGAAGAGATCACGGCGATGCTTACCGAGGGCAGAACGGCGAGGATTAACGACGAGAGTGACTGGCGACGAGCTTTTAGCGGTGGTGGTCTTCGGGTTCCCGGCGGCGATGGTGTTCCAGCGATCTCCGGCGGTCCAAAGGCGGTGGCCAAGCTTCCTTGGGCTCCGGTGAAGCTCACAGAGGCGATAGTGAGCTCTAACGGTGACCGAAGCAGCGGCGACATGCGACCGGGGCTCGGCGGCGGCGGTGGAGTGAGCTCGGGACATGGGGAGGCGGCTAGGGCTAACTAGGGCTCAAACTTGTGCACAGGATAGCTCCCAGGGGTCTCGGGCTTGCTATTTAAGGCAGAGAGGGGCGGAGTTTGGCTCGGGTTCGGCGAGATACACGGCGAAGGCAGATTAGGGATAAGATCCGAGTCAGGAAGCTTTGGGTCTCCTCAACCGACGGCGATAGGGCTCTGTTTTCTAGGGGATATGGTAGAGGAGGATTGGGGCTTCATTTCCCCTCAACCAATTGGACGAGATCGGGGCCGAGACGCGCGGATTCGGCGGCAGCGGCGCTCGAGAGCGGCTCGGACTCCGCGGCGGGAGGTTGAAGACGACCGACAGATGGGGCCCACCTGTTGGCGAGACGTTGGCGACGCTGCGGCCACAGGCCGTGGGCCGCACGCGTGAGGGGAGAGATGCTAAGTGCACAGTGTTGGGCCGAATTCGGCCCGAGTACGGAGGGGGGATTTTTAACTCTTTTCTTTTTATTTTAATGCTGTAAACACTATTTAATTTAAGAAAAATACTTCCCTTAATCAAATAAATTCCAGAAAATTCCAGAAAATAGATGATTAAGAAAAGAATTTTATAAAATTATTTCCACGCCCATTTTGCTATAGGTTTCTCTCTGATTTTATTATTTTCACTCCTTGCAGCTTTTAATTTAATTTCTAAAATTCCTTTTTCACAATTATTTTTGTATGGGGATAAATTCAGGGTGTTACAGCGTGGCTCTCAAAATGTGAACAGTAACTGCAATAGGAGGCCATTTTGGACTGGATGAGGATGACATGGTGATGTGGAGACTGTGACTGTACGGGTGCGCGGATGGACGACGTGTGTTCGGAATCTGACGGCCGTCGCTATGTGTGCGCGATAGAATCGTTTTGAGCATGTGCACAAGTTATATTTAGTGTAGAGTTATACACCCACGACTACACATTAGACCTCTTGCGGTCATGTGCTAAGCCAATCTTTCAAAAACATTAAACACGTATATCTTCCTAGATATTTGGAAAGGTCATAGAAATCGAAGGTGTGATTTTGTTATGTAAGTGCTTATCATATTATTTTAGTTTTCTAATTATTCAGAACAAAATTTAATTGCTACCGTCAAATTTTACAGGATGTATAAATGCCCAATGATTTGTTTTATTTTTTATTCAACCTCTGAGTACTAAGTATTAACTGTAAGAGACGTGGATGCTTCCATTTCCATTTCAATCCACAAATCTGGCATAGAGAAGTGCTACATCCACCTGACGAGGAGCTCATCCATGCCCACCCAAAGATCATTGACAAACACGTGCCATCCCTTGAAGCTCGAGTAGACATCACTGCCACCGAGGTCCCGAAGCTTGCAGAGTCTTGCAGAGTCTGCCACCCGGAAAGGCATCGCTGAGTGCGGCCATCCGTCCACTGACATCACCGACCTCATCTTTAGCACCTACTCCAGCTGCTGTGCCCCCAACGCCGACCTCCGGCTAGCGTCACTCCTCGGCCTCTGTCCTTCTGTCTCCCGCACCATCCTCAACCTCCATGGTTGCTCAGGCGGTGGTAGGGCGCTCCAACTCACCAAGGAGCTCGCTGAGAACAATCGTGGTGCGCATGTCCTTATGGCCTGCTCTAAGCTGACCCTAGTATGCTTCTCAACCCCTAACGAAAGCATAATCGTTGGACATGGACTATTCGGGGACGGTGCCGGTGCAGTCATTGTCGGCACTGGACCTTGGCCGATGGCGAGCACTCGCTGTTCGAGATGGTTGCTGCCTCGCAGACCATGATACCAGGAACCGAGCACGTACTTGGTATGGAGGCCACCAGCAGTGGCATAGATTTCCACCTCTCCATCCAGGTGCTAATGCTGATCAAGGAAAACATCCAACAATGCTTGCTCAATGTCGATGTTTTGTATCGGCAATAAGAATATGGGGCTACTCGTGAGACCTAAACTTGATGGACTACAAAGGAACACAAAACAATTTATACTGGTTCAAGTCCTCGAGATGAGGTAATACCCTACGTCCAGTTATGGTGTATTGCCTTTGAGGTTTCTCTGGTGAGATTGTTCTTCTTCTGCCCTCAGGGGGCACCCTGCCTCCCATTATATATTGGGGGATAGGATTACAGAGTAGGAATCCCAGTCGGACTCTGACCAAGTGATTTCCTTCTAGGAATACAATATGCCCGACTAAGACTATATCATTTTTCTTGTCGTACAAGGTTTTGTATGCCGAGTCCTATTGTATCCCTAACTACAAGGTTAAGCCCATCCTCTGTTTGAGTGGCCCAAATGCTTCTCATGAGATACTCGGGGCCCATGGCCTCCACAGCAGCCCCTAAGACCTTCATAGTTGAGTCACAGCTGATGCCGAGTGCTCATCCTCCACGGTGAAGAATTCCCGAGTGCATTGCTCCCGAGTACTCTTTGTCCGAGTGCTTCTTCTCCCGTGTCCTGCTTCATGTCAACTGGCAACGAGGCTATGAAGGGCTTCGTGTAAAAATATAAATAGTGTACACCGAATAGGCGCATCTATAAGGTGTAGCCCCGACTTTGTGCATAATTGTGAAACAATTAAATATAAAGTTAAAGATCTTTAACCATATAGTCTTTCCCGAGTATACTACACGGTATGTAGACTCTTCAGCATCATGTCAGCTGGAATAATTTTTGCTTAGGGCAATTGTTGGCTAAGCATGTAAGACAAGTACCACTTTTTTGATTTTAACCCAATATGTGGTCAGATGTGCTTGAGAGATACCTGCATCCCTAATTTTAATGGAGACCAGCTGTTGATCCTTATAAGGATATATCCTCAATACCTTAAAATAATCAAGATACCCAAATGTATACACCCGGCTGTAGGCTTAGCATGAAGTGTATCTGATTATTTAATCAGTTCTTGTAAAATAGCACCTGCATCGCGATTTTAACGCGACCAGCAGGTGACCCAATAGAGCATACTATTTAAGAACTCATATCTTTGGCCTACTACTGAATAAGCCGATCTAAACCGACCTACCCTGTGCAGCCCTATAAAATTGGCATCCCTCGCATGTCAGGATGAGTACTTTAGCGTCGGTAACCGCAATCAGCCAGAAGAATCCTTGTCCGCAAGCCTTTCTGACTTACGTTCTGGATGCAACATGATTGCCACAGATGCCCGAGTAGGTATATTGCAGGATCTGCTTGCTCTCCTTAGGTGTGACACAGTGCATGAGAACTCCGGATGCGCTTCGACGATACAGGTCTTCTCTGACTACAATAAAGGTTTTGCTCCATCGCTTGATTTACTCGGCTTCATTGTAATCTTTAGGAAGTTCGTCTTCTAGTGAAAATCGAACGACCGGAGTCTCCCAGTCTTGAAAAAATAATGAGCACCTCCGTAGATTCCGGGTTTGATGCTGCTCCCGACTGAAAAGCTCTAGTTAGTGGCTTGTTGCCATGTTTTTGCCCAGATAGGTATCCGAACACTATGCCTAGTTGTAGGATTCAGCTGGCGACCCTCTTGGGGCCTACCCAACCTAACAAAATTGTAGCCGAATAAGGTACCCGAACCTCGCATTAGCATAGGATTTGGCTAGCGACCCTCATGGGGCGTACCCTACCTAACAGAGTTATGGCCAAATAAGTTACCCGAACCTTGTATTAGTATAGGATTCGGCTGGTGACCCTCATGGGGCGTACTCTACCCAACAGAGTGGTACCCGAGCTCCGACTAGTGTTGGAGGTTGGTTATTAGCTGAATAAGGTACCCGAACCTCGCATTAGCATAGGATTCGGCTGGTGACCCTCATAGGGCATACCTTACCCAGTAGAGTTGTGACCCAATAAGGTACCTGAATCTAGCATTAGCATAGGATTCGGCTGGCTATCCTCATGGGGCGTACCATACCCAGCCAAGTGGTACCCGAGCCCCGACTGGTACCGGAGGTCGGTTATTAGCCTACATGGAGAGTACCAAAGTAAAGATGACATTCGAGTCCCGACTGGCGCTAGTACTTGGACAATAGCCCTCATGGAGCATTCCAAGTAATTCTTGAAGTGTCGCACTCCAAGTGTATCATGGCAAATTGGCCCAACCCCCGAGCGTAGGAGATAGGCTCGTAACCCTGAGTTCCTGTTATGCGTATCCGGAACTGGCCCTGCATTATAAACATATCGGATGAGTAGCATCTGATGAAGAAAACAATCATCCGAAGAAAATTTATGTATTTTACAATAGATGTAAATATGCGTTCCTCCTCTTATTGATATTAATTTTCCCGAGTAGTTGACCCTTTATGTTTAAACACTCTGCCCGACTAATTATAGCCCCCTAGCGTCGGGAGTCGGCTCATGGCTCTTTCCCAGACACGCATTTTGGGTGACTTGAGTTTGTCTTCCATAGTGCAAACTTTCATGGATCGGAATTTATACTACTCAAGTACTTTTGCAATCATTAAGAGCAAAAATAGAAAATGCGCAGAATGTACACCTATTAGGTGTAAGCTGCTGCGGCATTGGCGAGGCCGAGTGAGGAATATCATGTAAATGAAAAAATATTTATCAGAAAGCAACTTAGTTGTTCGGTATTGCACAAGTTGGGAGTGGGGATGCCATCCTTGCATTTGAGCTTGTGAGCCCCTGAATATGTCACTTGTCGTTATGGTAATCTTCAATTCTAGAAGGTTGAAGACAGTTGTGACCGACTGCCACAATGAAGTCATCCAACTTGCGTTTGCGGTTCCCGGCTTTAGTCGGGGCCGTGTCATCGGTGTCCTTCCGCTCTTTCTGTCAGAGTGTCTTTTTTGTCATGAAGGGCCTCAGTAACAGCGTCGGCCGAGTTGGCGTATTTGTTCGCCATGTCGAACAAAGCCTTGACAGAGTTGAGAGGCTTCCGAGTGAATTTAGCGATGAACGGGGGTGTCTTTGACTCCTTTTCAAAAGGCAGCGATGATGACCTCTGTCCTTGATCATCTCTTGATGAATCATCATGAAGACTCCGTTCTTCTTTTTGATGCAATTGATACAGATCATACTCGGAAGATGGCCTCTCGTACGTTCCTTGGAAATTAGCGATAAAGTATTCCCGGAGTTCTCCCTAGGAGCCAATTGATCTCTTAGGGTAAGTGCCTGTTATCCATTCCTCGCTGGTGAGTCAGCAACGAGAGAGCAACTGGGAGTTAGTTAGTAGCCATGGCTTTGATCCCTCCAGCTACTCGATGTCCCAGAGTGTGTAAACTGAGCCTGGACCTCAGGGAGTCTCCCGTCGTATTTTTCAATTTCAGTCTGCTTGAAGCAACACGAGCC
The DNA here is from genome assembly GCA_003991445.1 of Oryza meyeriana var. granulata. Taxonomy (NCBI): domain Eukaryota; kingdom Viridiplantae; phylum Streptophyta; class Magnoliopsida; order Poales; family Poaceae; genus Oryza; species Oryza meyeriana. The sequence continues at coordinate 321,648 of RYFJ01002703.1, forward strand.
AGTCGACTTGTATGTTGTGGTGAAGGCCGGTACACCTTCATCTGTGTGAGGACTTCGACTCCGACTATGGCAGTGAAACCACTCATGGTGGAGGCTGAAGCGCTCATTTCTGAATCATCGGACTAGAGAAGCAAAAGAACAGACTTCAGTAGGCAACGCTCATCTTCCTCGCGCGTTCGCGGCACATCATGTGTAGTTGAAGACGGGCGAATGTCTTGCCAAAAGATCACATCAGTAGGTCGCCTTCGGATGTCCTAGTTATCCTGACTGTCGTCTGGATGTCGGTCCGCCGGTCTCTCCATTATTGTGGTTGCCGAGTGACGTGTGTGCGTGACTCCAGTGTCGGCTGCACTCTACGTGTACGGCTCAAGCTACGCTCGGTGTACGTTGAGGCAGATGAGAATCGTCTTTGGAGAAGCTGCGTGTTAGTCGGTGATGATGGTCACCCGACTGTTGACGCTGCTGGCATGCAGCAGCGGTGATCATGACTTTAATCCTTGCTATCATTGGGTGGCTTGGTGATCAGGCCAAATGCAGGTGTATCCAGTAGAGTTGCAGCAGCCACAACGTTCTATTGAGGAGTTATGAAAAGTTGTGTGTCGCCGACTCGGGTCTGGAGGATATCTGTTGAGCAATCGTCACCTATACACGTCGCATAGATCATCGTTGCGGGCATCACGCTCGGTCTGTAAACGTCTCTGACGTCTTCCTCCTGTTTGTTTCTCTGGTAGTCGGTTGGCTTCCTCTTGTATGTATCAGTTGTTTCATATAGTCAGGTGCCTCCTGAGTGGGAGTTGAACCCTTGGATATCATAAAGCGACTTCACGTGGTGGAAGAACTTCCGAACTGTTGTGTCTGCGCTGAGAGTCGGAGTCAGAATAGTTGAGGGGGTTGGGTAATAAGACCCGTAATGTCCCTGATCAATCTCGAGTGGTCTCTCTGAGCCCATATCCGAGTTGAACTCCAGGGGATCGGGTTGTGCCACGTCAGATGCTGATTGAAGTTATCCGCGCATTGCCGAGCCGATATGGGAGATTGGACAATCTCCTTCCTTTCTTAAGCTCATCTCGCCGGCTCAAAAGCCGATCCGAGTCAAACACCAAAAGAAGAGTTCCCTAGACTAATGGGCATATTGATGTCTCCTAGATCGCTCTCCAGATGTCGCCGAAGATTGCTGCAGCGTTACGTAGGCTGACCGGCGCGGAGTCGGCTTGATCCCTAGCCGATTGGATCGAATCCGAGTCGGACAGGGTAAGGTTGCTGAATTCATCGGCGACAAAGTCGAGGCTCCCAAAAGTGATTGTTTGTCTAGGGAAGAAGTTGATGCCGTCAACTCCGATGAGTGGATCCATCAGGCTTGTTGAAGATGATCTCGCCGATGCCCCTACCCTAGGGCGCCAACCGTCGATGTTTTGTATTGGCAATAAGAATATGGGGCTACTTGTGAGACCTAAACTTGATGGATTGCAAAGGAACATGAAACAATTTATACTGATTTAGGTCCTCGAGATGAGGTAATACCCTACGTCTAGTTGTGGTGTATTGCCTTTGAGGTTTCTCTGGTGAGATTATTCTTCTTCTGCCCTCAGGGGGCGCCCTGCCACCTCTTATATATCGGGGGATAGGGTTACAGAGTAGGAATCCTAGTCAGACTCCGACCAAGAGATTTCCTTCTAGGAATACAATATACCTGACTAAGACTATATTCTATTCCTTGTCGTAGAATGTTATGTATGCCGAGTCCTATTGTATCCCTAATTACAAGGTTAAACCCATCCTCTGTCCGAGTGGCCCAAATGCTTCTTATGAGGTACCCGGAGCCCATGGTCTCCATACCCAATGCGTTCCGATCAGTCGGAAACATGGATCCTAACTAGAATGACCTCTTCTGGGCGGTTCACCCCAGTGGCCACGTGATTCTTGACAACATAGAGGAGAAGCTCCAGCTGCAGCCATGGAACCTTGCGGCGAGCTGCCACGTGCTGAGCATGTATGGGAACATGTCGATGTTTTACACCGGCAATAAATATATGGGGCTAGTCGGCGGATGTAAACTCGGTGGATTGCAAAGAAACACAGAGAGATTTTATACTGGTTCAGGCCCTCAATGTGAGGTAATACCCTACGTCCAGTTTATATGTATTCCTTTGAGGATATACGGTGGTGGTTCTGATGAACTTGTGTGCACCTGCCCTCATGGGGCGCCCTGCCTCCCCTTATATACTGGGGGACAGGGTTACAGGTAGGAGTCCCCATCGGATTACGACTAGGAGATCTCCCCTTAGAGATATAACGCACCCGACTAGGACTGTATATTCCTTTCTATACAAGGCGAAGTCTGCCGAATCTAGCTATATCTCTAATTACAAGGCTAGGCCCATCCTCTATCCGAGTGGCCCATATGCTTGTCATGAGGTACCCGGGGCCCATGGCACCCACAGTAGCCCCGAGACCTTCATAGTTGAGTCACAGCTGATGCCAAACGCAATCAGCCAGAGAAATCCTTATTCGCAAGCCTTTCCGACTTACGTTCTGGATGCAACCTGGTTGCCACATGTGCCCGAGTAGGTATGTTGCAGGATCTGCTTGCCCTCCTCAGGTGTGACGCGGTACATGAGAACCCCGGATGCGCTTTGACGACGTAAGTCTTCTCTGACTTCAGGAGAGCCGAGCAGGGTACCCGAACCTTGCATTAGCATAGGATTCGGCTAGCGACCCTCATGGGGCATACCCTACCCAACAGAGTTATAGCCAAGCGAGGTACCCGAACCTTGCATTAGCATAGGATTCGGCTAGCGACCCTCATGGGGCGTACCCAACCTGACAGAGCTATGACCAAATAAGGTACCCGAATCTAGCATTAGCGTAGGATTCGGCTGGCGACCCTCATGGGGCGTACCCTACTTAGCCGAGTAGTACACAGCCTCGACTGGCGCCGGAGGTCGATTATTAGCTCGCATGGAGCGTAGCCGGGGAAAATGACATCCCGACTGGTGCAAGTACTCGGTCAGTAGCCCTCATGGAGCATCCCGAGTGTATTTTGGCAGACTTGTCCAGCCCCCGAGCGTAGGAGATGGGCTCGCAGCCCTGAGTTCCTGTTACGCATATCCGGAGCTGGGACTGCAATATAAAGATATCGGATGAGTAGCATCTGATGATGAAAATAATCACCCGAATAAAATGTATTTTACAATATATGTAAATACGAGTTCTTCCTCTTTTTGATATTAATTTCCCCAAGTAGTTGACCCTTACGTTTAAACACTCTGCCCGACTAGTCATAGCCCCCTAGCGTCGGGAGTTGGCTCATGGCTCTTTCCCAGACATGCGTTTTGGGTGACTTGAGTTCGTCTTTCATGGAGCAAAGTTTCACGGATCAGGATTTATGCTACTCGAGTACTTTTGCAATCATTTAAGAGCAAAAACAGAGAAAAGTGCAGCTTGTGCACCTATTAGGTGTAAGCGGCTGCGGCATTGGTAAAGCCGAGTGAAGAAATATTTATCAGGAAGCGACTTAGCTGTTCGGTATTTCGGAGTGGGGATGCCATCCTTGCGTTTGAGCTTGTGAGCCCCCGAGCATGTCACTTGTTGTTCTGATAATCTTCAGTTGTTGAAAGTCGAAGACGATTGTGACCGACTGCCACAATGAAGCCGTTTGACTTGCGTTTGCGATTCCCGGCTTTAGTCGGGACCGCGTCGTTGGTGCCCTCCCGCTTCTTCTGTCAGGATGTCTTTTTATCTTCAAGGGCCTCAGCAACAGTATGGGCTGAGTCGGCGTATTTGTTCGCCATGTTGAATAGAGCCTTGACAGAGTTGGGAGGCTTCCGAGTGAATTTGTCGATGAACGAGGTGTCTTTGACTCCTTTTCGAAAGGTGGTGATGACGACCTCATCCTTGATGTTTGAGATCGAATTTTTCTTCTCAGAGAACCTCTTGATGAAGTCACAAAGAGACTCGTTCTTCCTTTGATGCAACTGATATAAGTCGTACTCGGAAGATGGCCTCTCGTATGTTCCCTGGAAGTTGGCGATGAAGCATTCCCGGAGTTCTCCCCAGGAGCCGATTGATTGCTTGGGAAGTCCTGTTAGCCATGTCCTCGCTGAGTCGGCTAAAGCGACTGGGAGGTAGTTAGCCATGACTTTGTGATTTCCCCCAGCTGCTCGGATCGCCAGAGTGTAGACCGTGAGCCAGGACTCGGGATTGGTCTTGCCATCGTATTTGTCGATACCTGTAGGCTTGAAACTCGACGGCCAGTCGACCTGTTGTAGCTCCTGGGTGAAGGCCGGTATGCCTCCGGCTCCGAATACGGCGGCGAAACCGCTCGTGGTGGAGGCCGGAATGCTCGTTCTCGTCTTCCAGTTGGCGTTGCTCGTCTTCTTCTCGTTCGCGGCGCCGAGCATTGGTGTCCTGCTGAAGATCACGCCATAGTTGGCCTCGGAGATCCCGGTTGTCCCGACGGTCACTTCGACGTTGCCGGTTGTTGTTTGGGTTGCCGAGTGACGTTTGGCGTGACTCCGTGTGCAGCCGACTAGAGCCGGCCGCTCGGCGTCGCTTTGAGGTAGACGAGACTGCCATTGGGGATGCCGACCGGCTGGTCGGTATGAGGGTATCGCCCGACTGTTGGTGCTGCTGACATGCAGCAGCGGTAAGCATGGCTTTTATCCTTGCGATCGTCGGGGTGGCCTGGTGATCAGGCCCAAGTTGGACAGTGTCTAGTAGGGTTGCGGCGGCCACGACGTTCTGTTGTGGCGTGACGAAGACGTCGTGGTCACCGACTTTTGTTTGGAGGGCTTGTTGCTGAGCGGTTTGCCCAGCCCTGCGTAGGCCGTCGTTGCGGGTGTGCAGGCGTCTTGCTTCTTCCTCCTGTTGTTCTCGCAGTCGGCAGGCCTCCTCCTCTTGTTGCTCGTGCAGTCGGCGTGATTCCTGAGTAGGAGTGGAGCCTTTGGATGCCATGAAGATTTCTCGTGGCTGGGAGAAGCTTGCCGAACTGCTATCCGACTTAGAGTCGGAATCCAACTGAGAGTCGTAGTCCGACTGAGAGTCGTAGTCGGAATAGTTGATGGGGATGAGTGTAACTCCGACCTCCCTAGATCTGATCTCGAGCGGCTCAGGGCCGTATCTGAGTCGAACTCCAAGGGATCAGGCTTGCCGCGTCGGATGTAGATTGTAGATATCCGCGGCGTCGCCGAATCCGAACGGGAAATTGACGATCTCTTCCTTTTTCGGCCCGATCTCGGCCAGCTCAAAACCGAGTCTGAGTCGAACACCGAAAGAAAGAGTTGTCCCTGAACTCGGGCGTATTGGAGGTTGCCGCAGCATGTCGTGAAAGATTGCTGCAGCATCGTGTAGGCCGACTGGCGCAGAGTCAGCTGGTTCCTCGGCCGGTTGGATCGGGTCCGTGTCGGCCAAGGTGAGATTGTCGATCTGGTCGGCGACGAAGTCGAGGCTTCCGAATGCAATTCTATCTCCAGGGGAGAGTTTGCCGCCGTCGACTCCGGTTGCTGGATCCATCGAGCTTGTAGATGTAGATCGCGCCGAAGCCCCAACCTGGCGCGCCAACTGTCGATGTTTTACACCGGCAATAAATATATGGAGCTAGTCAGCGGATGTAAACTCGGTGGATTGCAAAGGAACACAGAGAGATTTTATACTGGTTCAGGCCCTCAATGTGAGGTAATACCCTACGTCCAGTTTATATGTATTCCTTTGAGGATATACGGTGGTGGTTCTGATAAACTTGTGTGCACATGCCCTCATGGGGCGCCCTGCCTCCCCTTATATACTGGGGGACAAGGTACAAGTAGGAGTCCCCATCGGATTACGACTAGGAGATCTCCCCTTAGAGATATAACGCACCCGACTAGGACTGTATATTCCTTTCTATACAAGGCGAAGTCTGCCGAATCTAGCTATATCTCTAATTACAAGGCTAGACCCATCCTCTATCCGAGTGGCCCATATGCTTGTCATGAGGTACCCGGAGCCTATGGCACCCATAGAACATGAGTGGCACGATGATCGCATTCGTTCTAGATGAGCTGCACAGCTGTCAGGCAGGCCCGTCCCTGTGGGAATGTGGCCGGAACGACCGAAAAGGGCCCCCATTTTCCAGGGGCCTCCTAGGCCCAAGATCCCAAGTATACACATGTAGGCACTAGGCAGCCCAATAACAATCCACCTATCCAGATGAGCTGCACCGCGCCTCGTTTTCCAATTTTTTCGCTGCCTCCTCGCCTCCTTGATTGCACGTCCATCGTTCTGCCTTCCCGTCTCCCCGATCAGGCGATCACGCGTGGCGGCGGGGCGCTACAACGGTGCAGCGGTCGTTGGTGCTGCTCCTGCTGCACTACCTGTTTGTTGCTGCCCTGCTGCTACTGCCGAGTGCCGTGCCTAGCCACCCACGCCTAGGCTGCCGCTGCCGGTTGCCTGCCGCCTGCTGCTGCTGACTCCCTGTCTCCCTCATGGCCTCACCTATATGCTACAGTAAGTACCAAGTACTGAATTAATTTTTGTTATTAGGTTCCTCAATTTTATTTTGGTGCATAGGTTATTAGGTTCATCTACTATGTGCACTAAATTAATTTTCTTTACATCTTGTATCTATATTTATTTAGTATTTCAATTTTCAAGACATATCTTATGCAAATCGGATTAGAAAATATGACTCCGGTTGTGAAGATTATGCACAGGTATAACTTTTAGACTATTTTACGTTACTATGAATATATCATGGAGTATAAATTATTATCATTTTATTTCATCAATTAAGTTTAATGCTCTATTAAAATTTCGCACAGGGCCCTTAAATTTCACGGGACGACACTGGCGTCGGAGAAGGAAGAAGATGTACAGCAGCAGCCTGAGTGGGGTGTGATGCTGGCCTTTGGACCAGGAATCACAATAGAAACAATGGTGCTGCGTAATGCACTCTCACGCAGTCTAAACGGAAATTAGTTACCACTATCATGAGTAAAATCCAAAAGGCAATCATCTGCTGCTCCGGCATTTCAGTACGGTACAATAGTTAATCAATGCGCGACACTAAATCAATCGTAATCGTTGTAAATAAAGGTCCATGTGTTGTAAATTAACTCTTTATTACTACCATATGTCCTGGTTGTTAAGATTCCTGTATCTGTAGCAAACTTTGGAGTACCATGTCATGTGTATGTATAATTAAAACACCATATTCATTATTGTTTTCTTGGGTCCGAGTTTGACCAACGAAGATGGATTAAGAAAAAAAACTCGATGAAGAAGAAATTAATGCCACAAGTGAATGATATTTTATATGTGAAAAACTGTTCAAATACAAAAGAAAAAAGTGGAAATTAATATCAACTCAATATTTACTAATTAAGATCATATAATTTTTTAAAACATAAAAAACATTATAATTGAGATCCCAAAGGTCAAATCAAAATTTATTAATGTTGAATAATTAAATAAAAAACTAGTTGAGACTCCTTACCAAGTATAACCGAATAACAATTAACCAATCACTAATATTATTATAATTTTGGTTTCATAGAATTAAGAAAACTGTAATTGGGACTTCAAACTAAGTACGAGTTGTGATGGCAACAGGGTGTCCGATCGTCCGTTAGATAAGGATAACCCTCGATTTGGTAGAGAATGGACACTCATAATCTGGCTTCTGATCACTAAGACCCGAATCCTGCAATCGCAGCACCACGTCTCCTCTCGTTATTAACTGTGGTTGCCTGGTTGACCTCGTCACGAAGGTTAATCCCTACATGCGAATCGAAAAACACAAGCAAGAACAAGGAAGATTGCAACTCAACTTGTAGATGAATGATTATACTCTCGAAGTTGGGGTCTCACAAATCGATAAACGGCAAAACTGTTCAAAGACAGAATAATCTAAACAAAACCCATCTTAAACGGCGGTGGCTAATGAATATATATGAGTTAGAATCTCCTCATGGGTTTAGCCCACAACATAAATACAAAGCCCAAAGGTCTAAACTGACTCGGACAGAAAAAATAACGCAACTTGATTCGACGATTCTGGAGAGCTCAGGAGGAATTTTGGCGTGAAACCAAAACCATTTGAAAGTAAACTTTATAAGCTTTCCAACAAGTACTTGTAGGCCCTGTAACTTCTTCTGAATCAAAAGTTATGGCCGTTTGAAGTTGACGCTGTCTCCCAGCCCGAAACTAAATCGGTCTTGGGAATAGGAGTTTACTTGCACTTGTTGTCTCTACTTTAATATTTGATTTCTTGAGCTATTCTCCATGGTCTTCTCCCAGATTACTAATAACAATAAAATCATCACAAGAATTAAATAGCATGTTATTCGTAGAAATATTTTCATGTAAGCTTAGGAACGCATTCACCTGGCGATTAAGTTGACGGACATGTGCACGAGTAATTGGTCCTTGAATCTGTGGCACATCTTATTCAACATGAGGAGGTTGTAAGTGTATATCTAAAGAAGTGATTCCTCATTAAGTTGGTAGTTATTAATTTTAAAATTATTAAATCATCAAAAACTATTATTGCGAGTCCAGACCTAGTACAACTTGGTGTTAATTAATTTAGAATTTTACAACTATTATATTATAAAAACTATAATTAGTACTCCACACCGAGCACAACTCTATATTTATTAATTGCGAATCTTAGATTTATTAAACGTTGAAAAAACTATAATTCAATGTCCAAAAAGAATACAATTGGCCTCCTCTTGCTACTAGAGCAAAAGTCCAGCATTCCTAGTCCCATGTCCAACACATACCACTGGCTCTTGCCTTACACTAGAGATCAGGCTTTACCCACTAGGCGTGTGGTAGCACGGAAAGGCTTTTGTAATAGATGCTCGCGGAACAGTCGTTATGTTGACTTGGGTGAGACCACCAAAAATGAGATTGCACCCAAGCCCATACCAGAATAGGTTATAGTTGATAAAACAACATTTCCCTTCATACGAGAATACATAGTTGAGAGGCACAACTATTGGTCCAAGTGTAATTCCCATTTAGGAATTCAAAGTTTGATCTAAGCTTGCCTAAGCTGTACCTAAGCCTATTTGGACGTGTCATACCATCTGCAAAAATAGTCACATTATTTGGCGAAAGCATAAAAAGGAATCATGGCACAGTAATCAAGCATGGCCATAATTCAAGGAATGTACGAATTATATATAATAACTATTAAAAGCAATAACTAATGACATTTTTAAATGGCATGTTATATATTCCAAACAAAATACATTTTAATAACTACATCCAAAACACCAAAGGAATGTTGTATGACTTGGCTTGCTTGACATGGCAGTATTTCGAAGTGTTGATCTTTACTCTAGGATCATTCACGAACAACAGGATCTACACATGACACACAAAAAGAGGCTAGACAAAAACAGTGCAAACAGAGTACATAAATACATTATTCATGATTTTTTTTAAAAAATAGAAATTTGAACGGGCTAATTTGAAGTTCATAAGGCCAACATATGACTATTTGAAGATATATAATGTATTGCTAAATAGAGATTTGCAAATTATTTGAATTAATTTTCTATTGATACTGATGGGTGGCATTATTGATGTCAGCGTGGGAGAGAAAACAGAGATACCCTTGTTCTCACTAACAACTGGCACCCATGCTGGTCATCGGTCCAACGTGGACAATGACCACGGAAGTGGCCCACATGGGTGGCTGAGATCATCCTGAGAAACGGACGGCCGAGATCGGCGTGGCTGATAGCGTGGGAGGTATGGGATGATGCTGGTGGGGACCACTTGTTGGGGGGTGTTTGGGCCTGCTGGGCATGAGGAGAAGAGAAGGGAAGGATTGCAGATTTGTGGGAGGAGAACAGGAGGGAAGGAACGGAGCGACCTTAGGCCCAATGGAGACTAAGGAGATTGGCTTTTCTTTTTTTTTGGCAGACTGCTGAGATTTGTTTTGCTTTAGAAAAAGTAGTTATTGTGCTACGAAAATTCATATAAAAATTGACATGGAGGTGAGCCTCTACTCTATTGGAGACACCAATAGAGGAGGCAATTCGAGTGACCCGTGTGGGAGATTGAGAGGCTAAGATCCACTGCTGATGGCCGTTCAGCAAATTAACTGCCTGGCTTTCATGATATGTTTTCACATTATGTTCTTCAGAGCTTTAGGGTGATCTCCTGTTTGGTTGCAGATGTCTTGCTTGATTTGCTGCATAGGAACTGCTTTTTCCTTATGTAATTTTTGTCCCACCTGTTTTGCTAGTTTGCTAATATGCCTAGAGACCTAGAAGCTGTGAGTATTGCAGAGAATCTGTATATATGTCGGTGACTATATATGGCCAAGTGAATTATCTTTTTAATATCTTGAACCAAATTTAGACATGGTTTAAATATTTGCATTACTATTGCGTTTTGTAATTGGCAAAACAAATATTTGTTTTTAGCATTGAAACTACTAGTATGTAAAAATAAATTTGAAGAATGTTATTAGGACAACTAGGTATTATATTCTAAATACTATTCAAATTTACTGGAATAAATTTGAACGCTGCACATACGGAAGTTTACGTCATTTAAATGTCAAGGCATGATGATCATGTGTCTTGGATTCTCCAAAGATCCGGAACACCACCAGACTTAACACGTCGCGGGCGCGAGTTGATCCATAGTATTTATAATTGTGTCCATGATTATGAGATGCAGGGGTGATTGTACAGAGAAGTTAATTATTTAACTATCTCAACGATAATTTCAGACTACATTCCTAGCATGACGATCACAAACTAAATATGAAAATATGCTCCTAGGACTACATCGATCCAGAGCACGAGTTGATCCATATTTGTTGCCTCCTTAATTCTCCTGCCACTCATTTGATAGTAAATACTAAGTTTTAATGCAGAGGCTAAGTTCGGCCTGCATTCACAACTTGACGATCACAGGCTGGTTATGAAAACACGAGTTAATGGTGAAATATTCTGGTATCAAATTCTAAACTAGTGTGCCCTAGAATTAGATATTATTTAATTACATACTCTAGTCTAAAGACAATCGTGCAAATCGATCGGATACTCTTAAGCTGGCCGGGATATTTTCCTGTTATCTAAAAATAATATCGAATTACATATCAGTGCAATGGAATGATCATGCATGACAGGTCATTACCGGCCAGGTTGCAGCTTCTTCTAATATAATAAGGCAACGATATTGGAGCTAATCACACGAAGATGACAGCGCCATAGATTTTCACCTGTCCATCCAGGTGCCGACGCTGATCAAGGAGAACATCCATAAGTGCGTGCTCGATGCGTTCCGGTCGGCCGGAAACACGGATCCTAACTGGAAATACTGTCTTCTGGGCAGTGCACTGCAGTGGCCGTGCGATCGTTGACAACATAAAGGGCAAGCTCCAGCTGCAGCCATGGAAGCTTGTGGCGAGGCGCCACCTGCTGAGCGAGTATGGGAACATGAGTGGCGTGACAATCGCATTCGTTTGGGATGAACTGCTGCCGTCGAGAGAAGGAAGCACTACTATGAAACAGGACATCAGACGGCCAAAACACGTTTTCGCAGGCGACCGATAGCCCCGCCTGCGACTAAAGGCTAGTGAAAATATATACTTTATGAAGGTGGGCGGCGGGCTGCCTGAAAAAACCTATTATAGCAGGCAAGCCTTGTAAATAGTTCGCATGTAAAAACATATTATTGCAGGCGGGCCTTATAAGCTGTTCGCCTACGGAAACTGATTGAAACATCCTAAAAATTCGACTAATAAAATTTGAACCAAAATTGCGAGCCGTCAAAAACTTTTAATAAAATTTGCATCATGCCAGAGTTATTCTCTTTATTTTATTTATTTTGGTGCCAACCTAATTCAAATAGTCAAATCTTCATATTACATTTAATTGTATTCAAAATAAATTGTGGAATTAAGTTAACATAAAGGATTAAGTGGGGGGAGAGTCCAATTGGGTAGAACCAAATAAATAGTATGGTAACGTATTAAAAACTTGTGCTAATTAAAATATAGGTTGAAAGAATTATGAGGGGATGGGAAATAATAGGAGATGTATACTTGAGAAAAGAATCTTGAAAGAATATGAAATTTTCTAGTTTTGGAGAGAGTGACAATTTTGCGGATAAACCCCTATTCTCTTGTTTTTCCTCTCGGGTCGACCCTTTTCCCTAATTCGGGCCGGTCACCGCTTTGGCGCTCGCTCACCCGCGCCGCCGCCGCCTCTGTTGGTGCTGCGCCGTCCTGGGGAGGCCGTTCCCTCGCGCGCCGCCTGCGGAGGGCTCCCGAATCGGCCACGGTGTGCGCACAATCCCCTGCCCATTCCCTGGCCCCACCAAAGATCGCGCCGCCCGGATTTTCCGCAACCGCATTAACTGCGCGCCGTCGCCTGCCGTGCGTCGTGACGCCGCTCCGCGTCGACGTGATCGCAATCCCGGAAACCCGCAGCGTCATTACTCCCAAATCTCACCGCCGCCGGATACCCGGGGTCTCTGCACGTCGTGTCGTCCGTCGTGTCGCCGCCGACGGATAACTGCCGCCACGCCAGACAGCGTCACGCTTGCCTCGGCCTATCGCCTACCGCCGCCGCAACATGGTCAGATCCGCCATCAAGCCGTGACCCGCCGCCGCAACCTTGCCCTGTCGCCAGTTAAGCCGCTTCGGCCTCGACCGGTTCTTCCGCTGTAGGGCACTCGATCGCCCGGGAGACCGTGCGCCGCAGCCAACGGCAGACCACCGCGTGCCCTCTCTCCCTAGCACTGCCGAGCCCTAGCCTGAATCGCCGTCGCATCGCCATTAACGGCTCGTCGACCTCGCCGCCGCTGGAGCCAGCTTAGCGCGCGCTGGCGAGCTTATCCCCTCGCGCCTGCTTCTAGCGAGCCAGGCCCTCCTGTCACCTATAAAGGGCACCCTGGGTCTTGCCGAACCCGTGCCACTCTCGCCCTTTCACCATTAGACCGAAGCCATTACATTTCGTCGAGCGGTTGGTGTGCATCCACTTGCCGCCAGCAGAGGCCTCCGCCGGGGAGGCCAAGGCTGGGATCCCGTGTTCCCGGTTCCCTGGGGCCCGTGCACACCGTGGTGGAGCGTCGAGCGACCCTCCCGTTGCCGCTGCTTTCCGTTGAACAACTTGTGTGCGCGCCGGCGTCGTCTTCTCCAATCGCATCGTCGCCAAGCTCTACTTTGCGTCGCCACCGCCGCAACCAGCCAAACGCCGTCGTCTCGTCATTCCCTGGTAAGCTCTCGCGCACGAAGCATCCTCTATACCTGTAGAAGCAATCTACCCCACCAATTTCACCCATTAGGGCCCATAGTCGTGCCGGCCCGGCCGCCATTGCGCCACCGGCGAGCTCACCATGGACATACCATCCCGGCGCAGCTCCCACATATCCATCGTCGGGAATCGACTTCTCGGAGTTCGTATATGCTCCTAGTAGCTCTGCTCCGTCAATGGCTAGCCGTATCGCTGGTTCCTTCCCCAAGCTGAAGCTCGGCCACGGCGCCGCCTCGTCGCGCCGGCCGCCTGTGCGCCGCCGCTCGACGGTGCTCGCCGGAGTCCCGCCGCTTTTCCGCAGCCACCGCCGAGCCGCCCTCGCCTCGTCAGGGCCGCGCCCCATCGCGGCTAGCTTTGCTTCTGCATCGTCGGGAGGTTGAAGACGACCTCCTCTCTCAGCCTCTGACAGCTGGGCCCCACGCAGTAGTATACCGCGCGTATAGTGTACGGTATCGTGTACTCTACCAGGTAACTATGCTATGTGGGTCCATATGTGATGTGACCATGACACGTGTGGATACCATCATTGCTCATATTATATATCAACAAGGAAAGGGATTCCCGTAGGCTGGATTCGGACGGTAGGATAGCACCAACTTAAAATGGCTGTCACGACTTTATACGAACTCTGATTTTGGAGTTCTAGTACTTCATGGAAAACTTATCAAGTCTACTTTCCAACGGATCTGGATTCATGCTCATATCTGCTCGAAATCATCCGCAATCGTCGTTTTAGTGATGAGAGGTTTTCTATTTAAAATGTTGTATCACCTTTTTGGGCCAAAGGCCCATGTATCAAGTCGGGTCTATTAGAGACGCGTTCTAGGGTTGTAGAACGACCCTAACACCCCTATGGTCGTCCTCTCATCCTATTAATATCTTTAGAACCGCCACAAACAGATTGAGTTTTGTTAGATTAAAGTTAGTGTTGTTACTTTACCGTGTAATCTCGTGATCGGTTAGATCGCCGGTTTGCTCGTCTTTGGAACCCCACCGTTTGTTCTCTTTGAATTAAATCTTTATCTTTTATTCGCAAATTGAGTTGCTTGTTTATCTTGTTCTTGCTAGTTCTTGATTGCTTACATGAACAATTACCCTCGTGGTTAAGCTGATCGTACATCCGTCGAGATTGCGAACAACCTCTGGAGTTGGTATAATGATTATTAAGGCGCAACGTCCCTGGACGGTTGTAGTCGGATCACCAACGTCGTTCCATCCAATTGACCTACCCTCTCATCGAAAGATTGGGACACCCATGTCCACATTAATATGCATAGCAATGTATTAAAAAGGGTATTTGCACTTGGAGTCGCCGATAGATGGGTCCCACCGGTATTTAAATACCGGTTCGACTCTGGACAATGTGGCCGGACCCACGTGTCGGTCTCTCATTTCCTTTCTTGAATAAATTACCAACTAATTTAATCCAGGCTGGTCCCACCTGTCAGTCTCGGCGCCACTTGGGTTGGGCCCTGTGCTAATTGGGCCGTTTGGAGTACAGTAACTTTTCACAATTTATTTGGATAAATTCGAATTTGAATTTTTAGGGGGCCATAACTTTTAAACCGTAGCTCCGATTCAACTGAAACTTGAACCTAAATTCATATAAATTCAAGATCTAGCTGTTGGTACCAATTTTGTATTTTTTGAATTTTTGTGATTTATTTGAATTCTGTTCGAATTTAAATTAAATCCTCCACTCGTGAAACTAGAGTCCGAGGGTGCTGCTGAGTTGATCGAGGATCAAGAACTGCAAGACTCCGAGCAAGGCAAGTCATCACTACCTTGAACATGTTGAACCTATTGCGAAATTATTTTAATTGCAAATAAAATTGCATGCAATATTAAAATACCTAATTGTGCTTAGGCCATTCCTTGAATTTGAATACCCTCTTTAACTTGTTATCCTAAAATTATCATATGTCCCTAGTCAATTATGACAATTCTTAGCTATGCTATTAGTTGCACTACTCTCATGATTATTCAAACGAAAACACTGCTTGGGGTAATTACCTTAGGAAAGGTAACTACATAACGGCATGAGGAGACGTGAGCGCCACAATGCCAGGACTTGAATGGAATATCTTGCGAAAAATAAATGTGAAACTGTTGACGCCGAAAATCGCCGAGGACCTGGTCCGGCGTCTGGGTGACACGCGAAGGCCTGGGAGATTTGCTTCACTCCAGTGCAGGTCCTAAAGTTTGAGGTTCGTAGGCGTGCCAGTCAATTTGACCCTGTAATTGACAAGGAGGAAAATGTTAGATCAATGAGCCAATCGGCTGGAAGCCGATCTAGACTCGTTTCATCAGCCGATGGCCGATGCGCACTGTAGCACTTATACATCGGCTTAAAACCGATGACGGCAAGAGCAATAACATAATAATAAATAAATATCATGCTAGCCGATCACCGAAGGGATACCTTAAAACCGGCTATAAACTTGATAAAATAAGCAAGTAGGATGCATAAATAAATCAAATAAATCCTAGCTGATCATAGTTTAGTGTTACTGGTGTTGCCATGAAGATATGCCTGTGCCCGGGCCCTTGTTTATATCGGCTCCCGGGGTCTTCGCCAGCTGTCCGAGCCTATACACTGGTCTTACCAAGCTCGTGCCCAGGCCCTCACCTGGAGTTGTGCCCGGGAACCTGATTGTACTTGCACTTGGATCGGTAGAATAAACCCATCGGCTAGTCCTTAGCTGATTGTAACAATAATACGGACCAGAGCATATAATAAAGTATGCAATAACATAAATGATAAATAATTGACAAGCTAGCCGACTACTGAACAGAGCGAGTATAGAATAAGACAATAAATAAATGTAATCGGCTTTAACAGATAACTTATCGGCTAAGCACTCCGATAATACCATCGCACAATACCATCGGCTCATCAAGAGTAAAGCTATTATTGTTGGTCTAGTAGATCGGACCCAACCGTTGCAGCACAGACCAACAATGATAACAGAACCTCAATGGGCCGATAGATATGACGCGACCGTGATGAAAATAACTTACCGGCTATGCACTCCGATAAAACACCTGCACACAACGCATCGGCCTAGCAGGATCGACTTATCACTAGCGGTTCAGTAGGTCGGACCTAACCGATGCAGCACGAACCGATGATAAATCGCTCCCGGCAAGCCGATACGATCTATGCACGCGTGATGTGATATACCTAATCAATCTATGAGGTCAAACTGAACTGATGCAGCCATAGATAAAGTAAATATATCGTGGTAAGCCGACTACCATAAACCGACTAGAATATTGGACCTAACCGAGGAAGTCCTAGCCGATTGGTAGCCGGGGTGACGAGACTTACCCTCTCGCAGGAGTTCGGACCTAACCGATGCAGCCCGGCTCGAGAAGCAGGATCCCGTCGAAAGGGTGGCGATGCGCCGAATTTTGATTGATCTGTTTGATGATTTACAAGGTCCCCGGGCATACGTATATATACCCCGAGTTACAAGAGTCCTTATAGGACACGGTACAAGATTTCCTAATTACAATAAAAAACGCCAACAAGACCTGACCGGACACGAGGCCAGGTTTCCTAAAGATAAAAACTTGCCTAATTAATATATACAGTAATTAACTGCCAAGTAGCGGTCTTCACGGCTCCTTTCCGGAATCGGTTTCTTCTGGATTGATCTCCATTAGTCGACTGTAATCCCTCCTTTGACCGAATCTGATACAGGGCCTTACCAAATTTTGGCGTTAACACATGCCCCCCAATTTTGGAGCTCTTCTATAAGACTTCGAAATTCTTTCATCTTTTGGGCCTCCAGATTTCTCCCATACCGAGGTGGCCCAATATAGCGCACTTGCCACAAATGTTTGAAACAGTGCCAACGGCCTCGATTCCCGCTCGGTCATCATACCCCTATAAAAACGCTTCGTCTCCTTGCTTTTTTATGCTTTCACATCACCAGAGCACTACCGCTTCATCTCCCACATCTTCACCAAGCTCTAGCGAATCCAGACGAATCGTCACAACCTTCTTCTCCGGCCGTTGATCTCTGCATCTTTTCTTACTCCCGCAATGGCATCAGCATCTGCAGTTCCTGAGGTAATCTTCTCACCCGATTATTTTCCCCCAATCTGCAATCTATACGAACCCGATCTGCTCCGTTTTTCATCTATTCTTCATCGTGTTCTTGTTTACTGTAGCATCTTAGAGCCCAGATCTTGATTCCGGCCGCCGATTACCCCGGTTTTTTCTATCATGGCCCCATGGGCAGCGAAGATCCCACCGATTTCATCAGTGCCGAAACCCAACGTACTCCCTTCAAGAACTCGGCCATGTTGGTCAGTGACTGGACCAACAGCTTCAGGTCATGGCCGAGCAGATTGCCCGGATGGAGAGACTGGTACATCAGAGTATCGGCTGCAAAGAGGATCTATTGGGAAGAATCTCACATCGGCCACTGCATCAACCTCTCCTTGGCCGATATGGAAAGGAATGAATCTCTGCTCGTATCGGCCTCATACTTCTGGTCTGATGCTCTCAATGCCTTTCTGTTTGGTCATGGGCCGATGACCCCCACTCTGCTGGATGTGACCATGCTCACCTGCTTGGATACGACGAGCTACATCAACCCCTTCAAACTCCGGTTTAAGCCTGCTCATCGGCTTCAAACCAAAAACATCGGCGGCTGGTCCAGGTATATATCTCTTCACAACAAGGGCACTGGACCGGTTGATGATCAGGAGCACGTCGCTTTTCTGAACTTGTGGTTGGAACGGTTTGTCTTTGGTGGCGCAACCCTCGGTCCGACGACCAACATGCAATGCCTGGCAGAGTGCTTGGCCGATAGGAAACAAATTCCGTTGGGGCACTATCTCCTTGGCGCCACCTACCAGCTGCTTCATCAGGTAGCAACCAAACTATCGGCCAGGCAACCTGTCGGCCATATTGGGGGTCCTTGGTGGTTCGTACAGCTCTGGCTTAATGTTTACACCTCCAAGGCCATCCCAGAAACTTCCCTCCTCAAGCAATCCTTCCCAGCTGATTACCCAGAAGATCAAGACCCCATCTATCGCCAATGCATCTCTATGGGTGAGGCTGCATCGGCCCTTTCTGGCGGCAAGATATCCCCTGCTGAAGTTAGTCAGTGGTTCAAGGGGTTTTATTATGGCTTTACCAGGGATGCTACTCTTTGGTTTGCTTACAATGACGCATCATCATTCGAGATGCCTTCCAACTTTGATCCACTCAAGGCTCTGAATGATAATGAGTCTAAAGCCATATTCCTATCGGCTATCAGTCCCTGTTTACTGCCAACTGGCTTTTCCCTGGGCCGAACTCAACCATCGTATGAGTTCTACCATCCATCAACCAGCTCCCGTCAACTCGGCCTTGGCCAGCTTCCGATCGGCCTGTTCTTCACCGACAAACTCCAGGCTCGGGGCACGGTCAGCAGCGCCCTAGAATATGACCGGATGCGGACCTTGACAGACTCCCTCCTTCTAGGCGCTGCCACTGAGGTGCACATCTGCACTGCCAACACCAAGCCTTTTGTCCGATGGTGGTCGGAATGGAAGAAACATCTGTTCTGCTTAGCGCCCACTTGTTATTGCTCCCGTCTGGACGCCGACTATGTTGAATCTGATAACGAGGTAACTCCTGCAAGCTTCAAATATCATCCCCAATCATCTCTGACCCTTACTTTGCAGGCCGCCAGCATCGAGCCCTCATCAACAAGCAACAGCGGTCGGCCGATTCTGTACCAACCCTCATCAGCCACTCCGAACTTAGGGCGCGACGCTCCATCTCCATCGGCTCTTCTCAAGGCGCCTCGGCCGATGGGACAAAAGCGGAAGAAGTTAGCGCATCGCCCCTCTTTGAAGAAGCAGAAGACCGATGCCGATGCTGCTACCACGACGCCATCTTCTCCCCAGACCACATCGGCTCCTTCTTCCCCTCAGGTATGCGCCAAATTGGACATCATTCCTCGATTTCTCATTTATCTTACCAGTTTCATTTTCAGCTTGAGTCATCGGCTCCAGAACCTCAACATTCTTCTGACATCCTTCCAAGCGCCGAGTCGATAGCCTCTCCAGCTCCCCCTCTTTCAGCACCAAATCCTCCAGCCATCAACGAGACTGCTTCTATTCCATCGGCTGACATCGGCCCCTCTGAAGAACAACCTACTCATCCTACCGAAGCCGATGTTACCCGATCTGCCGACGTCCTTCCTCAGGTAACCTTTGTCACGCTCGTACTTCGCTTCTAATCTCTTATTGATCACCTTTCCGATGCCAATTTTACAGTCCTTGGCCTACTTGTTCTCCTTCGACATCGGTCAATATCTGGAGGTAGAAGAAGCTACAGCCACCAGTGCGGCCTCCAAACCGTCCTTCTCAGCCGATGTGCGCGAGTACTTAACAAGCATCATCAGTCGGCTGGAAAACCCAATCGACGCACTGGTAGAAGATTGTGGGCCAATCCGAGCAAGATTTGCAGACATTGAACACCACCTGCCCGAAGAGCTTGTTGATGCATTGACCCCCGCAGCATACCTGGAGTCTCATAGGTTTAAACTTATCAAGCTCAGACAGCGTATAGCCGATCATGCTGACCAACAGAAGACTACCGAAGACATCCAAGCCGATCGGCTATCAGCCCAAGCAGAGAAGAAAAAACTTGATGATATGGCCGCTGCCCCCCAAGAGCTCCAACCTAAGTTAGACCAGCTGAAGAAAAAGGAGGCCGATTTGCTGGCAGAACTTGAAAGAGTTCGTAAGGACCTTAAAGCAACAGAATCCCAGCTAATCGGCCTACCGCAAGCCATCCAAGACCAAGAGGCCAAGGTCACAGCAGCGGTACGCCAAGTCATCCATCGGCGCAAAAGCTTGAAAGTCATCCCAGGCTCCGATGAAGACGATACCCGGGCCATCAATGAAATTGATCAAATCCGTCTGCGCGCAATTGAAGTGATCCAAAAATTCTTGTAAATCTTAAACCTCTGTAACTGACGATCTTCTGGAACATGCCGACCATCCCTCTGCTGTTCATATAACCTGATCGGCTCTGCTACTTATCTCTTTCAACCTTGATAATTTTTTGCTTGTTTTGATCTAAAGGCGATATCGATTGATATCAGCTGTCTTTAGGCGACGCAGAAAAACATCGGCTTTCCGAATTACTTAGAAATCGGTCACACTTAACCGATTCAAGAATCAATCCACACGCTAGGGTAATACTTCTTGAGATATTTTCCGTTAAGCGCTTTAGCAAATTCTGTCCCATCGAGATCTTCTAATATATAAGCATTACCAGGCACACAACGATTAATCCGATAGGGCCCTTCCCAATTAGGCGACCACTTCCCGAACTTATTATCTCTGGACCCGATCGGCAAAATCAACTTCCACACAAGATCTCCCTCGGCAAACGACTTATCACCACCCTTTTGTTGTAATGCCGAGCTGCCCTAGCCTTATTTTCCTTGATCCTTTCCAACGCTCTTAACCGATTCTGAGCCAAATCTTCGAGTTCGTCTGTCATCAAACTATAATAATCATCGGCTGTCAACTGATTCTGCAAAGAAATTCTCCTAGAGCCGATGTTAGTTTCCCATGGTAAAACCGCCTCATGGCCATAGACTAACTGATATGGTGGCACCCGAGTAGACCCATGACATGCCATCCGATAGGCCCATAGTGAATCGGCTAATGTAGTATGCCATCGCCGTGGCTGCTCATCAATTTTCCGCTTAATCAACTTGATCAGACTCTTATTAGAAGCTTCTGCTTGTCCATTGGCCTGAGCATAATAGGGCGACGAATTTAATAGCTTAATTCCCATACTGGCAGCAAACTGTTGGAACTCATCAGACACAAAGATAGACCCCTGGTCAGTAGTTATCGTCTGAGGAACCCCAAACCGATAAATAATATGCTCCTTTACAAACTCGATCGCTTCCTTGGACGTAACTTTCTTCAAAGGAATCGCTTCTACCCACTTGGTAAAATAATCTGTCGCCGCCAATATAAACTTATGTCCCTTACTTGATGGAGGAAAAATCTGGCCGATCATGTCAATTCCCCAACCTCTGAACGGCCACGGTTTGGTGATAGGATTCATAGCCGATGCTGGTGCCCGTTGTATATTTCCAAACTTCTGACAATCTTGACATCCTTTATAATACCTAAAGCAATCTTCCAGCATTGTCGGCCAAAAATACCCTACTCTCCTCAATAACCACTTCATCTTATGAGCCGATTGGTGAGTCCCACAGATGCCTTCATGTACTTCACACATAACCACTTTGGCCTCCTCCAAACCCAGGCATCTAAGCAGAACTCCCTCAAACGTCCGATAATACAACTCCCCATCAAGTAGCACATACTTAGTAGCTTTATACCGAATCTTCCTGGAAACGGACTGCGACGGGTTTCGCAAATAATCAACTATCTCCCTTCTCCAGTCATCGGCCTCGTCCTGGACATCAATATCGGCTATCTCAACCTCAACCTGTCTATTCAACCGATATCCCGAAGCAATTTGTGCAAGATCATTGGCCTCTAAATTCTGCTCCCTGGGAATATGATCTACTGACACCATCTTGAAATCTTTCAATAAATCCATACATTCTTCATGATAAGACCTCAAAACATCATCTTTGCACTCATACTCTCTAGATAACTGCTTGATCACCAACAAAGAATCACCAATAACCTCTATGATATCGGCTCCGATCTCCTTCAAAAGTTGAAGCCCTTTTAGCACCGCCTTGTACTCTGCTTGATTATTAGTCCGATAAGGCTTAATTGTAAAAGCAAACTCAAAACTTACCCCCCGAGGCGATACAATAACTAAACCGATACCAGATCCGTGCTTGCAAACCGATCCATCAAAAAACAAAGTCCATGGGATCGGCTCCGCATAATCTTCGTGAGACCCTCTGTGCTGTACAATAAAATCGGCCACTGCTTGTCCTTTAATCGCCTTAGCCGATTCATACCTCAAGTCGAACTCTGTCAAAACAAAAACCCACTTGCCAACTCGCCCTTTCAAGA
This sequence comes from Oryza meyeriana var. granulata, assembly GCA_003991445.1. Taxonomy (NCBI): domain Eukaryota; kingdom Viridiplantae; phylum Streptophyta; class Magnoliopsida; order Poales; family Poaceae; genus Oryza; species Oryza meyeriana. The sequence continues at coordinate 343,946 of RYFJ01002703.1, forward strand.
CCGGAGCCAACAACATATATTTGACCACATCGGCCTGGCAAACTACTGTACACTCAGCCGATAGGATGTAATGCCTCAACTTCGTACACGAGAAATATAAACATAAGCATAGCTTCTCCACCGCAGGATATCTTGTCTCAGCATCCAGAAGTCTCCTACTTAGATAGAACACAACTCGCTCTTTGCTTCAAATTCTTGGATCAAAACAGAGCCGATAGACCTCTCATCGGCCGACAAGTATAACCTGAACGGCACTCCTTTCTGCGGCGGAATCAAAACAGGTGGGGAACTAAGATAATTCTTGATCTCGTCGAACGCCTTCTGCTGCGCTGCCCCCCACACAAATTCTTGATCGGCCTTCAACTTTAACAACGGTGCGAAGGACTCGATTCTTCCTGATAAATTTGATACAAATCTCCTCACAAAATTAACCTTGCCGATCAACGATTGCAACTCTGTCTTATTACTTAGTGGCTCTGTAGTCTTAATGGCTCTGATACTTCGCTGACTAACTTCAATCCCTCGCTCATGAACCATAAAACCCAAAAACTGCCCAGTCGATACACCAAAAGCGCACTTATTGGGATTCATCCTCAGTCCGTATTTCTTGGCCCTCTCTAGCACTCTTCGTAAATCGGCTATATGGCTTTCCTCACTTTTAGACTTAACCACCACATCATCAATGTAGATTTCCACCAACAAGCCGATGAGATCATGAAATATATAATTCATTGCTCTTTGATAAGTCGCACCGGCACTCTTTAATCCAAAAGTCATTACTACCCACTCATACAAGCCGATAGCTCCAGGACATCGAAACGCAGTCTTGTGTATATCCTCTTCAGCCATAAAAATCTGATTATATCCTGCATTGCCGTCCATGAAGCTGATAATCTTGTGACCTGAGGCTGCATCCACCAGCAGATCCGCTATCGGTATCGGGTACTCATCCTTAGGGGTAGCTTTATTCAGATCCCGGAAATCAATACATATCCTCAATTTCCCATTTTTCTTCTCCACCGGGACAATATTAGAAACCCACTCAGCGTATCGGCATGGTCTTATGAATTTGGCATCATATAACCTTGTGATCTCCGCCTTGATCGGCTCATATAATTCTGCCTTGAGCCTTCTTGGAGCCTGCTTGAATGGCCGATACCCCGGTTTGATAGGCAGCCGATGTTCAACAATCGATCGGCTCAATCCTGGCATCTCATGGTACTCCCAGGCAAAACAATCCCGATGTTCCTTTAACAGTGCTATCAATTCCTTCCGTAGCTCAGGACCTAATTTTTTGCTTATGTACGTCGGCCTTGGCCTATCTCCTGGTCCAATATCGATCTCTTCCAAATCATCAGCCGACGTAAATCCTTGCTCCAATTTCCCCTCGAAGTCTTCAATGGAGCCCATCAGAGTAACAATTCGGAGCCGACTTGCTGGATCGGCTGTATCCCCTGGCTAGTAACCTTGAGGTAATCTCCTTCCCATACTTTTCCGGATAGGCAGTCAACACCATCGGCTTCCCAGACTGGTAGATCGGTCATAGCAATATTGGTCGACCGATCTGCCAGCACCACCTCGACTTGATCTCCCTGCCACTGTATTAGACATTGATGCATTGTCGAAGGCACGCAACAGTTCGCGTGAATCCAGTCCCTGCCGAGAAGCAAACTATATGACCCCTTTCCGTCAATGACGAAAAAGGTGGTGGGTAATGTCTTATTCCCCACTGTCAGCTCCACGTTTAATACGCCTTTCGCTTCTGATGAATTCCCACGAAGTCTTTTAGTACCATATTTGTCTTGATCAGATCTTCGGCAGTCTTCCCCAACTTCCGGAACGTAGTATGAGGCATGAGATTAACCGCTGCTCCTCCATCAACCAACATCTTTGTCATCGGCCTTCCGTTTACGTAGCCCTTGATGTATAATGGCTTCAGGTGCCGATGCTCTGACTCCTCGGGTTTATCAAATGTAGCTTGGTCAGTCGCAAGTGTCAGCTGAGCGAGAAAACCTCCTCTCCACCCTCCTCGTCTGACGAGAACGCTCTGTATTCTCTGGGCAGAAAGAAAACCATGTTCACTGGAGCCGATTCGTCTTCATCGTCCTTCCTCTCCACTCGCCAGACTTGTTTGGTCCTCTTGGAACGATGATCGGCTTCCTCTTGATCTTGGCGCTGCTCTTCTTTTTGCTCTCGGTATCGTAACCGTTGTGCTCTTCTCTTTCTGATTCTTCGTGAATATGCCGCTAGGGCACCACTGAGGATTCTGGACTTGTTTCTCACGTATCTCCTCTTCATCCTCTTCAAAGAACTCTTCATGGATCGGCCCTAATCGGCTATGAACTGATACTTTTTCCCTAGGCGACCGATCCCGCAAAAACTCCTGCTGGCGATCATGCCGATTCCCTGCACTACTGCACTCAGGGCAATTTTCAGCTGACGGCAGTCTCATTCCTTTATCCCAGCAGAATCGGAAGAACGGGCAATCCCAATGCGGATTATAATGTTCTGGTTCACCCTTCTGCTCATCGTACCTTGAGTACTTCTCTATCATACCCGATGAAGTAATCCTTGATTTACTCTGACGTCTTCCTTCATCGGTTTGAGTCCTGGATGATGACCCCGCATAGACCATGTTTACAGGGAACGGGTGCCCATCTATCTTCATTGGCTTTTTGTCTTCAAATTTGATTCGTCCTTGCTCAACAGCCAACTGAACTTGTTGCCGAAAAACCTTGCACTCGTTAGTATGGTGCGATATTGCATTGTGCCACTTGCAATATTTCTTCTTCTTTAGTTCTTCGGCTGATGGAATCACGTGGTTTGCGCAGGCAATTGTATTTGCTTTTCCTGTAGCAACAAATCAAAGATCTTATCGGCTTTACTTATATCGAAATCATACCGTTCCTCTTTGCCGATGTCTTTGACCCACGGGCATGATACTGACTTCTTGTTCCTGGCCCACTCCGCCAATCCAACCTCAACATCGGATTCCTCATCATCTGAGCTTGATGAATAGACCTGAACCTGAGCAACCCTCCTCTGGTATTTGTCCTTCTTCGCCTCTTGAAATCGGCTTTCATGAGCCGATACCTTCTGTACCAGGTGCGACAAGGATTCGAACTCTTGAGATGAAAACCTCTCTTTGATTGGCGCCAAGAGCCCCTGAAAAGCTAGATCGGCCAGATGCCCGTCGCTCAGGTTTAAACTATAACACCGGTTTCTGATATCCCGAAATCGCTGAATATATTCCGGTACTATTTCATTTGGTCGTTGCCTAACCGATGTCAAATCTGATAGTCTCAACTCATGAATTCCAGCGAAGAAATATTTGTGAAACTGTTTCTCTAGATCGGCCCACCCCCGAACAGAATTCGGCGGTAATGAGGAGAACCATGTAAAAGCCGATCCAGATAGTGATAGGGGAAAAAACCTAACCCTCAGGGCCTCTTCAGCCGATGCCTCCCCGCACTACGCCAGGAATCGGCTGACATGTTCTACTGTAGACGTGTTGTCCTGCCCTGAAAACTTAGAAAAATCCGGGACCCTGTATCGGTGTGGTAACGGAACCCTGTCAAAAACCACTCAGGATATGGGTGCCGATACACCCTGAAACGCTAATGTTCCTTGGGCTTGATCCCGACCTGCCTCCCTACTATCTCCTCGACCGTGCCGACAAGTCTTCTTCTCTTGCATTCTCCTGTTGATACTGCTGATACTGTTCGCGGGGGTTGCTGCCGATTCTGTCTGTGATACTCCCTCTGGTACGTTACCTGATCGGCTCCTCCTCCTGGATAGTTCTGCTGATATCCCCCATAATAAATAGATCGGTGAATCCAGGAGGGATATCCTGTTGCCCCCAGCCCTGGTTCTGCGCGAACAGGTGTTCTGAACATCCTTGCTGATGTTGTAATTAACTTGGCCTGGCTCTATCTTCGGTGGGAGAAAAACAGGACCCCGAGTTGGTCCTCTTGGGCAATCGATCCATCAACAGTTCTTCTTGATAAGATTATGCCAATGTATTTTACTAGGCACCCCCGACTGATTGATGAGCGCGTGGTACAGCCTCATTGACCATCTCCTGTAAAGGCTTGATTGGTGGACTCTCGGGTTGGTGTGCGGCTCGATTCTCCTACCAGTACTGGTTTTGGAAACTGAGACTTCTGAATCGGCCTTGCCTTGTCATACTGAAGGATTCTAAGCATAGCTTCTGGAAATTTGTCATGGTCTGTTCAACTTGCCTGTTTTGTTCTTCAGTTAGATCTTCTATGGTGACGGAATTCACGTTGTCCGTCTTGACTTCTTCCCGGCCATGTTGAAATCTTGATTGAGACTGTGGTTGTTGGATTTGGGTTGAAACTTCGCCCCCATGTCCCACCGGGCGTGCCAAAGCGTGTTGACGCCGAAAATCGCCCCGAGGACCTGGTCCGGCGTCCCACCGCCCGCCTGGGCTGACACGCGAAGGCCTGGGATTTGCTTCACTCCAGTGCAGGTCTAAGTTTGAGTTCGTAGGCGTGCCAGTCAATTTGACCCTGTAATTGACAAGGAGGAAAATGTTAATCAATGAGCCAATCGGCTGGAAGCCGATCTAGACTCGCTTTTTCATCAGCCGACCTGGCCGATGCGCAACTGTAGCAACTTATACATCGGCTTAAAACGATGACGGCAAGAGCAATAACATAATAATAAATAAATATCATGCTAGCCGATCACCGAAGGGATAACCTTAAAACCGGCTATAACTTGATAAAAATAAGCAAGTAGATGCATAAATAAATCAAATAAAAATCCTAGGCTGATCAGAGTTTAGTGTTACTGGTGTTGCCACTAGAGATATGCCTGTGCCCCGGGCCCTTGTTTATATCGGCTCCCGCGGTCTTCGCCAGCTGTCCGAGCCTATACACTGGTCTTACCAAGCTCGTGCCCAGGCCCTCACCTGGGGTTTGTTGTGGTGGGTGTAGTGCCCGGGAACCTCATGATTGTACTTGCACTTGGATCGGTAGAATAAACCCATCGGCTAGTCCTTAGCCGATTGTAACAATAATACGGACCAGAGCATATAAATAAAGTATGCAATACATAATGATAAATAATTGACAAGCTAGCCCGACTTTACTGAACAGAGCGAGTATAAAATAAGACAATAAAATAAATGTAATCGGCTTTAAACAGATAACTTAATCGGCTAAGCACTCCGATATACCATCGCACAATACCATCGGCTCATCAAGAGTAAAAGCTATTATTTGTTAAGGTCTAGTAGATCGGACCCAACCGTTGCAGCACAGAGACCAACAATGATAACAGAACCTCAATGGCCGATAGATATGACGCGACCATGATGAAAATAACTTACCGGCTATGCACTCCGATAAAACACCTGCACACAACGCATCGGACCTAGCAGGGATCAACTTATCACTAGCGGGTTTCAGTAGGTCGGACCTAACCGATGCAGCACGAACCGATGATAAATCTCTCCCGGCAAGCCGATACGATCTATGGCACGCGTGATGTGATACTAACCTAAATCAATCTATGAGGTTCAAACTGAACTGATGCAGCCATAGATAAAGTAAATATATCGTGGTAAGCCGACTACCATAAACCGACTAGAATATCGGACCTAACCGAGGAAGTCCTAGCCGATTGGTAGCCGGGGTGACGAGACTTACCCTCTCGCAGGAGTTCGGACCTAACCGATGCAGCCCAGCTCGAGAAGCAGGATCCCGTCGAAAGGGTGGCGATGCGCCGAATTTTGATTGATCTGTTTGATGATTTACAAGGTCCCCGGGCATACGTATATATACCCCGAGTTACAAGAGTCCTTATAGGACACGGTACAAGATTTCCTAATTACAATAAAAAACGCCAACAAGACCTGACGGACACGAGGCCAGGTTTCTAAAGATAAAAACTTGCCTAATTAATATATACAGTAATTAACTGCCAAGTAGCGGTCTTCACGGCTCCTTTCCGGAATCGGTTTCTTCTGGATTGATCTCCATCAGTCGACTGTAATCCCTCCTTTGACCGAATCTGATACAGGGCCTTACCAACCCATTTGGCGTTAACAGAAACTAAACAATGTTTTTGACCGGGATGGCAAGGTGGAAAATGGGGTGGAATCTAGGAAGGGTTAGGGCTGCTCTAGTCAACTAAGGACCAAGCCATAAAGCTATGCATGAAAAAAAAAAAAACCCAAAATCGAGTACGACCCATCGACTTCTCGCATGGGGTATAGTTAGACCTAGCAAAGTAAATGGCCGAGTAGAGGTGGTACCCAAGACGTGTGGTTTCACTTACGTGTGTGATAGGTGCGAAAACCTACACACAGTCCAGATAACCATCGGTGGTGGTAACCTCAGTTAAACTTGACTTAATTATAAATTTAACAAATGTGTGTCTTTCCCTCCGCGGGAACGTTAAAAACTTTCTCTCACTGCTAGAACCGTGTACACCTAGAGTGCATGAGGCTAAAGTTCATGGAGCAGGTACCGCCAAAGTAAGTTATTGAAATGCTTCGCCACGACGCGTCTCATTTGTTGGGACTAGGCTCATATGTTGGGCAAGTCACGGAGTACGGTAAAGTGTACATCCACTGCAGTGTGAATAACCTAAACTATTCGAATAGCCATGCTCGTGGTTAACTGAGCATCGGGACATGTTATACACTTGGTTAGACTCCAAAATTTTAACTTGATGTTGGGGGATATTGCATATGGTTTTGGACTAGGAAAGTCAATTCCCAAGAGGCGGGAATGGGTGAACCCAGAAAATCATGACGAATCAGTGGTGGGAAGCCATCCTTTATAACCTAGATGGTAGACAAAACCTCCGCTGATATTAATACAATTATGGTTTAAAACTTGTGGATTATTGCTAGATCATAGGTTTGTGAAAGTGTTTTCCGAAAACTTCCTTTACGCAAAAAAAACCAAGACCCTCCTTGTCCTGTTTGGAACTGCATAATTTGTGCAATGGCTTGTTGAGTATCCTCGTACTCACCCTGCTAAACCCATCAGAGTATTCGAGGATGAAGTCATTGAAGACCCCTAAGCTCACTACCCGGAGGCTGTTGGAGATGATGGTGCTCAATAGGTCTTAGTCCCCGGTCGTTGCCTCTGGCAATGCGTGCCGCTGCCTTATCTATTCTGCGTTTTTGAATGTAAGCTGGAGCTTGGTTCCATAACACTCTATTATGCCTTTGTGGCGCTATGATGTAATAAAGTCATACTTAGGTTTAAGTGTGTGTGCTTGATGCTATCAACATTGTATTCGTGTGTACCTAACTACTTGATCCTAGGTAGTGGAAACATTAATACACGAGGGTCTCCTGTTATATAAACGGGAGCCTACACCAATACTATATTACATAGGCAGGCCTTTGTAAGTAGGTAGGCTAGTGGTTCTGACGTACAGATGGCTTTTTCGTTTGGACTCCTAGTGTTGAATTGGTTAAATACGTATCGCCTTTACTGGCAGGATGTACTTAGAGTCGATTTCATCATTCTCCCCACCCCTTTTGCCCCTTTACAGACTTGGACAAGGATCACCTGGGCTTTGATAAGAAGATTTGTTGTCCTCAAAACCCTCCGAGCCTGACGATGGACATTCGGGCACTACGGCCACTTCTAACCATCAAAGTTCTTCAATACCTATGTAACTGTAATTTACATTCCGTAAAATTCACAAAAATAGTTCTTAAATTTGATCCTTTATTATTGATCCTCAAAATAAAGTAAAAAATTGAGAATAAACTTAGGGCAAAATTTGATGTCGACAGTTTTATATAAAACTGCGACCGAAAGTCAAGTACTGTATGCAAATTCACCAATAGTTCACCTAATTATTGACCAAATAATTACGCAATACTCTAATGCAAATTCATCCAAAAAATTTGCCAAAAATAACAATATTCCCCAAAATTCATCACAAGTTCTCATCACAGTTTCGCAAAATTTACCAAAAATAATTCACAATATTCCCCAAATTAATTTATCACAATTTCTCATCACAGTTCACCAAAACTTGCCATAATTCCCCAAAATTCACCATAATTCATGTGGGCACCCCGAAATGCATTTATGGAGAGTAATCCCTACTATGACAACGCGAAATATAGATAGCATGGGATCTCGAATAAAAACCAAATAAGTGCAGTAACCATCCATCCTCATCGCAGCCTTGCCATAATATTTACCCATTCATAATACAAATCCAACGCGCCGAATTCAGAAATAAAGAGATATTTGAGAGTTGATTCACTAGTCCCGAACGGCGAAGTGTGTGCCTGTCAAACCACACGAAGGTGCCAACCAAACACGATACACACTCTGGGGACATGTCTATGGTTGAATCAACATCCACTGACATCTCATCATTCTAAATTGTTACAACTAATGTGTGACTAACCCAGGAAAGTTCTAGTCCCACACGTTTCATCTAGCAAGTAATATCCAATACAAATGGTTGTATAAGTAAGTAAAACTAAATTTAATACATCAGAGTTACATAGGTCAAATGACTCGAATAATATGATTAGGCGGAAGCTTGTCCTGTCACCCATACTACAGGCAATCCGACTAGGGTAGACCCCTAAAGAAGCAATCTGAATGAAGTAACGAATTCCTGGTAGCACTCGACTACAGCAAAGATTTATAACCATACAAGCAAGAGTCAGTACATTACCGAAAAACTGTACTGGCAAGGACAATCCGTATATCGCTACATGCGAGCAAATCAAGGAGTATAGCTATTGGGGTTTAGTTTGTCATAAAAGATAATTTAGTTCATAATCATTTGCAACGGTATTTTGTGAAAAAAACAGTAGAAATATGCTATAACAAGTAGGGAAGTGATACAACATAATAATTTTCCTGCTTGGCTGCCCCTCCACGGCAAACAAAGCACCATAAGCATTGTAATAAGCATAATAATTCTCAAAGTCACCAATCCTCATCCCAATTTCACAGAACACATTTAAAAGCATAAATCTATACTTAATGGACACAACCAACCGCCCGCTTACGATGACCGTGAGCATGGCAAACCGATTAGTTTTGAATCTGCACAGTTTGTACAACGTTACCCACATGATGTGATAGAAACCATAACGGCTACACCCTAGGTTGGTCGATACCCGTCGGTATCCCACACTCTACACATTGAGTGTGGCCTAAGGGTCACAACATAGCTTTTACATTATCTAACATTTAACCTTGCACTAGCACGAGGTGTGTTACTCCACATCTTGGCTACCCGATGCCGTGGTGGCGGGCCCACGCCTTAACCCCAGCGCCGTTGGCGGCAGCCTACCTGGCTCCCCACGAGGGCACACAACGTTGTATTGGACAAACTTAGAGCCTATTCGTTACAGGATATAGGTAGCTCCTCTGACAGCCTATGGTCCATTGTAGGCACCTTCCCATACTACTCTGCCTACCAGAATGCAAACTAACATTAAGTACTTAATCACACTATGGCTATCCTATACTAGCAATGTGGTTGTACTGTTTAACATGAAAATATTGACGCTGAGTTCAGTCCTTAATCGACTCAGGCGAACACTCCCCCTATCGGTGTGCAACTACTCCATATGCACACCACTTGCCGCTTGTCGGAGAATGGAACTCCAACCGCAGGGAGTCTGGGGACCCCCCTTTGAGGTTCGCCAGGGGAGTTGTCCCAGGACGGCTGCGGCGTCTGGTGGATATGTGCTCAGGTCCGGGGACCCAAACTGAGAGATGGCATGCAAGGAGACAGGAGGAGGTAGACAAGGTTCGCGAGACTCTGCACGGAGGCGTAAAACCGTACTCCTGTATGTGTGTTTTTGCTGTGGAGATGAATGTGGTTTCGGGCTTATTTTACAAGATGTTCTTGGCGGTGCTCTGGAGCTAGACCTCCCTTCCCCAAAGAGAGACAGGGTGAGCTGGAGAAGACGAACCGTAGTGACAGGAGCAAGCTAGAGCCAGAGATCAAAAGTGTCCCCCTCAGCCTGTGGCATGGATCCTCCTTTTATCGATCAAGGGGAGTCCACAGTGCCGAGTACCCGGAGAGAGATTTTAGGTATGCTATGTCTTGTCGTGCACGTCCGCGCCCGTTCGCTCCCGCCTGCCGAGCCACGCCGGGGTTGGTCTGCTGCAGAGGCCTAAGTCGTGGAGATGTGACGACGCATGCCCTCGCCGCCGAAGTCAAAAGTCTCTGACTGGAGCCGGCCCACGGGGGGCCGTCATGAGCCGTCATGCGTGGCAGAACATCAGCGGTGACAGGGGCAACCGCCCCGTCACACTTGCCATTAATGCGGGTAGTTGGAGAGTTGGTCCGCTCGAGTCAACCTCATGCCCGGGGCAGAGAGCTCATCGAGCCCTCCGCGCACACAAGGCGCCGAGCTCCTCGGGGATGGAAAATGTGAGTCCCGTGCCCGGGGAGTGGCGCCGGGACCAGGGATGTCTTTGAACGTGCCCCGGGACCGAGCCTGTGAGTCTCGGGACGGGGGCGAGACCTGGGGCCCAGGAACGTCCTGGTGCGCCCCGAGGCCGAACCTGTGAGCCCCGGGCCGGGGACGAGATCTGGGGCCCGGGGACGGAGCTTCCCGGGACCAGGGACGAGACCCGAGGCCGGGCACGGAACTTCCCAGGACCGGGGACGAGACCCGGGGCCCGACCATGGAGCATCCCGGGATCGGGGCGCGAGACCCGGGCCCGGGAAATGCCAGTGATGTGTCCGGGAGTGTGCCCTGGGAAGGGAGCTGTGGGTCCTAGGCCCGGGAGCGAGACCCGGGCCCGGGAAGTCCCAGATATGTGTCCCGGGGCGGTGCCCCGGAACTGAAGCAGAGGCCCCGGGCACGGGGGCGAGACCCGGGACCGGGGATGTCCTCGGGCCCCTGGTACTTGACCAGAACAAGGCCGTAGCCGGCCGTCGCCGGTGCAGAATGTGGCCCTGGAGGAGCTGACGTGGCCGAAGATCCATGCATCCCCGTAGAATGTGGGACCCCCATTCCCGTTTCGCCGACAGTGGCCCCTAGCCCTGTTGCTCGGCTGGGATCCATTTCGGGCAGGAACAGGGCCACGTCTTGGAGAAACGAGGGGACGCGGGGCCCACCTGGTTAGTCATGAGGTGGTGGAGCTTGGCAACTTGCTGCGTAAACTGGACTTGCTTGCCGGGAACAGATACGGAACCGGGACCCGGGGGCTCCGGCATAAATGCGGCGGATATGTGCCCGGGACCTGGGGGCCCGTGCCGGTATATGGAATGAATCGGGACGGCGTCCCCGGACCCGCTCTCGCTAGGGCGATGCTGTCCAGGTAATCGCGCCCTGTCTGGCTGCGAAAATGTTGAGGAAAAGCTGGTGGCAGCGACCGCGATGGCGATGCAGCAGATCCCCGCCCGTACAGTCACCACCGAGATCTTCGTGGCGACCCGCCGGCTGGAGATCGAGGCGGCACAGAGGTGTGTCGTCCAATTGCAGGCCGCCGCAAAATCTGCCTCCGATGAGGCCTCCGCGCCCGGTCCGAGATGGGGGTGCGGGAGAAGGACATATCCTCCCGAGAGGAACACGTCCAGGCCCGAGAGGCCGGGCTCGCGGCCCGGGAGCATGAGATGACCAAGTGCGAGGCAGCCGTGGTGGTTCGCGATGGGGCACGGAAAGCCGTGGCCGACGCCGCTGCAACTGGGGCAGGGTCTTCGACCGCGGCGAGCATCTCGTGGAGCCGCCAACTGACGAGGAGTCCGAGGAAGACCACAGTCCCCCTCGGGCACCCCCCGGGGTCCGGCCCGAGGAAGACGAGTGACCTCCCCCCGGACGACATCTCCCGGCCTCCGCTCGTACTTGCGCTCTGATTTTATCTATCTTGCACAAAGAGAAACATTTGTATATGTATATAATCATGTTTGTACTTTTGTACCTTTGCTTATTGTGTTGTTCCGGGGAACGCTACCAGGCGCCCTCTGACTCGGAGCGCCAGCAGTCGTGAATGGCCGCAGCGCCTAAGTCCCCCTTCCGGGGCCCGGGGTAGCTGCTTGCCCCGGGAGCTCGGTCCCCGAGGGCAGCGAGAGTGATAGTCGCCCGCCAGGGAACTCGGTCCCTGATGACGCGAGGAACTGGGCGCAAGTCTTGCGGAGCGGTTAGGTCCGTAGATTCGACCCCTCCCGTTCTCCGGGTCCAGGGGCCCTCCATGCCCCCGGGCGCCGTTGGCCCCTGCCACCCTGGGAGCTCGGCTCCCGAGGGCAGCGGGCTTGATAGTCGCCTGCCCCAGGAACCGGGTCCCCGATGACCACGAGCAACTGAGCGCGAGTCTTCCATGCCCTCGGGCGCTACTGGCCCCGGGAGCACAGCGAGGCCGCAGGGAAAGACTGCTAAACAGAGAGAAAATACGAGAAGCCCCGCGTGGGTTAGGTATGGCCAAAGTGCTAAGCTCGTACCTTTTGATTCACCGGGAGCCCCTCGGGAACCGACCTTGACCGGGCATGGGGTCGCTAGGCAGCGAAGCACCCGGCGCCTCGACGGTGGCCGGGGAGGAGCTGGCCAGGCCGGGCACCGCAGCCCGCCCCGGGAATCTAGGCTGGCCCGACGGGGGGTTATGCCCGAGACCCTAGAGCATCGACGGTGCCTGGGGCACGGTCCACGATCTTACCACCAGGCCTCAGCAACCGGGGCAGCGCTAACCCAGCGGCCCTCGCGCCAGGCCTCGGCAGATTTCGCTTTGACCCCGGGGCCGAGGAGAACGAAACACATGGCCACACAAACGGGGGAAGAATAGAAATTGAGCAATGTTTAAAGTGGGATAAGATTACGTATCTGGATATTGAAAACGATGGCATGGCCCCGCGAGCACAATCCTAGGGCCAGGAGCGCTGCCAGCCCCCGGGAACGCTGAGCACCAGGTGTCATCGGCCTTGAACGGCCGTAGCGCCCAAGTCCCCTTTTCGGGGCTTGGGGTAGATGCCTGCCACGGGAATCCGGCGCCGAGGGGCTGCGAGCAACCAAGCGCGAGCCTTTGTCCATCTTCTGGGCCCGGGGGCCCTCCGTGCCCCCGAGCGCCGCTGGCTCGGGGAGCGCAGCGAGGCCACGGGGACGGATTGCTCGACCGTGCCTGGGGTCGCCAGCCAGCGAAGAACCCGGCGCCTCGGCACTGGTGGTTGGGGGGGAACTGGCTAGGCCAAGCACCGCTGTCCGCCTCGGGAATCTAGGCTGGCCCGACGGGGGGCTCTGCCTGAGACCCGAGGGCATCGACAGTGCCCGGGGCGCGGTCCACGACCCGGCCATTAGGCCTCGGCGACCGGGGCTGCGCTAGCCGGGCGGGCCCCTGGCCCACGTCGAGGTTTGGAAAGCCTGTCTAAACCTGCCGGGAATTGGTCTAATCTGCACACGATGAACTGTGAGAGTATTCGGCTCGTTCCTTTGTCCATTCCATGCTATGGACCGTGACGTCAACCACCTCCCGAAGGCGTCCTCGCGGTCGTGACTGTGCGGAGGAAAAGATGACGCATAAGCATTTCACCCCCCACCTCCGGAAAAACCGATCCTGAGGCTTGCCAGATGGGACACTGCAGCCGCCAGGGCCTGGGGCGCCGCGCGGGGGGGGGGGGGGGGGGGTGGGGGGGCGCCACCACGGCCCCGTGGCTGGACCATGTCCCGGGCTTAGCACGTGGGGATACAGCAGCTCGTTGGTGGGAACTGATGATAATGCGCAAAACCCAGCCGCCGCACGGGCGCGGCCCGATTATGCCCCCAGGGGGTGAGACGGTCACGAACGCAACACACGGAAAGAGACGAAAGGCACAAGACCGAAAAGGATATTGAAAATGCTGCTAGGGAAAGCGAATGTACATGGTGGCGGCCCCCGACCAGCGCTGAAATTTGAAGAAATCCGGCGCTGGCCCGAGCACCCCGCAACTTACAGGATGTGTTTATGGAAAAAATTTGCAGAGATGCTCGACGTTCCAGGGATTGGGAAGCGGGGTCCCATCCTCCTGGCCCAGTCTTACCGAGCCCGGTCGGGAGACACCGATCACTAGGAAGGGGCCTTCCCACATGGGGGAAAGGTTATTCTTTCCGGCACGTGTGAGGACACGGCAGAGGACTAGGTCCCCGACCTGGAGTGATCGGGCCCGAACCTTACACTGATGGTAGCACTTAAGGCTCTGCTGGTATCGAGTGATGCGGAGCGAGGCGCCCCGCCTTCGTTCCTCGAGGAAGTCAAGGTTGTCGAGCTGCATGTTGTTGTGGTCGGGGTTGCCGGTGTAGTGCTGTACCCAGGGAGAGCCGAAGGTAAGCTCTGATGGTAGGACAGCCTTGGCTCTGTACACCAGGAAGAACGGGGTCTCCCCGGTCGCCCGGCTTGGCGTCGTACGATTTGCCCATAGGACCGCCGGAAGCTCGTCGATCCACTTGACGCCATGCTTCTTGAGGTCGTTATAGGACCTTGTCTTCAGGCCCCGCAGGATCTCGGCGTTCGCTCGCTCAGCCTGCCCATTGCTGGTAGGGTGGGCAGGGGAGGCAAAACAGAGCTTGATGCCGACGTCGGAGTAGTACTCGCCGAAGAGCTCGCTGGTGAACTGCGTGCCGTTGTCGGTGATGATGCGGTTGGGGATTCCGAAGCGGTTGGTGATTCCCCGGATGAACTTGAGCGCCGAATGCTTGTCGATGTCGATCACGGGGAATGCCTTCGGCCACTTCGTGAACTTGTCGATGGCGACATACAAGTGCTGATAACCCCCGACTATCCGGGGGAAGGGGCCGAGGATATCGAGTCCCTAGACCGCGAAGGGCCAGGACAGGGGGATCACCTGGAGTGCTTGCGCTGGCTGGTGGCTCTGTTTGGCATGAAATTGGCACGCGCGGCAGCGCTGGACGAGGTCGAACGCGTCCTGCAAAGCTGTGGGCCAATAAAATCCTTGCAGGAAAGCCTTACCGACCAGGGATAGAAATGCGGCGTGACTGCCACATTCCCCTTCGTGGATGTCGGTGAGGATCTCGACACCGGAGTCGCGCAGAATGCACTTGGGCAGGACGCCGTTGGCGCCACGCCGGTAGAGGTCCCCTTCCACCATGACGTAGTGCTTAGACAAGCGAGCAACCCTCTCGGCTTCCGCATCATCTTCGGGGAGATGCGCTCGGAGAAGATATGCCCGGATTTCGTGCATCTAGGAAGGCACGCTAGATCCGGCCGCAAGGACCATATCCTGGGCCTGGGAGCGCGTGTCTGGCTCGGACCCAGGCTCGGGGGCGGTCCCCAAGATCCCAGTGTGAGCGCGCCGAGGGGGCCTCGAGGGCTTCCTGAAAAACCCCCGAGGGAACCGGCGCCCGCGAGGAAGCCAGCCTTGAGAGCTCGTCGGCGGCGAGGTTGCAACTGCGAGGGACGCGGCAAAGCCTGAGGTCGTCGAAATGGCGCTCGAGCCTCCGCACTTCGTCCACATACGCGGCCAATTGGGGGTCAAGAGTCTGGTACTCCCTGGACACCTGGTTGATGACGAGCTTGGAGTCACCTTGCGCGCACAACTGTCGCACCCCGAGGGCGATTGCTGCTCGGAGGCCGGCGAGAAGGCCCTCGTATTCGGCCATGTTGTTGGTAGCTCCGAAGTTGAGGTGGATGACGAAGCGGAACTCATCCCCGGCGGGTGACATAAGGACGACCCCGGCCCCAGCGCTGGGGTGGGAGGCCCGCCTGGCGCAGGAGCCGTTGAAGTTCATCGTCCAGCAGAGGCGCGGATCGGGAGCTAGCTCGGGGACCGGGGATCCGGCGTTGAGCACAGGATCCGGCTCGGGCCCCGGCATCCATTCTGCTAGAAAATCCACCAGGACTTGGCTTTTGATGGCATGGCACGCCTAGAAATGGAGGTCGAACTCGGCGAGCTCGACCACCCACTTGGCAACGCGGCCCGTCCCCTCCCGGTTATGTAGTATCTGCCCGAGGGGGAAGGAGGTGACCACCGATACCTTGTGCGCCTAGAAGTAGTGGCGAAGCTTCTTGGACGTGATGAGGACCGCGTAGAGCATCTTTTGCGCCTAGGGGTAGCGCGATTTGGCGTCGCGGAGTACCTCGCTGACGAAGTACACCGGCTTCTGTTGCGTGTTCCCCGATCCCAGCCCGACAGGGGCCGGGAGCTCGGGCTCAGCTCCCCTGGGAGGGAGCGAGCTCTCGCCTACGGGAACAGGTATGGACCCGGGACCCGGGGGCTCTGGGTGGAATGTGGTTGGTATGTACCCGGGACCGGGGGCCCGGGCTGGGATGTGGAATGAATCGGGACGACTTCCCCAGACCCGCTCTCGCCGAGGCGATGCTGTCCGGGTAATCGCGCCCCATCTGGTTGTGAAAATGCTGAGATTGTCCCGGGCGCCGCGTCCCTAGACTCGCACTCGCCTTGGCGAGGCTGCCCGGGTTCGGGCTCTGCGCTGGCGGCCCCGGGAGGCGGATCCCGGGTCGCACGCCTGTCTGGCAAGGGGCGCTCGACGACGAGCACCGCGCTCACCACCTGCGGGGTTGCCGCGATGTAGAGCAACAAGGGCTCGTCTGATGCCGGTGCCTACGAGGATAGGGGCGTAGTCAGGTACCTCTTGAGCTCGTCAAGGGAACTTGATCGGCCTCAATCCATCCAGGTGAACTACCAAGTTTTCTTAAGAAGCTTGAATAGGGGGAGGGCACGCTCCCCAAGCCTGGAGATGAAGCGGCCTAGTGCGGCCACGCACCCGTTCAGCTTCTGGGCCTCCCAGAGCCTCGTCGGGGGGCGCATGCGGTCGATTGCCGCTATCTTCTCCGGGTTCGCCTCGATGCCACGGCTGGACACGAGGAACCCGAGGAGCTTGCCGGCCGGGAAACCCCGAAGACGCACTTGTCCGGGTTCAGCTTCATCCTCGTGCATCGAAGGTTGCTGAACGTCTCGGCCAAGTCGTGGAGCAGAGTGGCGCGGTCGCGCGACTTCAGCACCAAATCGTCGACGTAGTCCTCCATATTGCGACCTAGCTGTGATTGAAATGTTACACGGACAGCACGCTAGAAAGTAGAACAAGCGTTTTTCAACCCAAAAGGCATGCACACATAACAATAGGCCCCCTGGGGGGTAATGAAAGAGGTTTTTTCCTCATTGTCCTCTGCCATGCATGTCACACCCTGAGTTTAGCCACACAGAAACTTTACCGGAGAAAATACCTAAGAAAAGGAATTTTAAAATGGCTAGAGAAATTAATTGATGGTGTAAAATGCAAGATAATAAATTGTCGTGGCCGGGAATATTTTTCTTGTATTCTCTGTGCCAAAATACATTAACTGGATTTTTAGTGGAATTTACAGAGCGCCGGAACTATTTTTAATAAATCAAATACGCTTATCGGAATTAAACATCAGTCCTGGAAAATCTTTTTTCTTTCTTCCTTTCTCTTTTTCTCCCTCGGGGCCGCTGGCCCCGCTTGTGCCGCGCCGCTCGCTCCTCGCGCCCCCGCTCGTGTGCGCCTCGTGCCCGCGCGCTCGCGCCTCGCCTGCGCCGCGCCCCGCACCCTGTGCCCGTGCCTCTCCTTGCCCGCGCCCCGCGCTCTCTCGTGCTCGCGCCCGCGCCCACGCTCCTCCCGCTGACCGGCCGGGCCCGCCTGTCAGCATCATCGTTCTCCTCCGTCCGAATCGGGCGGAGGGGAAACTCCCCGGGGCCGTCCGATCTGCCGGGTGGCAGATCGGGGCCGCCCGCTCGCTCGCCCGCGTGGTGCGCCCGCTCTCGGCCGCGGTGGACTTGGTCCGCCGTGCGCCTGCCTCTCGCACGCCACTGGCTGGTGGAGCCCGCCTGTTGGCGCCGGCTTCCCAGTCCGGTGACGTCATTAATCGGTTAATGCGCATTAAATCACTGGTTAATTATATTCACTCTAAAAATAGCAGTAAACTTCAATAAATCATAACTATTTCATGCGAACTCTGATTAAGTCCATTCAAATTTCATTAAATCCAGAAAAATGCCAAGAATCCATTAAAAATACTTTCAGCCCATGTTTGTTGACCCCCATGTACTGTTTTTAATTGTTTATGCACTGTTTGTTGTAGAATCCGACGCCGATAATTCTCCTGCGTATTTCGAGATCGTAGCCGAATACCTTGAGCCGGAGCAAGGCAAGTCGCACTGATACCTTGATCAATTCGTACCCATTTTTCATTAAATTGCTTTGTTTACGCAAATAGACTGCATTATTTCAATAATTCATGTGGATTGGTATTGCCTATACAATGTTAGGTTTCAGCCTTAGTCTTGATAACTAAATCCTTGTCACCTGGGTAATAATATGAGTAGAATATGATCCCTAGGATGCTTAGCCATGCTTAGCAACATAGCTCACCTGGGTATTAAATAATGTCTTTTTATATGATTCGACTCAATGTCGGAAAAATGGAACCATGGATAGGTTGTTGTTAAATTCCTAAAATTTTGACCTAAATGGTGGGCTGTGGGTGTATGGTTTGCTTGTCACACCCATGGCAATTAAGGACCGGTTCGCGGGAACCACTTGGGCAACTTCCCGTACTTGCCACAAGCCAGCGTGGGCAAACGGCTGGGCTTGAAGCGTTTCTTCTCCCTCTCCTAGGCACCGATGAAGAGGGTGGGCGTGATGGAGTTGGGTCGGCCCGGGGTAGGGTTGATCGGCTGCCGGATTCACCGTGGCGCAAGGGGGGTAGCCTGGCCAATATGGCGTGCCCTGTCGGCAGGTGCAACCTCAGCGTGGTGTGGATGGTTAGGGAGGGGTTGCGTGAACGGTCCTGTCACAGCCTCGCACGGGACATCGTGGTGATGTACTGGCACACGGGAACGTGTGTGGGGCTGTGTCTTGTGGGTACAGTTGTACACCTCTGATCAGAGTAAAACTATTCGAATAGCCGCGCCCGCGGTAATGGGCACATTGGCCAAGACTCACCGTGATTAGTCTCACCCTAGATAATTAATCTGGTTTTATCCAACTGGTGTTGTGGAAGGTGTGTGTCCGGTCGGCGTGGTTGAGCTGACCGGGGGTGACCGGTTAGCGTGGTGTAACGCTAGTCGGTGGAGACTGGTGAGTGTGGTTTAACTCTCATCAGTTTCGCCTGGTGGTCGTGGTGTAACTTCCATCAGCGCGGCCTGGTCAACGTGGTTTAGCGTTGGTCGGGAAAAGCTGGTCAGCGTGTTACGTTGTCCGGTGGTGACTGGTTAACGTGGTGTAGCGTTAATCGGTGGAGTCCGGGTAACGTGGTGTAACGGTACCCGGAGGTGTCTGGTGAACGTGGTGTAGCGTTCATCAGTGGAGACTGGTTGACGTGGTTTAGCGTCAATCAGTTGGGAATGGTTGGGCCTGGTTAACGTGGTGTAACGTTAATCAGTGGTGAATTAATATTGTTAATTAAATCAACTTTTCAATGTTTGCGAACTACTCCCTTTTGCAACTGCTTTTCCGCAAATAAACCCTATCCCATCTTTGTACCCGGTGCATATGCATATTTGTGGGTGTGATTTGTTGAGTACTGTGGGTGGTACTCAGCCTTGCTCCAATTTTCCCCCCAGTGTTGGAGGACGCGTCAGATGAAGATCATCCTGAGGAATAGGCTGGCTCCGCCGTCAAGGTGCCTGTGGGAATGGAATCGGCTGCTTGGCCAGATGTTTATAGACTCCGTTTTACCTTTTTTTTTTCCGCTGCATTTATGTAATTTACAGTTTACTCTGTTTGTAAGACACTCTGTATGGCAACTTGGTTTGTGTACCCTGGCTTTCCTGGGCAGGGACTTATTACACATTAATGTTCAGAATTTCGGTGCGAATTTCTGGGCGTTACAAGTTGGTATCAGAGCCGAGCTTGACCGTAGGACCAGCCAAATGGAAACCCTAAGAGCCCTCTGAAATTCCCATTTGCATATGCTTCTTACAGTTGGAGTTATTTTGGGAAAAGTGGGAATCTATTTTCAAGTTGGGGTAAAATCTTGGCCGTTTGTGTGATGGAAAATTTGAGTCAAACCTGGAGTTAAATTTTTGTTTCAAGGATTGACATAGTGTCCAAATTTTGGGAAAACATTGGTTATTCTTGGGAAATGTTTGATTTACAGCATGCATAAAATCTCTTTATTTGTGTCGAAATTATTATGTGAATCTTATGTGGTTTCGCAATGGTATTTTGTTGGTTCCAAATTTACTTACAAAACTATTTACTGCATAAAATCGTTGTTGTTTCCAAATTATTCATTGTTTACTTATTTGGATCTGAGCATACATTGATTCCCCCCCCTTTGCTATCTGTAAACGCACCACCCCCACCGGCACCAGCTCCAGCACCAGCTCCAGTGCTTGCACCTGCTCCAGTACCAGCACCGACGGGTGGATGGATCAGTGCATCGTCTGATGGCGATGGCTCTCAAGGAGGCACCAGCATCCATGGAGGTTTCACTTCGACGGACGACAGCAGCTCCTTCAGCGGGTCTCGCACTCGCAGCGAGGCCAGTTCTTCGGCCCACGGGAGTGTGGATTATGTGGGCGGATCCAGGAGCCGCACAGATGACGAGGCCGGAGACGAGCAGGAGCCGGAGTACGACTCGGATGACCGTCGAAGCCGCTCGGAGCATTAGACGCGCCACCCTTAGCTTTGCCGTTTTCTTAGTTTGATTTCCTGTTTAGTTGTAATGTTAGGAATGTTTGTTTGTTTGGGGTTAGTGGTGGCATGCCGTCTGTTGTGGTATGTCTGCCGTAATTAGGAGTTGAACTGTTTTTCCTATGTTTCCAACCAAGAAGTTCAGTTAATTTAATTCAATCACTTAATTATCACCCCTGTTTCTGAGCCACCTGTTTTTCTCCTCCCCTCCCTCTGCTCTCCCCTTCAGATGGTGAACACAAGGAGTGGAGCCCGTGCTGCCAGTGACACTAGCGCCACCAACCAGCGAGAAGGAGCACCTCAGGATCAAGGAGTACCTAACCATGTGCCACCGCCACTACCGGAGAACCCCACCTTGGCGCAGGTTTTGGCCAACCAAAACCAGATGATGGCTCTGATGATGCAACAGATGCAGCAGAACAACCAGCAGCAGCAACACCAGCAACCACAGAATCCGGCCATTGCCCCTCAATCCAAGCTGCCAGAGTTCCTGAGGGTCAGGCCGCCAACTTTCTCCAGCTCCCCCAACCCCATTGATGCCAACGACTGGTTGTTGGCCATCGAGAAGAAGCTCAACCTCCTCTAGTGCACCGACCAAGAGAAGGTCGCTTTTGCTACTCACCAACTCCAAGGTCCCGCATCGGCTTGGTGGGACAATTTCCTGGTGACCCGCACCGCTACCACAGAGGTCACTTGGGCCGAATTCTGCTACAATTTCCGGAAGTCGCAGATTCCGGCGGGAATTGTGGCACAAAAGAAAAGAGAATTTAAGGACCTGGTCCAAGGGAATAGGACGGTTACCGAATACCTCCACGAGTTCAACCGTCTAGCGCGCTACGCGCCAGAAGAGGTCCGCACCGATGCGGAAAGACAGGAGAAGTTTTTGGATGGATTGAACGACGAGCTGACCAATCAGCTCCTCTCTAGCGACTACCCAGACTTCGAGAAGCTGGTGGATAAAGCTATCCGCCAGGAGAGCCAGCACAAAGGTGGATCGCAAGAGGAAGGCAGCCAGTTCCGGACTCAACAAGGACAGCTTCAGCGACCACGAATGATGATGGGCCCGCATGGTGGACCAGCCACCATGATCGTCCGTCAACAACGCCCGTTCTACCCGGGGCACTCTGGAAGCAACAGCAACAGCGGGCAGTACAACCGTCAGTCCGCTCCGCGCCCACCAATGGCACCAACACAGCAGAGTCAGCCACGGAAGGATACCGGGGGCAAGAGCTACGTCTGCTACAACTGCAATGAACCGGGCCACTTCGCCGACAAGTGTCCGAAGCCGAGGCGAATGGGATCCAGACCTGCAGCTCCCCAGCACCCCAACGCCAATCAACAGGTGGTAAAGGGACGTGTCAACCATGTCTCCGCCGAAGAGGCTCAGGCCGCACCGGAAGTGGTATTGGGTATGTTTCTCGTGAACTCAACACCTGCTACTGTACTTTTTGATTCTGGTGCAACACATTCTTTTATATCCAAGAAATTTGTGGGGACACATGGGATAAAGGTAGTGGAACTTAAAATCCCCATGAGGGTTCATACGCCTGGGAACCGAATGGTAACTGCTCACTATAGCCCTTCAGTGAGCCTAGAAATCCAAGGATCACCTTTTCTAGCCAATCTTATCCTCTTGGAATCCAAAGACCTAGATGTCATCCTAGGGATGGATTGGTTGACCCGACACAAAGGGGTGATCGAGTGTGCGGACCGCACCGTAACGGTGACCAGCCCGGAAGGAAAAGTGGTGATCTTCAAGTCACCCGTGCCGCTGCATCAAGAAGCAAGCTTGAATCAAGTCGCGGCAGAGCAACCGCCAGAAAGTGGAGCAAAGCCAGAAAGGAAAATACAGGATATTCCAATAGTAAGGGAATACCAGGATGTGTTTCCGGAAGACCTACCAGGGATGCCACCAAAAAGGGAAATTGAATTCAGGATTGATCTGGTGCCTGGAACAGCACCAATATACAAGAGGCCTTACAGAATGGCACCGAATGAGATGGCAGAAGTCAAGAAGCAAGTCGACGACCTGCTACAGAAGGGTTACATCCAACCAAGCACATCACCTTGGGGAGCACCAGTCATCTTTGTGGAAAAGAAGGACAAGACAAAACGGATGTGCGTGGACTACCGCGCACTAAACGATGTCACCATCAAGAACAAGTACCCTTTGCCGAGAATTGATGATCTGTTCGATCAATTGGAGGGTGCCACCGTCTTCTCCAAGATAGACCTGCGATCAGGCTATCATCAACTTAGAATTCGAGAGGAGGATATACCAAAGACAGCCTTCACCACGCGGTATGGGTTGTATGAGTGCACTGTTATGTCCTTTGGACTGACCAATGCACCCGCCTTTTTCTTGAATCTGATGAACAAGGTATTCATGGAGTTCCTGGACAAGTTTGTGGTAGTGTTCATCGACGACATCTTGATCTACTCAAAGTCAACGGAAGAGCATGAACAACATCTTCGTTTGGTTTTGGAAAAGTTGAGAGAACACCAGTTGTACGCCAAGTTCAGCAAATGCGACTTCTGGTTAAGAGAAGTGCAATTCCTCGGACACATCATCACCGCTCAAGGAGTTGCCGTGGATCCAACGAACGTGGAATCTGTCACCAATTGGAAACCGCCTAAGACAGTGACACAGGTAAGGAGTTTTCTTGGACTTGCGGGATACTACCGCCGGTTCATCGAGAACTTCTCGAAGATTGCCAGACCTATGACTCAGCTACTGAAGAAGGATGTTAAGTTTGTCTGGACCCCTGACTGCAATCACAGCTTTGAAGAACTCAAGAAGAAGTTGGTTTCAGCACCGGTTTTGATCTTACCTGATCCCAAGAAGGATTTCCAAGTATACTGTGATGCATCCCGCCAAGGGCTAGGGTGCGTGTTGATGCAAGAAGGCAGGGTTGTAGCCTATGCATCGCGTCAGTTACGCCCCATGAGAGCAATTACCCAACACACGACCTGGAATTGGCCGCAGTGGTCCATGCTTTGAAAATTTGGCGGCACTACCTCATTGGTAACCGTAGTGAGATTTATACGGACCACAAGAGCTTGAAGTACATCTTCACCCAGCCTGATTTGAACCTCCGCCAGAGAAGGTGGCTGGAACTGATTAAGGACTATGATGTGGGGATACATTACCATCCAGGGAAAGCCAACGTCGTGGCAGACGCCTTGAGCAGGAAAAGTTACTGCAACACCGCTCAGGCAGAGGCAATGTGCAAGGAAATGCAGCAGGAGTTTGAATGCTTGAATCTGGGCATTGTTGAACATGGATTCGTGGCAGCCCTAGAGGCTCAACCCACGCTTTTTGATCAAGTCCGCAAGGCACAAGCGAACGATCCAGAAGTCGAAGAACTTAAGAAGAACATGAGAGTCGGAAAAGCTCAAGGTTTTACGGAAGATGAGAACGGGACGGTATGGATGGGGAACGTTTGTGCGTTCCAGAGAATAAAGAACTCAAGGACCTAATACTCCGGGAAGCCCATGAGACGCAGTACTCCATTCATCCAGGAAGCACCAAGATGTACCAAGACCTTAGAACCAAGTTTTGGTGGGCCAGCATGAGAAGGAAATCGCCGAGTTTGTGGCACTTTGTGATGTGTGTCAGCGAGTCAAGGCAGAACACCAACGGCCTGCAGGACTGCTACAGCCACTCAAGGTCCCAGAGTGGAAGTGGGAAGAGATCGGGATGGATTTTATCACCGGGTTGCCCCGGACGTCATCGGGGTATGACTCAATCTGGGTGATCGTGGATCGACTCACCAAAGTTGCGCATTTCATCCCCGTGCATACCACGTACTCGGGTAGGAAACTGGCGGAACTGTATATGGCTCGCATAATGTGTTTACATGGAGTACCCAAGAAGATCATTTCTGATCGTGGTAGCCAGTTCACTTCCAAGTTTTGGCAGAAGTTACAAGAAGAGTTGGGAACCCGACTGAACTTTAGCACGGCATATCATCCGCAAACAGATGGTCAGACTGAAAGAGTCAATCAGATATTGGAGGACATGCTGAGAGCTTGTGCACTAGACTTCGGAGGAACATGGGATAAGAGCTTACCCTACGCAGAGTTCTCGTACAACAACAGCTACCAGGCCAGCTTGCAGATGGCACCGTTTGAAGCTCTGTATGGCAGGAAGTGCCGCACACCCCTTTTCTGGGATCAGACAGGTGAACGTCAGGTATTCGGAACCGATGCACTCAAAGAAGCAGAAGAGAAGGTAGCCATAATACGAGAGCGTTTAAAGACGGCTCAATCCAGACAGAAGAGTTATGCTGATAACCGACGACGAGACTTAAGCTTCGAGGAAGGAGACTACGTGTACCTTCGCGTCACCCCACTCCGCGGAGTACACAGGTTCCAAACCAAAGGGAAGCTAGCACCACGTTTCGTGGGACCCTACCAAGTGTTAGCCCGTAAAGGTGAAGTGGCATATCAGTTGAGCCTCCCAGCTTCAATGACTGGCATACACGATGTGTTCCACGTGTCACAACTGAAGAAGTGTCTGAGGATACCAGCAGAACAGGCAGATCCGGAACAGATCGAGATCCAGGAAGACCTCACCTATGTGGAGAAGCCAATACGGATCCTGGAGATCAGTGAAAGAAACACCAGGAGTCGGGTAACCAGATTCTGCAAGGTACAGTGGAGTCACCATTTAGAGGAAGAAGCCACCTGGGAGCGAGAAGACGAACTGAAGTCCGCCCATCCTCACCTTTTCGCCAGCGCCTCCGAATCTCGGGGACGAGATTCTGTTTAAGGGGGGTAGGTTTGTCACACCCTGAGTTTAGCCACACAGAAACTTTACCGGAGAAAATACCTAAGAAAAGGAATTTTAAAATGGCTAGAGAAATTAATTGATGGTGTAAAATGCAAGATAATAAATTGTCGTGGCCGAGAATATTTTTCTTGTATTCTCTGTGCCAAAATACATTAACTGGATTTTTAGTGGAATTTACAGAGCGCCGGAACTATTTTTAATAAATCAAATACGCTTATCGGAATTAACATCGTCCTGGAAATCTTTTTCTTTCTTCCTTTCTCTTTTTCTCCCTCGGGGCCGCTGGCCCGCTCCTGTGCCGCCCGCGCCCTCGCTCCTCGCGCCCCCGCTCGTGTGCCGCCCTCGTGCCCGCGCGCTCGCGCCCTCGCCCTGCGCCCGCGCCCCGCACCCTGTGCCCGTGCCCTCTCCCTTGCCCGCGCCCCGCGCTCTCTCGTGCTCGCGCCCGCGCCCACGCTCCTCCCGCTGACCGGCCGGGCCCGCCTGTCAGCATCATCGTTCTCCTCCGTCCGAATCGGGCGGAGGGGAAACTCCCCGGGGCCGTCCGATCTGCCGGGTGGCAGATCGGGGCCGCCCGCTCGCTCGCCCGCGTGGTGCGCCCGCTCTCGGCCGCGGTGGACTTGGTCCGCCGTGCGCCTGCCTCTCGCACGCCACTGGCTGGTGGAGCCCGCCTGTCGGCGCCGGCTTCCCAGTCCGGTGACGTCATTAATCGGTTAATGCGCATTAAATCACTGGTTAATTATATTCACTCTAAAAATAGCAGTAAACTTCAATAAATCATAACTATTTCATGCGAACTCTGATTAAGTCCATTCAAATTTCATTAAATCCAGAAAAATGCCAAGAATCCATTAAAAATACTTTCAGCCCATGTTTGTTGACCCCCATGTACTGTTTTTAATTGTTTATGCACTGTTTGTTGTAGAATCCGACGCCGATAATTCTCCTGCGTATTTCGAGATCGTAGCCGAATACCTTGAGCCGGAGCAAGGCAAGTCGCACTGATACCTTGATCAATTCGTACCCATTTTTCATTAAATTGCTTTGTTTACGCAAATAGACTGCATTATTTCAATAATTCATGTGGATTGGTATTGCCTATACAATGTTAGGTTTCAGCCTTAGTCTTGATAACTAAATCCTTGTCACCTGGGTAATAATATGAGTAGAATATGATCCCTAGGATGCTTAGCCATGCTTAGCAACATAGCTCACCTGGGTATTAAATAATGTCTTTTTATATGATTCGACTCAATGTCGGAAAAATGGAACCATGGATAGGTTGTTGTTAAATTCCTAAAATTTTGACCTAAATGGTGGGCTGTGGGTGTATGGTTTGCTTGTCACACCCATGGCAATTAAGGACCGGTTCGCGGGAACCACTTGGGCAACTTCCCGTACTTGCCACAAGCCAGCGTGGGCAACGGCTGGGCTTGAAGCGTTTCTTCTCCCTCTCCTAGGCACCGATGAAGAGGGTGGGCGTGATGGAGTTGGGTCGGCCCGGGGTAGGGTTGATCGGCTGCCGGATTCACCGTGGCGCAAGGGGGGTAGCCTGGCCAATATGGCGTGCCCTGTCGGCAGGTGCAACCTCAGCGTGGTGTGGATGGTTAGGGAGGGGTTGCGTGAACGGTCCTGTCACAGCCTCGCACGGGACATCGTGGTGATGTACTGGCACACGGGAACGTGTGTGGGGGCTGTGTCTTGTGGGTACAGTTGTACACCTCTGATCAGAGTAAAACTATTCGAATAGCCGCGCCCGCGGTAATGGGCACATTGGCCAAGACTCACCGTGATTAGTCTCACCCTAGATAATTAATCTGGTTTTATCCAACTGGTGTTGTGGAAGGTGTGTGTCCGGTCGGCGTGGTTGAGCTGACCGGGGGTGACTGGTTAGCGTGGTGTAACGCTAGTCGGTGGAGACTGGTGAGTGTGGTTTAACTCTCATCAGTTTCGCCTGGTGGTCGTGGTGTAACTTCCATCAGCGCGGCCTGGTCAACGTGGTTTAGCGTTGGTCGGGAAAAGCTGGTCAGCGTGTTACGTTGTCCGGTGGTGACTGGTTAACGTGGTGTAGCGTTAATCGGTGGAGTCCGGGTAACGTGGTGTAACGGTACCCGGAGGTGTCTGGTGAACGTGGTGTAGCGTTCATCAGTGGAGACTGGTTGACGTGGTTTAGCGTCAATCAGTTGGGAATGGTTGGGCCTGGTTAACGTGGTGTAACGTTAATCAGTGGTGAATTAATATTGTTAATTAAATCAACTTTTCAATGTTTGCGAACTACTCCCTTTTGCAACTGCTTTTCCGCAAATAAACCCTATCCCATCTTTGTACCCGGTGCATATGCATATTTGTGGGTGTGATTTGTTGAGTACTGTGGGTGGTACTCAGCCTTGCTCCAATTTCCCCCCCCCAGTGTTGGAGGACGCGTCAGATGAAGATCATCCTAAGGAATAGGCTGGCTCCGCCGTCAAGGTGCCTGTGGGAATGGAATCGGCTGCTTGGCCAGATGTTTATAGACTCCGTTTTACCTTTTTTTTTTCCGCTGCATTTATGTAATTTACAGTTTACTCTGTTTGTAAGACACTCTGTATGGCAACTTGGTTTGTGTACCCTGGCTTTCCTGGGCAGGGACTTATTACACATTAATGTTCAGAATTTCGGTGCGAATTTCTGGGCGTTACAATGCAGATCTGATGGTATCCTGCATAAGCATCAAGAAAACACAAGAGGTCGCACCCCGCTATGGAGTCAACAATCTGGTCTATGCGGGGCAGAGGGAATGGATCTTTGGGGCAAGCCTTGTTGAGGTCGGTGTAATCTATGCACGTGCGCAGCTTTCCATTCGACTTGGGGACGATGACTGGGTTGGCCAGCCACTCCGGGTGGACGACCTCGAGGATGAAGCCGGCAGCGAGAAGCTTGTCGATCTCCTCGCGGATGAAGGCTTGGCGCTCCGGGGCCTGTCATCGTACCTTCTGCCACACTGGGCGCGAGCCCGCGCGGACGGCCAAGTGGTGCTCAATCACCCCCCTAGGGACCCTGGGCATGTCCGACGGTTGCCAAGCGAAGACGTCGGAGTTTGCCCAAAGGAAGGCGATGAGCGCGCTTTCCTATTTGTCGTCCAGCGAACAGCCAATTTTGACGGTCCGGGACGGGTCATCGCCGAGGACAACCTCCTTGACCAGCTCCGCATCGGTGGCAATGATGCGCGGCTTGGGGGCACGGAGCAACGAGGGCCCCGCGCCGCCCGCCGTGTCGGGAGCCGCTGGGGCGATGTCGGCCGCGCGCTGCTCGGCACACGAGAGGGCGGCCTTCACGTCCCCGAGGACTGTGATCGGGCCCGAGGGGCCCGGAAGCTTCATGGTTAGGTACGCGTAGTGCATAACTGCCATGAACTTCACCAACGCGGGGCGCCCGAGGACCGCGTTGTAGGGAAGGTTGCACTTGGCAACGTCGAAGACGATGCGCTCGGTGTGGAAGTTGCCGCGGTCACCGAAGGTGACGGGCAACGAGACCTGGTCGAGAGGCTAAGTGAGGCCCTTCATAATCCCAATGATGGGCAACGAGGGCGCAAGGTTTGTCCCCGGGGCCTTGATCTTCTTGAAGACCTCGGGGGAAAGGATGTTGAGGGCGGCGCCCTCGTCAACGAGGACGCGGCCCACCTTGACGTTGCATATGGTGGGGGAGACAGCCAGGGCGAGCTGCCCTTCCCTGGGTACCCGGGCCGGATGGTCTGTGAGGCCGAAGGTGATCGGAGTGTCCGACCACTTCAGCCTCCGGGACGCCGCTGGGCCCGGGGTCACGGCCAACAGCTCACGCTTCATGGCCTTGAAGCCACGGCGCGAGGAGTGAGCGTGCGCCCCGCCGTCGAGGGTGGCGAGGACATTCTCGGGTTCTTGGAACTTGAGAGGCTGCTCCGAATTGGGAGCGAGCTTAGCTTGCTGCCGCTCCTGCTGGAACTTCTTGGTGCGCTCGGCCAAGTTCTGGACGGTGCGGCACTCCGTGAGGTCGTGACGATCCGTCTCGTGTACGGAGCACCACTTCCGGCCTGCAGCCAGTGGCGGCGGCGCGCGTGCAGCTTTCTGCCGCTTGCCGCCGTTGTCATCTCCATGGGCTATGTCGCGCCGGGGGCCGCCCGCAACAGCCAAGATGAAGTTCTCGGCGGCCTCCTTGTCCTTCTGGCGCTTCCTCCTGTTCCGCCGCGATGCGGAACGTGAGGACTCGCCGTCCTCTCCGGGGCCCTGGTCAGGGGCCTCTGGGCGTGGCTTGTTCCACGCCCGGGCCTCCTCCTTGCGGGCGCAGAGGTCGGCGAGACTGAACAGTTCGGCCGCGGTTTGGACGTCGCGGGTGCCCAACTTCTCGAGCATGCGCTGGTCGCGCACGCCCGAGCGAAACGCGTGGATAACTGCGTGAGGGTCGATGTGAGGGATGGTGTTGTGGACCTGGCTGAAGCGCTGCAGAAAGTGTCTCAGCGACTCGTCCCTGCGCTGACGTAGAGCGTGGAGGTCCGCCTCGGTCCCAGGGCGTGGGAAAGTGCCCTGGAAGTTTGCCACGAACTGGTGGCAGAGATTCTCCCACGAGTAGATGGACCCCTCGGGGAGGTTCATCATCCAGGAGCGAGCCTGGGCCTTGAGGGTGACGGGGAAGTAGTTCGCCATCACCATCTCGTCGCCGCCCGCCGCCTGGATGGCGGTAGTGTAGATCTGCAAGAACTCCGTGGGGTCGACGGAGCCATCGTATTTCTTCGGCAAGCTGGGCCAGAACTTGGCCGGCCAGCGCACCTGCCGGAGGCCTGGGGAGAGCGCCAGGCAACCCGAGCCACCGTACTGAGCAGGCTCAGGCGATGGACGATGGTTTCCGGTCGGTGGGTTGGAGCTAGAGGCCTAGACCTTGGGACGCCTGGCGGCGTCCACGCGCCGCTCACGCTGCCGCTCCAATGTGACCCGGGCGTCCTCATGGGTCCGCATCTGGTTTAGCCGGTTACGGAGGTCGCCCTGGCCGTTCTTGGTACCGGGCTTGGCGCGAGGTGCCGTGCCCTGGGCTTGATTCTGGTTCGGGGCGGTGGGCCAGCTCGCGCTAGAAGTCGCGTGGTCGGCGCTCCCAGCCCCTGCATGACTGTCGGCAGCGACTCGGCGATGGGCCGCACCTACCAGGTTAGTGACCTCGTTGAGCCACTGCCGCTCCCGGCCTCCGCCCCCGGTAAATGCCGGGGGGAGGCGCAGGAGGGCTTCTGCCCCCAAAAGGGCTCCCTGCGGCGTCGCTGAATGAAAGTTGAGGCTATGGCGCGCCGTGGAGTGGCGCCTCCATTCGCGCCTCATGGATGAGGCCGCAGCAGACCCGGCGGGGCACTTGCCGGCCCCCTCCACCAGGGAAGGGGCCGAGGCCGCACAACCAGGGTGCCGCGGGGCGTGCTCGGCCCGTCGGGCACGCGCCGCGCGCCCCCAGGAAGATGAAGAGGGGGAACGTGGCGGGCTTGCCATGGGGCTAACGTTGCCCGGCGGGGTGAAGCCGCTGGACTCCTCGTCTGAGTCCCGCGGACGATGGCCTCCTGCCATGGAGTGTGCCGGCGTTGGGGACATCGGCATGCCGCCTGGATGAGAAACTCCCCCTACCTGGCGCGCCAGCTGTCGGAGAATGGAACTCCAACCGCGGGGAGTCTAGGGACCCCCCTTTGAGGTTCGGCCAGGGGAGTTGTCCCAGGATGGCTGCGGCGTCCGGTGGATATGTGCTCGGGCCTGAGGACCCGAACTGAGAGATGGCACGCAAGGAGATAGGAGGAGGTAGACAGGTTTGGGCCGCACGGAGGCGTAAAACCCTACTCCTGTATGTGTTTGCTATGTGGGAGATGAATGTGGTTTCGGTGTTACAAGATGTTCTCGGCGGTGCTCTGGAGCTAGACCTCCCTTCCCCAAAGAGAGACAGGGCGAGTTGGAGAAGACGAACCATAGTGAGAGAGCGAGCTAGAGCCAGAGATCAAGTGTCCCCCCTCAGCCTGTGGCATGGATCCTCCTTTTATCGATCAAGGGGAGTCCACAGTGCCGAGTACGCGGAGAGAGATTTTAGGTATGCTATGTCTTGTTGTGCACGTCTGCGCCCATTCGCTCCCGCCTGCTGAGCCACGCTGGGGTTGGTCTACTGCAGAGGCCTAAGTCATGGAGATGTGACGACGCATGCCCTCGCCGCCGAAGTCAAAAGTCTCTGACTGGAGCCGGCCCACGGGGGGCCGTCACGAGCCGTCATGCGTGGCAGAGCAGGCGCAGGGGCGACGTGCCCCGTCACCTCGCCATTAATGCGGGTAGTTGGAGAGTTGGTTCGCTCGAGTCAACCTCATGCCCGGGGCAGAGAGCTCATCGAGGCCTCCGCGCACACAAGGCGCCGAGCTCCTCGGGGACGGAAAATGTGAGTCCCGGGCCCGGGGAGTGGCGCCCAGGACCAGGGATGTCTCTGTAACGTGCCCCGGGACCGAGCCTGTGAGTCCCGGGGCCAGGGAACGTCCCGGTGCGCCCCGAGGCCGAGCCTGTGAGCTCTGGGCTGGGGACGAGATCCGGGGCCTGGGGACGGAGCTTCCCGGGACTAGGGACGAGACCCGGGGTCGGGCACGGAGCTTCCCAGGACCGGGGACGAGACCCGGGGCCCGACCATGGAGCTTCTCGAGACCAGGGCGCGAGACCCGGGGCCGGGAAATCCCAGTGATGTGTTCGAGGGTGTGCCCCGGGAAGGGAGCTGTGGGCCCTGGGCCCAGGAGCGAGACCCGGGCCCGGGAAGTCCCAGATATGTGTCCCGGGGGCGTGCCCCGGAATCGAAGCGGAGGCCCCGGGCACGGGGGCGAGACCCGGGACCGGGGATGTCCTCGGGCCCCCGGTACTTGACCGAATGAAGGCCGTAGCCGGTGCAGAATGTGGCCCTGGAGGAGCTGACGTGGCCGAAGATCCACGCGTCCCCGGAGAATGTGGGACCCCCATTCCCGTTTCGCCGACACCGCCCAAGTCTAAAATCAGGTTTTTTATCATTTTAGTTCACAAATAACCAGAGGCTTCACCTCTATCTAGAAGTTATAAAATTCCCATTTTCAAAAGTATATAGTGATCACTGTAATATTTAGCACGTTACTATGCACGGCTAAGCATAAGCAAGTGTATTAACTTAACATAGACCCCCATGAGTCCATGTCAAGTGCTCTAACCAAGCCTAAGGTTACAAACAGTAAGGAGTACAATGTTTTAAGGTGGATCATGCAACTAATAGGTTATAACTACCATTTACCACAATTCAAATACCGTTATTCACAAATACGCACGTAATTTTACAAACAACACATTTCATTCCCCAAAACATAGGATTCAATTTGTTCAAGGTGGAGGGGAGAATACTTGCCTTACTCTTGAATACTCGGATACCAACAATCTCACTTTTTCACCGATATCGAATTCGTTCTCTAGAAAGAAAATAACGTACGGCTAAATAAATAGCAAATAATGCAAAAAATCCAAAATGCTCTAATATGTATGAAGTTTATATCATAGGTTGCTACTGATCTAAAGTGAATTTAGGTGAAGGAATTTCTATTTTATCATTAACGGTTTGGGAGTTATGAATTTTATATCTACTATGTACGCAATACGATATTTGTACCTTATATAGATTTTAGGGATACTCTATGAGATGTTTTGCTAAGTGTGAAATTTAGATAGTGGGTAGGTATTGGTTTTGGATGATTTTTAGTGAAGGAAGTTCTATTTTATTATTTTGCATTTCAGAGATATAAATTTTAGAAGACTTATACACAAATACGTCTAGTTACAAAATAATATTAAATGTCCAAATTACTTTAAAATGTGTGGAACCTATGCAGTGGTTTGGTACTGGTCTTTGATGAGTTTTGGTGAAGAAGTTTCTATTTTATCAACTTCCAATTTGGAGATATTAATTTTATAAGTTTTAAGCTTCTATACGGTACCTATACATATAATTTAATATACATGTGTTTTAGGACTATGTTTCTATGAAATATAACTTTATATATTTAGAGAAGGATGTGCTGTGAACTTATTGCCATTTGGGTATAACTTATTTATAGTTAAAATAGAGTTTCTATGATTTTTGGAAATTATTCTCCTTTTTATATCCTATATAAATATTTACCTATTTTACACACCCTAAAGGTGTCTTGTTCACTAATTTTATCTAATCCTCTCTTTACAGAATTAAAGAGCCAAATATTGTGAAGCTAACAAAATTGATTTCATCATTTTTGAAGTTCATATGAATTAACTATAGATTTTAGAATTTATTACATTTTATGTACTAATTAAAGTATTTATTTATGCTCTAATTTATAAAAGTGTATTTAGTATAAATTTAACCAGGTTTTAGTTTTCCATACAAAGTTCAACATTTTATGAGTTTATCAAATCTTAATTTACCAAAATTGAGGTTTGTATGGAGTGGGTAAAATCTTAAATTGTTTATGCACTTTATATATTAAAATATTTTTGAGGCATTTTAAGTACTAGTTCTGCTAGATTTTA
Source organism: Oryza meyeriana var. granulata (assembly GCA_003991445.1). Classification (NCBI taxonomy): domain Eukaryota; kingdom Viridiplantae; phylum Streptophyta; class Magnoliopsida; order Poales; family Poaceae; genus Oryza; species Oryza meyeriana. The sequence goes on from RYFJ01002703.1 coordinate 377,847, forward strand.
ATCTACAGAAATAGAGTACATAATTTTGTTATTCCAACAAATTTTTATTCATCAAATTTGGAGTTAAAATGAATTAGTTATGGATTTTTGAAGTTTGCCTATTTTTTAGTGGAATAATTATTGATTAAACTTTTCTCCGATTTTAAATAGCTGGGTCCACCGGTCAGTGAGTGAGGCATTTGCAAATTAATCTAACAAGTTTTTAATGTGTTCCAATCAGGTCCTCCGCGCTCTAACAAAGTCAGGCCCACATGTTGGTGAGACCGAGGCTGGGAAGAGCTCGGCGAGCAGGGGCGAGCGTGGCTGGCGAGCTTCTCGCTGCCACCAGCAGCGAATGGCGGTGCAGTGGCTTGGCTGGAGATGGTCTATGGTGGCCGGAATGTCGGCGATGTCCTGGCAGCGGTGCCATGGTCATACTCCAGAGCGGTGGTGGTGAGGTGGTGTTTCGAGCGATCCGCTGCACGAAATGGCACGGGGTTAGCGAAAATGGAGATGGCATGGACAGAAGAGTATAGAACAGAGAAGAGAAGGGAGCGGGGATGGCTGGACGGTGATTGGCGACGGCGTCCTTCCTGGTGGCCGGCGGAGAGAACCAGGAGAAAGGGGAGCTAGGAGGCTCGATTGTTCTGTCCCAATGGTTGGAACACGTAGGGGAATGTCAGGCGATGATGCTAAGGAGGAGAGATGAGGTCGACGGCGGTGTTGACACGTCCATGGCGAGGTGGCAGCGTCCTAGCGTGTTCCTTTGCATGCAGACAACTCTTAGCTGCATTTTGTCGGTGGCTGAGGCTGGCAGGTGGGCCTTAAGGTCTGTGGGTCCCACATGGAAGTGAAATAGAGAGAGGAATCCTCTAGAGACTATGTCTTGTGAGCTGTCCAACATGCAGTTTTTGTATTATTGTTTCACTAGGTTACCAAGGGTTATTAATTTGGGAACAATTACTGAAGACAGAGGAGGATGTGATTAACCTGCTGACCAAATTTCAGGGTTAGAAGTGGTCTGGTTAATCTTTGGTGAAATTGCAAAATAGGCATAATGATCCAGTTTTTCTGCAGTGTAATTTATGTCCCTAGGGCTTTGCTCTTATTATTTTATGTGATTTCTTTGGGAATTAAATTGAGCCAAAATTATTGGTGGTAGGGTTCTTGTTGACACACCTGTTGGTAGAATTGCACTGCCTAATTAATCTTCATTGTTATTTGGTGAATTTTAGAAGTATACCCATTCATTTTTAGCTAGCTCCCTAGTCTAGCTGATTTGAGGGATTTTATTGAAGTACTTACTGAAGTGATAAAATCATGTAAAATTTACAGTGGATTAATTATTTGTGATAGTGTTTACAGGAATTTTTCCATGACTTTATGTTTGACCAATCATTTTTAGAAATTCCTTAGGCTATACAAATGCATATGCATCCTATTATGAAAATGAACAAACAATCACTTCTATCTTATTATTTTCCTAGGTTAAACTTTTATAATTTTGTTTCTAACTTGGAAGAAAACCTAGTCATTTTGTGAACCTTTTTAATCAAGTTTTTTTTTAAAATCAAAAACTTGATTTCGCTGCTAAATTCTCCTAGGAGAAATCCTGGTATGTTACAATTCACCCATAGTTTATAAAAACTCACCAAAATTCCCCAAAATTCACCACAATTAACCCACATTGCCCCAAAATTCACCACAATCCTGCATTCACCACACAATTTACACAATATAGGAGTTAGATGGGGAGGGGACTGAGGTCAGCAGTGGTGGCTCCGGTGACTACGCGCGTCTTTGGTGTGGTCGAGGCTCAGTGGCTGCTCCGGCGGCGGAGGTCCTCTCTTGAGGTGGCTGCGGTGGAGATCTCTGGTGGCCGCGTAAGATTTTGGCAGCTTGGCAGCGTGAAAACTTCTAGGGTTTGTTGCTGGACTTGGAAATTGTCCATGTCACGTGCGAATCTATGTAGGGGGGATATTTTCGCATGCAGGCCTCCTAAGCACCCGCCTGCAAAGAACTTTTCGCAGGCGGGCCTCTAAGCCTCTGCCTGCGAAAAATTAGCAGGACCCAACTGTGTGTCACAGTTTTTGTAAATAATTTATAATTAGGGTTAGGGTCTTTGTAAACTCATAGATAATTCAAATAAATTCCAAATATTATTGAAACTTGTCTGTAAAATATATCTCTGTGCGATGGGCCATAAATTATTTAAACAAACTCCCAAATGATGGAGTGTTTGCCATTTAAAGACAATTCATAATTACACTCTAATCTTTATAAATTCATAGATAATTCCAATAAAGTCTAAATACATGGGACTACATAACCTACTAGAATTACATAACTTAATTGCTAGTACATGGGATTACATAATTTAGCCTTTTACATTTTTCCCTATGCCACCTTTTCGCATGTAGGGTTTCGAAGATTCATCGATGGTTGCTTCTACTTGCTTAATCTTGTTTCGAAAATTAGAGAAAAGCGGTATGGTGTCGTACCGATTGCATTCATTGATGTCTTCCACATATCAACTCCTAGGATTCTCTGATTTCTAGATAGAACTATGTCTTTCTTCAAATTAGTTGGGTCGGTTACATAAAAAACTGAGTTACGTGATCAGCTAGAACCCACGGGTCATCTCTGTGGCCTACATTCTTGAGGTCAACATCTGTAAGCCCGAAGTTGTCCACGAACACTCCATCTGGATATTTGACCCATGACATTGAAACAACGGTATTTGCATATTGAGTCCATAGTTGAGTTCCCAAATTTCTTCTATGAAACCATAGTATATGCTCTTTTGCTTAGTTGCGTCGATTGCCTGTACTCGAACACCGTTGTTTTGGGCTACACCCTTCTTGTCCTGTGCTTTGGTATAAAACATGTACCCATTGATGTAATACGCTTGCTAGGAGGTGACTGTACTTGATGGGCCACAGGCTAACCTTTTCATAGTTTTCTTCTCAGTGGTTTCTCTATCTGGTAGGTTTTGGTCCTTCAACCATTTGGTGAAACGATGCTTGTGCACTTTTATGATCCAATCATCTGACCGTCCAACATTTTGAACTCTTATCTTCTTTAGGTGTTGCTATATGTACGGTTCCACAATCGCAAGCTGTCGCAAGACACTATAATGTGCTTCGTGCACCATTTTTTAATCTTGATCGATGAATCTTTTCTTTTCTTTCGTCCCTCTTCCAGACAATCTCCCCTCATGTTGAGGTACTGGTAAACCAATTGCTTTTTCATATTGTAAGTAATCTATGCAGCACTCCACGACCTCTTCGGTAGTGTATTCCTCTATCATCAATCCCTCTGGGTGAGCACGGTTACGCACGTACCCCTTTAGAATGGACATGTACCACTCGTACGGCCACATCTGATGTAAGTACAATGGGCCAAGTGCAATTATCCGTGGCACGATATGAACCATAAGGTGCACCATCGTATCGAGAAAGATGGAGGTAAGCACATCTCAAGCTGGCACATAGTCTCTATCATGAATAAACGAAGAGTACCTTAGTCTTCATGATCAACGACTTTCTGTAAAATTGTGTTAAAGAAGTAACACAATCTTGCGATGACCACCTTAACATGTATTGGTTTGATTGACATGATTGCAATAGCAAGAAATACCATAAGCATCACATGGCAGCCATGAGAATTATAATTGGACATCGACAAATCTTTCATCGAGACCAGTTGCTTAATATTTGATGAAAAAAACAGTTGGCACTCTCACCCCATGTAGGCACTTGCACAATGTTTTTTCTCCTCAAGTGTCAAGTTGTAGCTAGCTGGGGGGAGGTAGAATTTTCTATAACCCTCATCCACAGGGTGAAGCTCTGGCCTGATATTCATATTTACCAGATCTTTCTATGACTTTAACCCATCTTTTGTCTTACTCGGTTTGTCCATCAAGAGACCAAGAGTGCTATCGAACACATTCTTCTCTAGGTGCATGACATCAATGGCATGTTGAACCTCCAAATCTTTCCAGTGCAGCAAGTACTTAAAGAAAATTGAATGCTTTTTAAATGGCGCCTCGGCTACGTCGGTATTTTTCATCTGCCTTGTTTTCTTTTTCTTCAACTTTCCGAAAACAACCTTGATGTTCTCCGTCATTTTGAATACTTGTCGATGCTTTGTATCGGAAATAATTATATGAGGCTACTCGTGAGACCTAAACTTGATGGATTGCAAAGAAACACGAAACAATTTATCCTAGTTCAAGCCCTCAAGGTGAGGTAATACCCTACTTCTACCTGTTGTGTATTGCCTTTGAGGTTTCTCTGATGAGATTCTATCTGCCCCAGGGGGCGCCTTGCCTCTCCTTATATACTGAGGAGGCAAGGTTACAAAGTAGGAGTCCCAGTCGGATTCGACCAAGGGATCTCCTTCCTTATCATACCCGACTAGGACTATATCCCTTTCCTTATCATAAAAGGTAATATGCACCGAGTCTTGTTGTATCCCTAATTACTGGATTGGGCCCATCCTCTATCTGAGTGCCACAAAGCTTCCCATGAGGTACCCAAGGCCCATGGCCTCCACAATAATACTTGCCCATCGTGGAATGTTGGTGAAGAAGCAAACTCTTCAGTATTATCGAAATGTGTAGCTTTTAGGCGGTATCTGTGATTTGTGGTTAAGAACCGTCGGTGCTACATATACACTAGCTTGTTAGATCCTAAAAGGTACTTGTACACAGTACCTTTCGAGCAGATAACACATCCTGTCTTGCCTCTGATCTATTCTGGTATGGAAAACAGTGCATGATTGTTGTTGATGGTAAGGAAAATAATGGCTTGGAGCATGAAGTACTGCCGTAAGAATTCATCCCACACTCGAACCCCTTGTTCCATAGATCTGCCATATCTTCAATCAAAGGTTTGAGAAACACATCTATATCAATACCAGGTTATTGTGGGCCTTATATAAGGATAGCTAATAAAACGTACTTTTGTTTATGACAAAGCCATGTAGGAAGGTTGTACATGGTTAGAAGTACAAGCCAAGTGCTATGTAAGCTGCTCAGGTCACCGAAAAGATTTATTTCGTCTGTACTCAAGGCAAACCTAACATTTCTTGGATCCATTAAAAAATCTGGGTATATTGCATGAAATTTTTTCCACTGTCGAGCATTAGCGAGGTGTCGAAGCTTCCAATCCTTCTTACGCTTTTCGTGATGCCAGCACAAAAGTTCTCCATCCCTAAGGTTCGAGAACAAATGCTTCAAACGATGCTTTACTAGCAGGTACCACATCACCAATGGGGAATCTTCTTCTTGTTATCCGTGCATGAAGCAGTTCCTTCATCATCAGCAACTTCACCGATCTCCAAAGATCCATTGCCTGTTTTGTACTGGCTAGCGCCGCACATTGGGCAGTTATTGAACAATGCGTACTCTTTCCGGTACAGGATGCAGTGGTTGCGACAAGCATGCATCTTTTGTACACCCAGCGATAGTAGATAGATAAGTTTCTTTGCCTGATATGTGTTTGTTGAATAGGAGTTAGGCTTTGGAAGTAAGTCTTTCAGCAGACCCAACAAATTGTTGAAACTACTGCCGGACCAACCATTTCTAGCCTTCAATCTCATAAATTCAAGCACCGGATAATGACAGATCTTTCATGGAGATTAATTTCTTTATGTTCGATGAGAAACCAGTTGGTACCCTTATCCCACATATGCACTTGCACACTACCTTTTTCTCCTAGAATGTCAAAGAGTAGATATTGAGATCTACACCCAGTGACAGTGGTACACTTTTCCATTTGGTTGTTCTGTAGGATGAAGCTTGGACTTGATATTGAGATCTACCAGGTCACAATGTGACTTTTCCTTTGTCTTGGATGGTATGTCTAGCAGCAGACCAATGTTGCTATCGAACACATTCTTCTCAAGGTGTACGCCGTTGATGGCATGACGAACCTCCAAGTCCTTCCATTATGGGAAATACTTGAAGAAAATCGATTGCTTCTTGAACGACACTTTGGGTTCAGTTGGATTTCTCTTTCTCTTTTGTCTCTTTGTTGTTTTGCCAAAAATACGTTGATGTTCCGCACCATTCTAAACACAAGGTGCCTACTGTGTTTTGCGGGTGCAGTATCAAGCTCCTCCGTGTTGTCAAAATATGTCGCCATCATGCTGTATCTACGCCCATTCCGTAAGAACCATCTGTGCCGCATGTACACACACTTCTTGGATGATGAAAGGAACTTATAAGAGGTTTCATACAAACATTTAACACATCCTGTCTTCCCTTTGATCTGTCCCAACGGTGAAAACATTGTGGGATAGTCGTTAATGGTAACAAAAATTATCGCCCTTAGCATGAAGTACTCTCGTCGGTACTCATCCCATATACGGATCCCTTCGCTCCACATCACTGCCATATTTTCGAGCAAAAGTTCAAAAACATATCTATATTGATGCCAGGTTGTTGCAGGCCTTCTATACGGATTGACAGGAGAAGATACTTCTGCTTATGACAAAGGTATGTAGGAAGGTTGAATATGGTCATGATGACTGGCCAAGTGCTGTGTGAGCTGCTCAAGTCACCGAAAGAGTCTCACCCCAACCTGGCATCGCCGTAAAAGATGACGTTAGATAGGGCGTGCCATGGAGGATGGTGAACTATCCCTTGCGGAACCACGATAGCCGGTACCAGTCCCAGGGTTCCAAGCTGGTACCCATAGTAACAAAATAGGAATCATAGAAGATCTAACTATTCATATTACTTTATTGCTTTATCGGGTAGACCCTTAGCAGCAACTTCAAGAAAAAATGACAAGAGCAAAACTTAGCACAGCCAGCACACCAATCCCCAAGTAGTGGCTTGGGTCTAGGGATTAAACTAGAATCTTCAACATCTTCAACCTGAGCTTGAGGGAGGAGAAAAACAACAACAAAGAGGGAGTGAGTACTTTCATACTCACAAGGCACGTGAAATGTGATTTATGCTGGCTTCAAAGGAAGGTGGGGTTTATTTTACAATATTTTGTTTTAAAACATTTCACAAAAACTCTAGGTGTGGGTTTCTATAAAACCATCCGAAAAGATCATTCGTCTCTTCCTGTCTGCAAGTTGCTTTGCAACAACTCAAGCGGAAAGAGAAAAATTTGACTTTATTACCAGTGTTATTTCACTTTCCAACTCCATCCATCACATCACCTCATTAACCCATGTAGTCCAACCATGCCAAAACGTTTCCGATCCGGGAAACCTTAGCACTTCTCACAATATCCCTCGGCTCATGGAGCCATCCATCCAAACAGTTTAGTTAAGGTCTGCAGAGTTTGTACGCTTTAACCACACGACACAAAACTTACACCGAGTACTGGAAGGTACGGAAGTTCGTGATAAGGATTTTCCAAAGCTAACCCATGAATTTCTCATTCCACATAGTTGGGTCGAGTCCACGAACCGAGTATCAGGAAAAGGACATGTCGTCGTCTACCCAAGAACACAGGTAATGCCTCCTACACCAGTCCGATTGCCACTACAGAGGTAGTAAAATCACCCACAAGGGGTTGTATGACACCGCTGAGGGAGAGTATCAACTCCATCTCATATATTCCCCACGTTCCACAACTATTGTGTGTAGGCCATGGGCCCCAGGTACCTCACGGAAGGCAATACGACCACTCGGATAGATGGTGAACCTACCATGTAATTAGGGATATGGTAGAACTCGGTTTTATGTTACCTTGCATGACAAGGAAAAGAATATAGTCCTAGCCGGTTACTCTATGTTCCTAGAGGGAAATCCCTTGGTCGAGTCTGATTGAGATTCTTTCCATGTAACCTTGTGTCATGCCTGGAAATTCACCAAAATTTCCAAAGCTAATTTGTGCATTAAACCCTTGTCCAGAAATTAGCCGAGGTACACAAATCAACAATTTATAAACATAACCAAAACGATATAACGATAAATACTTACAAAGAGGTACTTAGTCCTCACACAGAAGAAAGCTGCAGTGGAACAGCAATCTAGCGAAGCTTCAGCACCAAACCCACAGGCAGCTCAACTGGGGTATAAGCCAAACACCAAACTTCTCCTTCCACGCAAATCCTTACTCTGATGATAGTAATATTGCAAGATTGAATACCACCCACTGTACTCAATAAGCCACACAAGGAATGCAAACTAATACAACAGAATTCCAAGGGAAAGACATAGTATGGCTTATTTGCATAAACAACATTTAAAACATTTTCATTTAAAAACATTGAAAACAGTATAGTTTAATTACTAATTAATATTAAACCAATCACTGAACAACACTTCAATGCAGTTCAGGCCCAAAACCATAACCCTCCAAAGTGGAGCTATCAGGTTTCCATCATTTATTATCATTGATGAGTAGTGTGGGACTAATCACGAGAAACATTGCTAGGCCACCCATTAAAAGCGTTATGGTTATTCAAATTGTTTTACTCTGGCCAGAGGTGTACCAATTTATCCACAAGACACGGTTCCACACATGTCACCATGCCCCAAAAAACCACCATGGTACTGCAAAGGGGGAACCTTGACAAGACCTTTCATGCAGCTCGCACAACAGAAAATCCACCCACTGAACCACCTGTCTCCGGCAGGAACTGATAGGCACCCAACAAGGAGATGGTCCAATGCCCAAAAACATGGAGTTATGCCTGCCATGCGTGGACTTATATCAGCCACAAACACGCTTTGGTGCCTTTTGTTGAACTCGCCACATGTCCAATAAAGCCATTACCCATTCTAGCTTGCGATTAGTATGAGTATTGCTTCGCAACAAGTAGCTCGCGAACCGGTCCTTAATTGTCATGAGCACCACTAGAAACAATACCATTCCATGTGCTCACAACCCACCATCAGTCAAGTTTTAGTTGGCAAATTAATAACCAGGCACGACCAACTGTCGTGAAACAATAACCATAATCATTAATTATCCATAAGTGATTGAATAGTTTTCCCACATAAAATGACGCTACAATTGCTAGGCAGGGCTAAGCAAAACCTAAATAATTCTAGCTAGATCATTAATTAGCCATCTAGCTAGTCAATATTAATTAACCAGGGTATCAAGATGAAGGTGTAGCAACGCACTCGGCCGAACCTCCACCTTCACCTAGTCGGACAGCTGCCGAGCCGATTGTAGAGCCAGTCGCCGAGCCAACTAAAGGGCCAACGCTTCTAGAAAAACCCAGACTAGCAACTCCCTCTCCTCCATCATCTCCCTCCTTGGATGAAGACAACCTCCCTAGACTCGAGGCTCCACCGTGTGACTATCCCTAGGTATTCCATTAGACTAACCCAGATAGGAGCGAAGATATCTTGAGGCTTGATGAGGAGGCTGCCAGAAAGGAGCGAATCGAGCTCTTTGAGGCCACCATCAAGGCTCCGAGGCAGGTCCAGGTAAGAAGCCCATCTGACTGTAGCTTGACCTTGTCATTGGTCATATGGTCTTGTAACCCACTGTTATATTTGACAATGATGTGCCTTGTAGAAAGTTTTTTATCGGTCTGAGAAGATGAGCCGGGTGCTTGCCAGGCTTACTCCTTAGATTGTTCAGTTCACTCATCTCTAGGCTAAGAAAAATGAGCTGGAACAAACCAGTAGGGAGAGGGAGACCTGGTTGAGGGATTTAGTAAATGAGCTGCGCGACGAGCTATGGGCGAAGACTGGGACTATCCGGGGTAAGTCTTACTAATGCCCGAGATGCTCCAGGTATCCTTTACAGATAACTAATGTTTGGATATGTCTAGTTGTAGCTCATGAGACCAACCTCCACAATCAATCCTTGGAGATAGAACGCCTAAAGAAAGAACTTTGCAAGTAAGTTGCTTGTTTGCTTCTGAACTTTGGCCGACTAAGTGATCAGGTTCCCTCATAGCTTTTCTTTGGATGACATACTACAAGATCAATGTGCAAATGCAGTTCAACTCCTTCAGCGAGCAAACACTTGCGGAGCGCCATCGTGGACTTTGCAAAGTCTCTGTTAGACATCATCTTGCCAGGGGAAGCCGGTTCCAGCTCAAGCTTACCTGCCCAAGTACTCCAATGACTTCGAGATGCTCCAGCTACCTTGAAGAATTTTGCTACGGAGCATGCCACTTTGGGGATTACCCAAGCCCTCGCAATGACCAAGTCCCTTTACTCCTGTGTGGATATTGAGGCGGTCGGCGAGGGGTTTGCCGAAGGCACAACTCCAAAGCAGGGCCTTGAGCTGATTAACCTGGTGAGGCCCACTGTAAAAGCAATAGCCGAGGAGTTGCCGCTGTAATTGTTATGCCCAAAAACATGACAAACTCGTTAAGTAGGTTGTGTGCGGGGAAAACAACCATAACTTGTATATATTGTAAATACATGTGCTTCTGTGTTATTGTAAAGATCTACCCAAGTACTTGAATTATCGTAGTCGTCATTAGGCTTATCCGATAAGCCAAATTATACCGAGCAGTGAGTACTAACCTTAAAAAGCATTTATCCAACAAGTTTTTACTCGGTAGAAGTTAGCATGATTGTTATAAAACTTCGTGACTTAGATAAAACAGATTCGAGTTTGAATAATAAACAGAAGATGTATTATCATCATGTAGCCCCCAACTCACTACTAGGTTGAAACAATCAGCGTAGTGAGTCAGAGTAAAAAACATTATTTATAATTGTAAATTGAGTACAATGGTCAGGTATAGAAAAGACATAGCTGTAATATGTTCCATGAGTTGTTAATTAGGACACCATCTTCAGTCTTCAGTCGGTAAGCCCCTAGGCATGTCACCATAGCGATAATGAACGGACCCTCCCATAAGGGAGATAATTTGTGCCTGTCTGGCCATCTCTCGGTGAGTCCTCGTGAAAGTAGCATCACCACCACCATTAGGTGGTGTAGCACCGCCAATTTTGGCCGATTAGGGCCTATAGGGGTGTTGGCCCGGGTGCCGCCATACCATCACTGAGCTCTCTGTGGGCGGTTCACCCACGCTACCCCTCCGAGCCGTCCTTTGTGAGCAATCGAGTGCTCCTGTCCCTTGGTAGGATCCACGATGCCGATCCCGAGCCTTGCTCGCCTCTACCCTACCTAGCGGGTGGTTGGAATGTTCAGACCGCTGCCATTCATGCTCACGGCCCTCGCCCGAGGGCCACGGGACCTCGCTGCCGCCGCCGGAGGACCCCTTTGTCCGTTTCTGCCAATGCCATGCTGTTTCGGGCTCCGCTCAGCTATGCTCCACCGCGCCACGCCATGTCTCATTGCCTCTCGCGCTCGGGCGAGAGGTAGACGATGACCTCTCTTCCCCTTGGCTGACAGTGGGGGCCCACGGTAGTATGCCCCCTCGAGTAGACATATGGTACATTATACTCTATCATGTGTCTATGGTTTGTGGGCCCGTATGTATAGAAAATATGTTTAAATCGGTATTTATACCCTGTGTCGCTGACGGCTGCGGCCCACCAAGGTGTTAGTAACTCAATCATCTCTGATATGTAGGGCCAGGTCCCACGTGTTAACCACTCTCCTTTATTATAGAAAAATAATTCGCTACTTAAATAATTTTGGGCTGGTCCCAGCTGTTTGCCCCAGCGCCACCTGGGTTGGGCCTTGTGCTGATTGGGCCGCCCGAAGCACAGTAGCTTTTCACAATTTATTTGGATAATTCAAATTTGAATCTGTATGAGGCCAAAACTTTTAAATCGTAGCTCCGATTCAAATGAAACTTGAACCTAAATTCGTCTAAAATCAAGATCTACCTGCTGGTACCAATTTTATATTTTATATATTTTTCTTAATTTTTCTGATTTATTTGAATTCCGTTCCAAATTGAAATTAAACCCCTCGCTCGTAAATTTTGAGTCCGAGGGAGCTGTTGAGTTGATTGAGGATCAAGAACCACAAGACTCCGAGCAAGGCAAGTAATCACTACCTTGAACATGTTGAACCTGTTGCGAAATTATTTTAAATGCAAATAAAATTGCATGCAATATTAAAATACCTAATTGTGCTTAGGCCATTCCTTGAATTTGAATGCCCTCTTTACCTTGTTACCCTAAAATTATCGTATGTCCCTAGTCAAATTGTGACAATGCTTAGTTATGCTATTAGTTGCACTACTCTCATGATTATTCAAATGAAAACAATGCTTGGGGTAATTATCTTAGGGAAGGTAATTACATAACGGCATGTGGAGACATGGGTGCCACAATGCCAGAACTTGAGTGGAATATTTTGTGAAAAATAAATGTGAAACTAAACAATGTTTTCGACCGGGGCAGCAAGGTGGAAAATGGGGTGCTATCCAAGAAGGGTTAGGACCGCCCTAGTCAACTAAGGACCAAGCCATGAAGCTATGCATGAAACGAATTGAGTACGACAGTACTTCTCGCATGGGTATAGACTTAGTAAAGTAAATGGCCGAGCGAAGGTGGTACCCAAGACGTGGTGGTTTCACGTAGGTGTGTGATAGGTGGGAAACCTACATGGTGAATAACCATCGGTGGGTAACCTAACTTAAACTTGACTTAATTATAATTTAACGAAGGTGTGTGTCTTTCCCTCCCGGGAACACCAGAACTCCTCTCACTACTAGAAACCGTGTACGCCTAGAGTGCATGAGGGCTAAAGTTCATGGAGTGGGTACCACCAAAGTAAGGTTATTGAAATGCTTCGCCGTGACGCGTCTCATTTGTTGGGACTAGGCTCATATGTTGGGCAAGTCACGGAGTGCGGGTAAAGCGTACATCCACTGCAGTGTGAATAACCCAAACTATTCGAATAGCCGTGCTCATGGCTAACTAAGCATCGGGACATGTTATACACTTGGCTAGACTCCAAAATGTTAACTTGATGTTGGGGGATTTTGCATATGGTTTGGACTGGGAAAGCCAATTCCTGAGAGGCGGGAATGGGTGAACCCTAGAAAATCATGATGAATTAAGCCATTCTTTATAACCCGGATGGTGGACAGAACCTCCGCTGATGTTAATAGAATTATGGATTAAAACTTGTGGATTATTGCTAGAACATAGGTTTGTGAAAGTGTTTTCCAAAACTTGCTTTACGCAAAGAAACCAAGACCCTCCTTGCCCTGTTTGCAACTGCATAATTTGTGCGATGGCTTGTTGAGTACCCTCGTACTCACCCTTGCTAAACCCATCACTGTTCGAGGATGAAGTCACTGAAGACCCCTATGCTCACTACCCGGAGGATGCTGGAGATGATAGCGCGCAGTAGGTCTTAGTCCCCTGTGGCAAGGGCGTGCCGCTACCTATGTATCCACTGGCTTATCTATTTCTACTTTTGAATGTAATCTGCACCTTGGTTCCATAATACTCTATTATGCCTTGTGGCACTATGATGTAATAAAGTCACATTTAGGCTTAAGTGTATGTGCTTGATGCTATCAACATTGTATTCGTGTGTACCTAACTACTTGATCTAGGGAAGTGGTACAATTAATACATGAGGGTCTCCTATTATACAAATGGGAGCCCACAAAGTTGGTATCAAAGTCATACGACTGTAGGATAAGACCAATGGAGCCAACCCTATTTTAGCATGGTTAAGGGAGGAATTCCTGTTTCGGATATATTTATGAAAAACTCATATTTTACTCAATCTTTTCATATCTTACCCTTCCACAACTTTCTTCCGTTGCACTAATTTTTTCTCAAAACCACATTTCTAGATGGTAGGATTTGGTCAGACCGTGGGCTAGATCGATGTGACCATGACACCCTAGGAGGATACGATGAGCATCTGTGCAAGATGATGAGCTGCCTACGCTACCCTTTGGCACCAGCCTACCGTGCCAGGAAGTTCGAGTTCGGCGACAGTGACGAGTGGGAGGCTTTGGTACGGATACAGCCACATACTGCTACTAAGTCGGAGTACCTTTTCCGGTTCAGATACTGCCGTGACTCGATGGAGTCAACAGTCCAAGACGCTGCTCGTGAGGCATTCCTTCGACTGCATGCCCTACACAGATAGGAGCTGAAGAGGACAGAGTTCGCCCACCACCCTTACAGGGGCGAGGATGATACCTTCTGCACTGTCCGTGACACCCCGTGCTGCATCTACCCGATGGTGACCCGTTTGGCCAGGTGGACAGAGACAACTGATGATTGCTATGAGGAGGCCCAACTGGAGCTATCTGAGCAGCAGGGACGATTGGGAGACTTGGAGGTTGACCTGATCAAGCACACGCACACCTACCAGCAGCTTGAGGAGGAGCACCAGTCTCGTGGCAGAGAGATTGCATCACCAAAGGCGCAGCTTTAGGTCCACTCCCAGCAGTATGGACAGCTGGCCGAGAAGTACAACACCAGGACTACTGAGCAAGACACATTGAGGAGCCAGCTTGAGAGCTGTCAGCAGCAAATCCAGCAGCTGAAGGCACAGATTCAGGCCACCACCACTGCAGCCGCTTCCACTGTCACCACTCCTATTGCCTCCCTAGTCGCTACTTCAGCCTCCACCCCTGCACTGTCCCACCTAGCTACACCAGTGTGCGATCGCCTCTTTGACTACTACTACCTCCTCACACCACCCCACCAGATCTCCTTCCGTACCTTGTTGGAGGACTTTGACCCCCTGGGCACTCGTGCTGCATCGCCTCTAGTTGGATCAGAGGTTGGGTAGACTACAGAGTTGGGAGTAGAGCCCATTCAGACAGTTGCACCTAGTGGAGCGCCCTCCCCAACCCTGCTTGGCAGCTGTGTGGAGACTCCTATATGCATAGACAGTGACAACACTGAGGCTAATCCCGAGCCGAAGACTGACCCAGAGCCAAAGACTGATCCAGAGGAGGAGGAGACATTGGCTCCAGAGGATTCCGGAGAGTCCAGACCTTTGTTCCGCATCACTTTTGCTTGAGGCCCCACTCTTCGTAGGACTGTCCGCAAGAACTCAGGATCGAGATACAGGCAGGCCAAGATGGAGCCCCCAACTGCTCCTGTATCCGGCACACCTCTTAGGTTCATGTCCGCCAGGGACCACCTGCTGCCAGTGCCCAGCATAGGAGGATGGTTGGATGAGTAGATCACTCGAGTTGGAGGTGATTGTGTGCTCGCTTTGGCAGGTTTTTGGACAGCGAGGCACCCCCCTTAGCTAGCTAGATGTCAGGATAGTTCGATGAATTGGCTATGTGTTGTCTCTCTTGACTGCTTGTGTGTGCAGTCAGTTGCATCATTATCTCTGTAATGTTAGGATGTGGACCATGTGATGTTATCATTATTTGTATTATCTATGCTCGCTTCTCTATTATGAGTCTCTTTGCTTGATTGATCTAATCGCAACATGGATGTTAGAAGAACATACGAACATAACCTTAACTAAAAAATTCTACAAACCCTACCCCAAGATAGGTAGATTCTTACTCTTCTCATCAACAGATGGTGAATACTCGACGAGGTCAAGCCGTCGGTGCTGCGGATGAAGTACCACCACCCAACCCGGCCACCCTAGCCGAGGTTATGGCTACCCAGACCCAGTTGCTTCAAGCTATTGTCAACAATCAAGGGAATTATGGGAACTTAAACTTCGGCAAGTTCATGAGGACTAAGCCACCGACTTTTCCTGGAGCCAAAGAACCCATGGATGCTGAGGATTGGCTGCACTTGATAGAGAAAAAGTTGACTCTGGTGTGTGTACATCAGGCTGACAAGGTGATCTTCGCCACAAATCAATTGGAAGGACCTGCTAGCGATTGGTGGGACACTTACAAGGAGGCTTGTGAAGATGGAGATACCGAGCCCGCATGGGAGGAATTCACTGCAGCATTTCGAGAGAATTACATGCCTGCAGCTGTGATGCACATGAAGAAGAACGAATTCAGGAAGTTGAGGGAAGGGAGCATGACTGTGCATGATTACCTAAATAAATTTACCTAGTTGGCCCAATACGCCCTAGGCAATCTGTTCAATGAGTATGAGAAGATAGACAAGTTCATCGAGGGCTTGAACGATGAACTCCGTGGGCCCATGATAGGACAGGACCATACCAACTTTTAGAGTCTGATCAACAAAGCAGTGTGGCTGGAGAATGACCAAAAGACAGTGGAAAACAACCGCAAACGTAGGCTCACCATGACACGCCCACTCCAAGGGACATCTCAACGCTTCAAGAGTGCGCCAACTCAAGGCTGGAAGCCAGCACCAACACTTCCGACATGCCCAGCAGTGCTAGCACCCACACCAAGATCTGCTGCCTCACAGTACCACACCCTTGCCCCCACGCTTCCTTCACCAGGAGGAAAGAAGAATGTGGACTGCTTTAACTATGGAGAGTACGGGCATTATGCTAACAGTTGTCCCAAGCCTCATGGTACGCCCGTTCGTACCGGTGCCAACGCCACCACCATCAGAGGAACTGCCACACCTACAACCAGATGTAGATTATTCAGGACCCCACAACAGCCAAGGCCAGCTTAGGGATTTGGGCATGGTCCCGTGAACCACGTGCACGCTGAAGAAGCCCAGGATGATTAGGGCATTCTGATGGGTATGTTTTCTATCAACTCCACTCTGGTTAAAGTTTTGTTTGATTCTGGCACAACGCATTCATTCATTTCAATGAAAGCAAGTGAAAAGCACAAGCTGAAAAGGGTAGAATTAAAGAAACCAATGCTAGTACATTCACTTGGGGGTGATATAAGAGTACTTAATGCTTGCATTGATGTGCCTGTATGGCTTAAGGACAAGGTATTCCTCTCAAACCTAATCGTGCTTACCCCACAAACCTTGGACATTATTTTGGGAATGGATTGGTTAGCCAAAAACAAGGGCATGATAGATTGTGCTCGTAGAGAAGTCACCGTCACAAATCAGTGGGATACGCCGATGAAGATAACCATGTGTCAGGACCACAAGCTCTGTGAGTGAGCCAGTGGAATATTTACTATGCCACCAATGGAAGGAATGCTGGTAGTACAGGAATACCCGGATGTTTTTCCAGAAGAACTACCCGGCATGCCCCCCATATCTAAGAGACCATACTGGATGCCGGCAAACAAATTGGAAGAACTCAAGAAGCAAATCCGAGAACTCCAAGACAAAGGATATGTGGGACCTAGTTCCTCACCATGGGGAGCCCCGGTGTTATTTGTCAAGAAGAAGGATGGAAGGATGATGATGTGTGTGGATTACCGTTCACTGAACGAAGTAACAAGCAAGAATAGGTATCCTCTCCCTCGCATTGATGACCTATTCGACCAGCTGAAGGGAGCGAAAATGTTCTCTAAGATTGATTTAAGGTCAAGTTATCACCAGCTGAAGATTAGGGCTGAAGATATTCCCAAGACAGCCTTCTCCACCTGGTATGGCCTATATGAATTCACAGTCATGTCCTTTGGGTTAACCAATGCGCTAGCATATTTCATGAATTAATGAATAAGGTGTTTGTGGAATATTTGGATAAGTTTGTAGTGGTGTTCATAGATGACATCCTCATATATTCTCGAAATGAAGAAGAGCATGCAGAGCATCTACGTCTAGTGCTAGGGAAGTTGAGGGAGCATCAATCATATGCAAAATTCAGCAAGTGCGAATTTTGGCTAAAGGAGGTTGCCTTTGTAGGCCACGTCATCTCGGGCGGAGGAGTAGCCGTGGACCCTACAAAAGTCGAGGCAGTAACTGAATGGAAGATACCCAAGTTGGTGACTGAGGTGCGGAGTTTTCTAGGCCTAGATGATGGCTGGAGCTAATCAAGGACTATGATCTTGGGATTCATTATCATCCTGGCAAGGCTACTGTCGTAGCCGATGCCTTGAGCAGGAAGGCTCATTGTAACTGCTTGGGCAAGGAAAACATGCCAATGGAACTTCACAAGGATGTGGCTTATCTCAATTTGGTCATGACCAGAAAGGATGGGACAAAAGCCCTGGAAATTTGACTGTTGCTTCAAGGACAGATAGAAGAGGCACAGAAGGACAATGCGGAAGTCAAATGAATAGAGGGGCGAATAAAGGATGGAAAGGTGAAGGAATTCTCACTAGACAATGAGGGAGTACTCTGGAATAGGAAAAGAGTATATGTACCTGAGCAAAACGATCTCAGACAACTGATACTGAAGGAAGCACATGACTCGGCCTATTCGCTACATCCGGGCAGTAAAAAAATGTATCAAGACCTGAAGGGGGCATATTGGTGGCCTAATATGAAGCGGTATGTAGCTGAATACGTAGCAATCTGTGACGTGTGTCAGAGAGTGAAGGCTGAACACTAGCGACCGGCAAGGTTGCTACGACCCCTAAAGATCCCAGAGTGGAAGTGGGATGAGATTGGGATGGACTTCATCGTCGGACTACCCAAGACTACCTCAGGATACGACTCAATTTGGGTGATCGTGGATCGCCTCACCAAGGTTGCTAGATTTATCCTAGTCAAGACTAATTATAGTGGAGCCAAATTGGCGGAATTATACATGTCCAGGATCGTGTGCCTACATGGGGTGCCAAAGAGGATAATATCAGATCGAGGGACACAATTCACGTCTCACTTCTGGAACAAAGTCCACGAAGCTTTGGGGAGTCATCTCGCCTTCAACACCGCTTACCACCCGTAGACGGATGGTCAGACAGAAAGAACAAACCAAGTACTAGAGGATATGCTAAGGGCTTGCGCTCTAGAATTCACCAAGGGTTGGGAGAAATGCTTACCCTATAATAATAGCTTTCAGGCAAGTTTAATGATGTCTCCGAACGAGGCCTTATATGGACGGAGGTGCTGTACCCCGTTGATGTGGGCAGAAATCGGAGAACGGGCTGTGTTCGGTCCAGATATAATCGAGGAAACTGAGGAAAAAGTCTGACTCATTAGAGATTGATTGAGGGTAGCACAATCTCAACAAAAGAGCTATGCTCCGTGGGACCCAGAGGTTCAAGGTGAAAGGAAAGCTAGCACCACGATACGTTGGGCCCTTTCCCATAACAGCAAAAAGAGGAGAGGTAGCTTACCAGCTGGAGTTACCTGAGAGTATTTCAGATGTGCACCTAGTGTTTCATGTGTCCCAACTAAAAAAATATCTTCGCCTACCAGAAGAACAAACCCCGTTAGAAGACATCAAGCTTGGCAATGACCTTACCTATTCTGAACAACCAACCAAGATATTGGAAGAAACTGAAAGGAGGACTCGTACCAAGGCAATCCACATGTATAAGGTCCAATGGAGCAATCACACGAAAGATGAAGTTACCTAGGAGCGGGAGGATTATTTGAAGACCAAATTTCCTTACCTATTTGCTAACCCATAAGGAATCTCGGGGATGAGATTTATTTAAGGAGGTGGGTTTGTAACATCCTGAAAATTTGACTAATAAGTTACAAACCCAAAATTATGAACCGTCAAAAATTTTTAATAAAATTGCATCCTGCCGAGGTTGTTCCCTTTCATTTTATTTATTATTGGTGCCAACTCAGTCCTGATATTTAAACTCCCAAATTAGATTTAACCGTGTCAAATTAATTTGTGGAATTAAGAAATGATCTAAGTAAAATGGTGTATCCAAATAAAATGGAGTCATAATAATATGGTTGGGTGCAATCTAAAAAAAATATTGTACAAAAGGTCACCCAGAAAATATATACTCTTTAATGAATATAACAACTGGGATAAAAATTAAGAAGAGGAGCCCTGTTTTACAAAAAATTCCAAGTCTGTTATTCATTGGCTATTTTGTGTTTAGAACCTTCTTCCTCATCCACCTTTTGCGATTGGGTCCTGTCCCCGATTTGCCGCGCAGCTAAGGTCGCCGCCATGCAGCCGAGATCACCACCTCTGTGCTGCAGTCAGCCGCCTTGCCTGCTCACCGCCACCGCCGCCTATGCGCCATAGTCCAGATCAGTGCGGCATTAGGCATAATCCGTGCCCATCTGCTACCGCCACCGTGAATCGCGTGCGTCTGGGATCTCTGGCCGCGCATTCACTGTGCCAGCTGCACGTCGGGACGTCATGGATACGCCGTCCCACGTCAGCTGATCTTGCCGAGGATACGCCATTAAGCCATATTATATCGCCGCTGGATCCCCGCAGTCTCTGGATGTGGCTTCACTGTTGTGTCACCGGGAACCAATAACCGCCGCCACCACCAGCTATCGTCATACCTACAGCCCTATGCCGCCGTGACTTAGTTGTGTCCACCATTAAGACACCAAGCCACCCTGTGAGGATCTCCGTGCTTGCCCGTATCATGCCACTGCAACATTGTCACATCGGCCATTTATTGTGCCATGCCGCTAAGCTTGCCTAAACCATAGCCATTTGAGTGCTCTAGTGAGCGCTCCATGTATTTAAGCCATGGAGGAGCTCCACCGTGACCGCAACCCTATTGCTTCCTGTTAACGCCAAAATTTGGTACGGTTCTTTATCAGATTCGGTTAAGGGAGAAATCACAGTCAATTAGCGGGGATTAATCCAGAGGAAGCCGAGTTTGGGAAAGGATCGTGAAGACCACGGGAAGGCAGTTAATATCTTATCTGTAAATTAGGCAGAGATAATAATTTTTAGGAAACCTGATCTCGTGTCCAATCAGAGCTTGTTAATTTTCCTTTTATAGTTAGGAAACTCCTGTTTCGTATCCGATCAGGACTGTATCAACTCGGGGTATAAATACGTATGCCCAGGGACCATGTAAATTATCTCACAGATCAATACAACTTCGGCGCATCACCACCCTTTTTGACGGGTTCTTGCTTCTCAAGCCAGGCTGCATCGGTTAAGTTCGACCTCTTGCGAGAGGGTAAGTCTTGTTACCCCGACTATCGTATCGGTTAGGACTTCCTCGGTTAGGTCTGATATTCTAGCCGGTCGATGGTAGTCAGCTTACCACGATATATCTGTTCTGTCTACGGCTGCATCAGTTAGGTTTGATCTCATAGTCCGAGTAGATATATCACATCATGCGCGCATAGATTTATCGGCTTACTGGGTGTAATTTATCATCAGTTTGTACTGCACCGGTTAGGTCCGACCTACTAAACTGCTAGCGATAAATTATTCCTGCTAGGTTGATAGATTTTATGCAAACGTCTTATCGGGATGTATAGCCGATAACTTATCCTATTTTACATCATGATTGCATTAGATCTATCGGCTCATCGAGGTTCTTTTATTGTTATTAATCTGTGCTGCATCAGTTAAGTTTGAACTACTAGATTGATAATAATAGATTTATCCTTGTTAAGCTGATGGATGTTTATGCAATGTTTTATCGGAGTGCCTAGCCGATAAGTTATCTGTTATTAAATACAGCCGATTGCATTATTTTTATTTTATGTATTTACACTATCATCGGTTTTCCAACCGATGCATATGTTCTATCAGCAGTCGGCTAGTTTATTATTTCATTATATTATCATCAACTTATCGTAGTTATCTTTTTATGCCATCATCGGCTTCCAGTCGATGTATAAGTGCTATAGTCCATATCGGCTATCGGCCGATGAAACGAGTCCAAATCGGCTTCCAGCCGATTGGCTCACTGATCTAATGCTTTCTATCTCCTTGTCAATTGCAGGGTCAAATTGATTGGCATGCCTACGAACCTCAAATTTAGGACCTGCACTGGAGTTAAGCAAATCTCCCAGGCCTTCGCGTGTCTAGTGCATCGAACCATTTCATCGGCTCGTTCCCAACGCTGCCGGTGATTTTCGGTGTCAACACGTTTTTGGCATGCCTAGTGGGACACGGAATTTTGACATGGCCAGAAAAGAGATCAAAACAGACAATGTGATTCCGGTCAACATGCAAGATCTAACGGACGAGCAGAGACAGCAAGTTGAACAGAATATGGCCAATTTTCAGAAACTTTGTTTGGAATCTTTTGGCATGACGCGACAAGGGCCGATTCAAAAATCTCAATTCCCGAAACCAGTTCTAGTTGGTGAATCGAGCCGTGCATCACCTGAAAATCCACCAAAACCCTTACAAGAGATGGTGAATGAAGCAGTGCATCATGCGCTTATCAATCAATCAGGAATATTGGTGAACACGCTACATAACCTTATCAAGAAGGCGGTGGATGGATCGATTGCTCAAGAGCCTACTCGAGGTCCTGTTTACCTCCCACCGAAGATAGAGCCAAATCAAGTCACTTTTGGCGCCAGAAAAGATATACCGAAAAACTTGTTTTCGCAGAACCAGGCTAGGGGGCAACAAGATATTCCTACGGGATACCATCAACTGGCTTATTATGGGGGATATCAACAAAATTATCCAGGAGGTATTGCTGATTTAGGTAATTATCAAAGAGAATATCCTAGGCAGAATCGATTACCAACTCCACCTATACAGTATCAACAGGAAAACCCAAGGGAAGAGGATTTATCGACAAGGGTTGCAGAAATAGTAAGAGAACAGTTCAGGATAAAACCAAAAGAGCAAACATTTATGTATCGGCATCCATATCCCGAGTGGTTTGACAGAGTTCCATTGCCACACCGGTACAGAGTCCCAGATTTTTCTAAGTTCTCAGGACAAGACAACATATCTACAGTTGAGCATATTAGCCGATTCTTGGCACAGTGTGGAGAGGCATCGGCTGAGGAGGCTCTAAGGGTTAGATTTTTTCCCCTTTTCATTGTCCGGATCGACCTTTACATGGTTCTCTTCTTTACCACCAAATTCAGTCCGAGTATGGGCCGATCTGAAAAAACAATTTCACAAATACTTTTTTGCTGGGATCCACGAGATGAGGCTGATAGACTTAACATCGGTTAAACAAAGGCCAGATGAGACGGTACCGGAATACGTCCAGCGGTTTCAGGACATTAGAAACCGATGTTACAGTTTGAATTTAAGCGATGGGCATCTAGCCGAGTTGGCTTTCCAGGGCCTCCTAACTCCCATTAAAGAGAAGTTTTCATCGCAGGAGTTCGAGAGTCTGGCGCACCTTGTACAGAAGGTATCGGCTCACGAAAGCCGTTTTCAAGAAGCAAAAAAGGAGAAGTTTCAGAGACGGGTCACTTAGGTGCAATCTTATTCATCGGACTCAGATGATGATGGATCTGATGTTGAAGTTGGATTGGCAGAATGGGCTAGAAATAAGAAATCAGTATCATGCCCGTGGGTAAAGGATATCGGCAAGGAGGAACGATACGACTTTGACATCAATAAAGCTGATAAAATCTTCGATCTATTACTACAGGAGAAACAGATACAACTTCCGCCAAATCATGTAATTCCATCAGCCGAAGAACTGAAGAAGAAGAGATATTGCAAGTGGCATAACACGATATCGCACCACACCAATGAGTGTAAAGTTTTTCGGCAACAAATTCAATCAGCTATCGAACAGGGGAGGATCAAGTTTGAAGACAAAAAGCCGATGAAAATTGATGGCCATCCATTCCCCGTGAACATGGTTTATACGGGATCACCAAGGGATCAAGCCGATGAAGGAAGATATTGGGAATTTAGAAAATCTAGAGTTACTTCATCGCAGCTGATAGATAAATATGCAAGGCGCGAAGAGGAGCAACAGGCTTCGTCGTACGAGGAAAGATACAATCCACATTGGGATTGCCCGTTCTTTCAATTTTGCTGGGAGCGAGGGATTAGATTGCCATCGATCAGAGATTGTGCTAAATGTAATGCTACAAGATCTTGGATGTCACAGCCCCAAATCTAATTCCAGGTAATTAGTGCCATGACCTACTGTCATTAGAGTGCACAAATTAAATTCTTGCATTATCACTTCTTGCAAAATAAAGTTTGCAATATTTAAAACCATCAATACAATAAAACCCTAATCGGCGAAATTAGACCAACTCCAAATAGTGCAGCAAGTTGGACAGAAACATATGTGGGAAATATTTTATTCAAATACTAGCTAATTCATCATGAAACAATATAATTTTTCTAGAATTTATTTCATTATTAACCTACTGAAATCACAGCTGCAAGACAGCTGTCCATACAGCTCACAACACTTCGTCTCTAGAGTTTTCTCCTCTCTCAAGTCACTGACCAGTGGGACCCACAAAACCTGGCCCACTTGTCAGCCTCACTACAGCATTTGGCAGTGTGTTTCACCGAAAGTCCTAGCCATACTTCTCTCTTTCACATAGGAATTCACTACAAGGGCCCACAAATCATAGACCAAACCTAACCAAGAGTTTGTGAAAAGTGCTGTCTTACATGTGGGACCCACTCTGAACACTGTAGCATGGGAGCAACTCAGCACTGCATCAGCCAACGTGTCAGCAGCTCGTCCTTCTTCTCCTTCACAGCTTACAGAGACGGTAGATGAGCACTGGTCTGGGAAACCTCAACATTTTCACCTCAAAACACACCAGCAAAACACTCTCTTCCTCCTCTCCACGTCCTGCCGGAGAAACCAACGAAATCCCCAAGGTTCCCCGTTGGCAACCTCATCTTCCTCACTGCCGAAACTGTTCGATCAGTCCCGAGCCAACGCCGGTGAGCTCCATCCTTTCTAAATCTCTAGAACATGATCTGCAACTCATAATCGTTCCATTTTCGCGTTACCTTGCCCTAGGAACCGTCGGCCGAAGCAGCTGCGTCGTCGTTGTGTTCTGTCTCTACGCTCCAGTGCCGCCACCAGCACCGCCTCCCCGTTCTGGCCGGCACAGTAGGTCGCTGCCCGAGCCACTGCGCCAACACCGTCACCCTGCCTCCAGGAGACCACCGACCAGAGGATTTGCGCTGCGAAGTCCCGAGCAAGGAGATCGGCGGTCATCTTCTTCCTCTCCAGCCGTCCGCCGCCACCGTCGTTTCACCTCAACCAGTGAGCCATCTTCCGATCCCTCGCTCTCTCACCATCCCTAGGAGGTCCCTAACGTTATAGACGTCTTACTTTGGTCTTAGGTCAACCGAATCAAGCCACCACCATCGCTCAATGGTTTTTCGCCACGCCGGACCATCCTCTCCTAGACCGGACGGTCCGTTCTATTGACTCGTTCACTCTGCTCTGTTCTGCCTCTATGGCACATTGGCCCCACCTATAAGAGAGAAAGAGAGAAGAAGAAAAATCCGAGAAAAGCAAATGTTTGATTTATTTTGTAACTGAAAAATGGGTAAACTTTAGATATTCATAAGTAATTCATTTTAACTCCTTTTTGAGTGAAACCAATTTTGTTAGTTCTGTAATTTTGTGAACTTTAATGCTGTCCAATAAAATATAACCACTTCTGTACAGGAAATATCCATAAAATAAAATGAAGCAAAAGAAACTTATTTTATGCCTAGAAACTTGAAATAATTCTATAAAATTCATTATAACTCCTTTTGAGGTAAACCAAATTTCTCTGTATCCATAAAAATGTTCTCTTTAATTTTGTAAAATAAAAAGTGAGAACTTCTGTGTAGGATTTTTCTCGAAAAATGGAAATATCTATTATATACATCTTTATTACATAGAAGTTTATAAATTCCTAGGAAATTCATCCTAACTGCTAAAAATGTGAAACTACTTTTGTTTAACTCAGAAAATTTGTAATCCTTAATGTGGACAATTTATATTTGACAAAACTACCTCCCAAAATAGGCCTAAATATTTTCTAACCTTTCCTTTTTACAAAACTCGAGAAATTCATAACTAAATCATTTTAAATCAAATCTCAGCGAACCAAATTTTGTTGAAACCAGTAGATTATGCTCTGTTATATAAAAATACTGGCCTTCTTGAAATCTTAATAGAAAATGTCAGTCAAATATAATAACTCAAGGTTACAATATAAATAATTACAAAACTGCCATTTTCAGCCCTTCTATTTTTATATCTCCCAATCCGGAGATGCAAATGACCTGGTTCTTTCTCCTAAAATCTTGTTAGGACATGCCCTACCTAATGTATTTATCTCAGATTTTATTGATCATTTTTGCATGAGCATATTTAATTGATTCTTATTTGCATATTCACTTTTATGGTAGATTCAGACAATTCGAAGTACGTGGAGTAAGAACCAGAGGTTGAGTGTGACCACTCGCTGCAGCAAAACAAGCATCTATGAAAGCAACTATGCAAGCATCTAAGCATATTGAACCTATATTTTCGATAAATTGATTTGTTTGCAAAGGCAATATCTATATGCATGTTTTGGTCTGTTTAAATTGGGAAAAATGGGTAGAGTTAATATTACCCAATTGTATGCATTTCCATTCCTTGATTATTGATGCCATGTTTATACCTTGTCACCCCTGGTTAAGGACTTTGAAATACTTTTATTTTACTGAATGCTTAGCCATGCTTATTTCTAGACTTAGAGAAATCCAATAGATGGAGCTATCGGTTCAAAACTAGTTTAATACGCATAGAAGGGTTAAAATCTGACAAGAATAACCTCTGAATAATAAATGAAAATATGTTGACTTGGACGGATGATAGGGCGATGAAGGGATGGTGTTTCCCCGATGCACGTAGCTCCGTCTGGGTCGTTAAGGACCGAACATGTTGACATCTATTCAAGCACCCTACGTACTTCCACACGCCGGGAATGGGACGGCTTAACTCAGTAGCACGGGAGGCTGTGGCCATCTACGCCCGTCCGTCAGTCGTGAGGAGGGATTTCCGTTGGAGGACCTCGAGCGCGCCTAGCTGTGGCCGGAGGTGCCTCCCACGACGGTGAGCTCACCTTAGTCACCCTGTGTGTGGGGCTAAGTCGTCGAGGGGCCAGATGTGGTTTAGGTGGTTGGGGCTAAACGTGCAAAAAGTTTTGTTGTGACATCTAGTCCGCACTCAATGTGTAGAGTGTGGGTACTTGGCCGGTACGAATCAAACTAGAGTGTAGCCGTTTGGCTTCTATCACATCGTGTGGGTAAAGATGTACACCTCTGATCAGAGTAAGAACTATTCGAATGGCCATGTCCACGGTTACAGGACGACCGCTTGATGTGTTAGTTACTCATGTTAGCATCCAACTTGGGACATATGTGGTTACCATGACTTAGGATAGTCATGGATGGATGGGTTTATATAAGGCATTTTTGATGTTAAATGATGAATGGTTTTATATGAAAGGTTTTATTATTAAATATGACTTGGTTTAGTCATGAGAGATGATATGCTTGTGTAGCATAATTGTTTGGGCAATGGTGGCCCATTGTTGATGTTAGAGCATGGGATTATGCTCATTTATATTCCATTTTCAGAACTATATACTTGCTGTCCTAAATTTTCAGATTGAACTATTTCACAAATGCTTATGTTTCAAATGTATTACTTGCTCAATAAAATTAGCTTTATGCAAAATCAAATCAACCTAGCCATACTCCTTGATGTAGAGACTAGCATTACTCCTTTGTACTTAATATCGTATAAGTCTAGCTGAGTACTTGTTATACTCACGCTGCATCTTTCAGGTGAGGATATCGGCGAAGATGGTGTGATCTACTATTATCCCACCGAGGGTGGCGAGGATAATTTGTAGTCGAAGTTAAGTTCTATCCCCAGTCGGTTGCCCTGTGGTTGGGTATGGCACCACTGGTCGTATCTTTTGTGTTGATATTCCGCTGCTATATTTTGTATACTCTGTGATGAATTAGGGTGTGAACCCTCTATGTAATATTTATAACTCTGCTGCTCGGTTATCCATATTTAGAGTACTTGTGATGTTTATCAATTGCTTATGATGAAAGTGTGAGGCTAGTCGCTTTCCTGGGGACTAGCTGAACATGACTATGAATTTAGAAATGATGAGATGCATGGACGTTGGTTCAACCGTAGACCATGTCCCCAGAAGTGTGTATCGTGTTTGGTCGCCGCCTTCGTGTGGTTTGACGGGCACACTTCACCATTTGGGACTGGTGAATCAACTCTCCAAATATCTCTTTATTTCTGAATTCGGTGCTTTGGACTTGTATTGTGGGTGGGTAAATATTATGACAAGGCTGCGATGAGGATGGATGGTTACCGCATTTATTCAGGTTTTATTCGAGATCCCATCCATCTAGATATTTCGCGTTGTCATAGTAGTTACTCTCTATAATGCATTTCCGGGGAGCCCACATCGGATTTTTGAGCATGAAGGATTTTCACGAGATCGGCCGCTTGAGAAATGAGCATCGGTACACAGCCGATTAGGGCCGATCCATGAAGAGTTTTTTGAAGAAAATGAAGAGGGATTGCATGAAGAACAGCAAATCCAAAATCCTCAGTGGTGTCCTAGTGGAATATTTACGAAAAATCAGAAAAGAAGGGCACAACGGTTATGGCACCGAGAGCAACAGGAAGAACAACGGCGAGATTACAAGGAAGCCAATCATCGTCACAAGAGGACTAAACGGGTATGGCGTGTGAAGAAGAGTGATGATGAGGTTGATCCATCGGCTCCAGTAAACATGGTTTTCTTTTTGCCTCAGGAATATAAAGCACTTTCATCTGATGAGGAAGACATTGAAGAAGTTTTTGCTCAGTTAACGCTGCAACCCGACCAGGCTGTATTTAATAAGCCTAAGGAATCAAAGCGTCGGCATTTGAAGCCATTGTATATAAAGGGTTATGTGAATGGAAAGCCGATGACTAAGATGCTGGTTGATGGGGGGGTAGCTGTTAATCTAATGCCGTATGCTACATATCGGAAGTTGGGGAAAACCACTGAAGATTTGATCAAGACGAATATGGTGTTAAAAGATTTCGGCGGGAATCCATCAGAGACAAAAGGCATGTTGAACGTGGAATTAACAGTGGGGAACAAGACATTACCTACCACATTTTTTGTTATCGATGGAAAAGGATCATATAGTCTGCTCCTTGGCAGGGATTGGATTCACGCAAACTGTTGCATGCCCTCGACGATGCATCAAAGTCTAATACAGTGGCAAGGAGACCAAGTTGAGGTAATCCTAGCAGATCAATCAACCAACATTGCAATGACCGATTTGCCGGTCTGGGAGGCCAATGGTGTTGATTGTTTGTCTGGAAAAGTGTGGGAAGGGGATTATCTTAAGATCACCAATCAAGGAATACAGCCGATTCGGTAAGTCGGCTCAGAATTACTACTCTGATGGGCACCATTGAAGATTTCGAGGGGAAGTTGGGACAAGGATTTACGTCGGCCGATGATTTGGAAGAAATTGATATAGGACCAGGAGATAGGCCAAGGCCGACATACATAAGTAAGAAATTGTGTCCCGAGTTTCGAGAAGAATTAATAAAGTTGTTGAAAGAGTATCGGGATTGTTTTGCTTGGGAATATCACGAAATGCCAGGATTGAGCCGATCAATTGTTGAACATCGGCTTCCTATTAAACCAGGATATCGGCCGTTTAAATAGGCTCCAAGAAGATTTAAAGCGGAGTTATATGAGCCAATCAAAGCAGAGATCACAAGGTTATATGACGCAAAGTTTATAAGGCCGTGCCGATATGCTGAGTGGGTTTCTAATATCGTCTCGGTGGAAAAGAAAAATGGAAAATTGAGGATATGTATTGATTTTCGGGATTTGAATAAGGCTACCCCCAAGGATGAATACCCGACGCCGATAGCAGATTTGTTGGTGGATGCAGCATCAGGCCACAAGATTATTAGCTTCATGGATGGCAATGCAGGATACAATCAAATTTTTATGGCAGAAGAGGATATACACAAGACTACGTTCCGATGTCCTGGAGCTATCGGCTTATACGAGTGGGTAGTAAAGACGTTTGGATTAAAAAGTACCGGTGTGACATATCAAAGGGCGATGAACTATATATTTCATGATCTCATCGGCTTATTAGTGGAAATTTACATCGATGATGTGGTGGTTAAATCGAAGAGTGATGAAAGCCATATAGCCGATTTGCGAAAGGTGCTGGGAAGAGCAAAGAAATACGGATTAAGGATGAATCCTAATAAATGCGCTTTTGGTGTATTGGCTGGGCAGTTTTTGGGTTTTATGATTCATGAGCGAGGAATTGAAGTTAGTCAACGGAGCATCAGAGCCATCAAGAATACAGAACCACCAAGCAACAAGACAGAGCTACAGTCGTTGATCGGCAAGATTAATTTTGTAAGGAGATTCATATCAAATTTGTTATGAAGGATTGAGCCTTTTACTCCATTATTGAGGTTGAAAGTCGATCAAGAGTTTGTATGGGGGGGGGGGCAGAACAGTAGAAGGCATTTGATGAGATTAAGAGTTATTTAAGTTCGCCACCTGTTTTGATTCCGCTGCAGAAAGGAGTGCCATTCAAGTTATACTTATCGGCCGATGAAAAATCCATCGGGTCTGTTTTAGTACAGGAGTTTGAAGGCAAGGAGCGAGTCGTGTTCTATTTAAGCAGAAGGCTTTTGGATGCTGAAACGAGATATCCTGCGGTGGAGAAATTATGCCTTTGTTTATATTTCTCATGCACGAAGTTAAGGCATTATATCCTATTGGCTGAGTGCACGATGGTTTGCAAGGCCAATGTGGTGAAATATATGTTGTCGGCTCCAGTCTTAAAAGGGCGAGTTGGTAAATGCATTTTTGCCCTAACAGAGTTCGACTTGAGATATGAATTGGCTAAAGCGATCAAGGGACAAGCAGTGGCCGATTTCATTGTGCAACACAGAGGGGTTCATGAAAATTATGTGGAACCGATCCCGTGGACTTTGTTTTTTGATGGATCGGTTTGCAAGCATGGATCTGGTATCGGATTAGTCATTGTATCACCTCGGGGGGCAAGTTTTGAGTTTGCCTTTACAATTAAACCCTATCGGACCAATAATCAGGCAGAATACGAGGCGGTGCTGAAAGGACTTCAACTTTTAAAGAAAATCGGGGCCGATATCATAGAGATTGCTGGAGATTCTTTATTAGTGATCAAGCAATTATCTGGGGAGTATGAATGCAAGGATGATATTTTAAGATCGTATCATGAAGAATGCAGAAATTTGTTGAAGGATTTCAGGATGGTATTGTTGGATCATATCCCTAGAGAACAGAATTTAGAAGCTAATGATCTTGCACAGATTGCTTCGGGTTATCGGCTAAATAGACAGATTGAGGTTGAAATAGCCGATAGTGATATTCTGAATAAAGCCGATGATTGGAGATAGGAAATAATTGATTATTTACAAAATCCATCGCAATCGGTTTCTAGGAAACTTCGGTATAGAGCTACTAAGTATGTGTTGCTTGATGGAGAATTATATTATCGGACTTTTGAAGGGGTTCTGCTGAGATGCCTAAATTTGGAAGAAGCCAAAGTGGTTATGTGCGAAGTGCATGAGGGCGTTTGTGGAACTCATCAATCGGCTCATAAGATGAAGTGGATATTGAGAAAAGTAGGATATTTTTGGTCGACAATGTTGGAAGCTTGCTTCAAATATTATAAAGGATGTCAAGATTGCCAGAAATTTGGAAATATACAGTGAGCACCAGCATCGGCTATGAATCCTATCATCAAACCGTGGCTGTTCAGAGGATGGGGAATTGATATGATCCGCCAGGTTTATCCTCCATCAAGTAAAGGACATAAATTCATATTGGCAGCAACAGATTATTTTACAAAGTGGGTGGAAGCAATTCTATTGAAGAAAGTCATGACCAAGGATGCGATTGAGTTTGTAAAAGAGCATATAATTTATCGGTTTGGAATTCCTCAGACGATAACTACCGATCTGGGATCTATTTTCGTGTCCGATGAGTTTCAACAATTTGCTGCCAGTATGGGAATTAAGTTACTGAATTCATCACCTTATTATGCTCAAGCTAATGGACAGGCCGAAGCTTCGAATAAGAGTCTGATCAAATTAATCAAGCGGAAGATTGATGAACAGTCGCGACGATGGCATACTACATTAGCCGATTCATTATGGGCTTATCGGATGGCATGTCATGGGTCTACTCGGGTACCACCATACCAATTGGTATATGGGCATGAAGCAGTTTTGCCTTGGGAGACTAACATCGGCTCTAGGAGAAATTTCTTTGCAAAATCAATTGACAGCCGATGATTATTATAACTTGATGACAGATGAACTCGAGGATTTGGCTCAGAATCGGTTAAGGGCGCTGGAAAGGATAAAGGAAAATAAAGTTAGGGCAGCTAGGCATTATAATAAGAAGGTGATGAATAAATCGTTTGCTGAGGGAGATCTTGTATGGAAGTTGATTTTGACGATCGGGTCCAGAGATAGTAAATTCGGAAAGTGGTCGCCTAATTGGGAGGGGCCCTATCGGATCAATCATTGTGTACCTGGCAATGCATATGTATTAGAAGATCTTGATGGAACAGAGTTTGCTAAAGCACTTAATGGGAAATATCTCAAGAAGTACTATCCTAGCGTTTGGATCAACTCTTGAATCGGTTAGATGTAGCCGATTTCTAATATAGTTCAGAGCAAGAGCCGATGTTGTTACATCGCCTAAAGATAGCCGATATCCATTGATATCGCCTTTAGATAAAATGAATAAAACATCACCAAGCGAAGATGGAGTATGATGAATAAATAACAAAGTTAATTAAGTTATATTACAGCAAAAGGTTAATTGGCATGTTTTAGAGAACCATCAGTCATTAATGTTAAGATTTACAAGAATTTTTGGATTGTTTCGATCGCGCGCAGGCGGATCTGGTCAATCTCACCAATGGCGTGAATGTCTTCTTCGTCAGAGCCCGGGATAGTATTTAAGTTTTTGTGCCGATGAACAACTTGACGCACTGCTGCTGCAACTTTGGCTTCTTGATTTTGTACAGCTTGTGGCAGGCCGATGAGCTGAGATTCTGTTGTTTCGATGTCCTTGCGGATTTTTTCAAGTTCGGCCAGCAAATCGGCTTCCCTTTTCTTCAGCTGGTCTAGTTTGGATCGAAGTTCTTGAGGGGCAGCTGCCATATCGTCAAGCTTTTTCTTTTCTGTTTGGGCTGACAACCGATCGTTTTGGATATCTTGGACTATTTTCTGTTGATTAGCACGATCGGCTATACGCTGCTTGAGCTTGATGAGTTGGAATTTGTGGGATTCCAGATATGTTGCAGGAGTCAATGCGTCGACAAGCTCTTCGGGCAAATGATGCTCAATTTCTACAAATCTTGCCCGGATCGGCCCGCAGTCTTCCACTAAAGCGTCGATCGGGTTTTCCAGCAGACGGATAATATTCATCAAGTATTCGCGCTCGTCAGCTGAAAAAGATGGTTTGGTTATTGCGCTGGTGGCTATTTCTTCATCTGCCTCCAAGTACTTGCCGATGTCAAAGGAGAACAGGTCGGCTAAGGACTGCAGATTGACATCGGTAAAAGGATCAGTAAAGAGTTAAAATGAAATATGGATGTAAAGAGATTACCTGAGGCAGGACATCGGTAGCTTGAGCGACATCGGCATCAAGTGGATGAGTGGGTTGTTCTTCTGGATGGCCGATGCTTGGCGGTGAAGTAGTGAGAACGGCCTCAATGACAGTTTGGGGGCTGGATTGTGGAATTGGAACGGCTGTAGAAGTTATCGGCTCGATGCTTATAAGGATGTCAGTAGAAGGTTGAGGTTCGGGAGCCGATGACTTGAGCTGAAAATAAGATCGATAATGTAAAGATGGGAAACAGATAATAATATCAAGACTTAGCACATACCCGCGGAGATGAAGGGGCCGGTGTTGTTTGAATAGCAGGTGGCGCTGTGACCACGACATCAGCACTGGTTTTCTGCTTCTTTTGAGGAGGGCGAGACTCCAGCTTCTTGCATTTTGGTCCTGTCGGCCGTGGCGCCTGGAGAAGAGCCGATGGAGGTGGAGCACCATGCCCTAAGTGCGGAGGCCGATGGTGGTTGGTATATGATCGGCCGGCTACTGGTGCTTGTTGTCGGTGGCTCCTCGTCGACAGCCTGCAAGATTAGATTATAAGAGATGATCGGAGATGATGATTAAGGCTTATGGGATGTTACCTCTTCATCGGATTCGACGTAATTGGCATTGAGGTGAGAGTAGGAATGGATGGCTGATGAGTTGAACAGGTGTTTCTTCCATTTTGACCACCATCAGGCAAAGAGTTTGTATTGGCAGTACATACTTCCATGTTGGTGGTGGTGCCCAGAGGTAGGGATTCTATTAGAGTCCGCATCCGATCATACTCTAAAGCATTGTTGACATTGCCCCGGGCCTGAAGTTTGTCAATGAAGAATAGGCCGATTGGAAGTTGACCAAGACCAAGCTGGCGGGAGACGACCGATGGATGATAGAATTCATATGATGGTTGTGATCGGCCTTGAGAGAAGCCAGTCGGCAGTAGGCAGGGGGTAATGGCCGATAAAAATATGGTCTTGGATTCTTCGTCGGCTAGCGCGTCAAGAGGATTGAACTTGAAGGCATCTCAAATGATGCTGCATCGTCATATGCGAACCAAAGTGTGGCATCCCTAGTGAAGCCATAATAAAACCCTTTGAACCATTGGCTGAGTCCGACGGGCATCATTTTGCAGCCAGGGAGGGCCGATGCAGCTTCGCCCACGGAGATACATCGGCGGTAGATGGGTTCCAAAGTAGAAGCCATTGCGAAAGAAGAAGATGAGCGAAGACCGATGGTTGAGGAAGAAGATTACAGCGGTTCGCCTGGATCGCTGGAGTTCGTCGAGGTCTCGAAAGAAGCGAGAGGGCTCTGGTGATGTGAAAGCGTAAAGAAAGGAGGCTAGGAAGGCGAAGCGGTTTATAGAGGTATGATGACTGGTCGGGAATCGAGGCCGTTGGCACTATTTCAAACATTTAAGGAAAGTGGGCTACCTTGGGCCGCCTCGGTGTGAAAGGAATCTGGAAGCCCAGATGAAAGAATTTCGAAGTCTTATGAAAAACTCCGAAATTGGGGGGCATGTGTTAACGCCAAAATTTGGTACGGTTCTTTATCAGATTCGGTTAAGGGAGAAATCACAGTCAATTAGCAGGGATTAATCCAGAGGAAGCCGAGTTTGGGAAAGGATCGTGAAGACCATGGGAAGGCAGTTAATATCTTATCTGTAAATTAGGAAGAGATAATAATTTTTAGAAAACCTGATCTCGTGTCCGATCAGAGCTTGTTAATTTTCCTTTTATAGTTAGGAAACTCTTGTTTCGTATCCGATCAGGACTGTATCAACTCGGGGTATAAATACGTATGCCCGGGGACCATGTAAATTATCTCACAGATCAATACAACTTCGGCACATCGCCACTCTTTTTGACAGGTTCTTGCTTCTCGAGCCGAGCTACATCGGTTAAGTTCGACCTTCTGCGGAGGGTAAGTCTCGTTACCCCGACTATCGTATCGGCTAGGACTTCCTCAGTTAGGTCCGATATTCTAGCCGGTCTACGGTAGTCGGCTTACCACGATATATCGTTTTGTCTACGACTGCATCAGTTAGGTTTGATCTCATAGTCCGAGTAGATATATCACATCACGCGTGCATAGATTTATCGGCTTACTGGGTGTAATTTATCATCAGTTTGTGCTGTATCGGTTAGGTCCGACCTACTAAACTGCTAGCGATGAATTATTCCTGCTAGGTTGATAGATTTTATGCAAGCGTCTTATTGAGTGTATAGCCGATAAGTTATCCTATTTTACATCACGATTGCATTAGATCTATCAGCTCATCGAGGTTCTTTTATCATTATTAATCTGTGCTACATCAGTTAAGTTTGAACTACTAGATTGATAATAATAGATTTATCCTTGTTAAGCCGATGGATATTTATGCAATGTTTTATCGGAGCGCCTAGCCGATAAGTTATCTGTTATTAAATACAGCCGATTGCATTATTTTTATTTTATGTATTTACACTATCATCGGTTTTCCAGCCGATGCATATGTTCTATCAGCAGTCGGCTAGTTTATTATTTCATTATATTATCATCAACTTATCGCAGTTATCTTTTTATGCCATCATCGGCTTCCAGTCGATGAATAAGTGCTATAGTCCATATCGGCTATCGGCCGATGAAACGAGTCCAAATCGGCTTCCAGCCGATTGGTTCATTGATCTAATGCTTTCTATCTCCTTGTCAATTGCAGGGTCAAATTGACTAGCATGCTTATGAACCTCAAATTTAGGACTTGCACTAGAGTTAAGCAAATCTCCCAGGCCTTCGCGTGTCTAATGCATCGAACCATATCATCAGTTCGTTCCCAACGCTGCCGGTGATTTTCGGTGTCAACACTTCCCTACCCCACACTCAGATAGAGCCAGGAGTGAGGAGCCACCGTTGTGTCTCAGGTCGAACACCTAGGAGGCAAGGCACTGCGCTGCCAATGGAGTCCACCGGTGCTGGCCCCGTTCAGTGGGGCGAGTAACCAGTGCACGAGAAGCCAGAGAACTGAAGGAGGGGAGCTTGGAGTCTGCCGTTGCCATTTTCCCTTCGCTGAGCACCTTGCGTGCAAGGGGGAGCCCGCTTGCCCTGTTTCACCACCACCATCACTGCACATCACCGTCCTTCATCATCCGGCCATCTCTCGGTGAGTCCTCACACCAGTAGCATCACCACTACCCCTAGGAGGTGTAGCACCGCCGATTTTGGCTGATTAGGGCCTTAGGGGTGTCAGCTCGGGTGCCGCCATACCATCACTGAGCTCTCCATGGGCGGTTCACCCATGCTACCTCTCCGATCCATCCTTTGTGGGCAATCGAGTGCTCCTGTTCCTTGGTAGGATACGTGATGCCGATCCTGAGCCTTGCTCGCCTCTGCCCAGCCTAGCGGGTGGTCGAAATGTTTGGACCACCGCCATTCGTGCTCGCCACGCTCGCCCGAGGGCCACGGGACCTCGCCGCCGCCGCCAGCTAGCCGCCGGGGGACCCTTGTGTTCATTTCCGCTGGCACCGTGCAGTTTCGGGCTACGTCTGGCCACGTTCCACAACGCCGCGCCGTGTCTTGCTGCATCTCTTGCTGGGGCGAAAGGTAGACGATGACATCTCTTCCCATCCGTTGACAGCCGGGGCCCACGGTAGTATAGCCCCTCAAGTAGACATACAGTACATTATACTCTTTCATGTGTCTATGGTTTGTGGGCCTGTATGTATAGAAAATATGTTTAAATCGGTATTTATATCATGTGTCGTTGATAGCTGGGGCCCGCCGTGGTGTTAGTAGCCTGATCGGCTCTGATCTGTGGGGCCGGGTCCCACCTATCAACCACTCTCCTTAATTATAGGAAACATAATTTGCTAGTTAAATAATTTTGGGCTAGTCCCACCTGTCAGCCTCGGCGCCACCTGGGTTGGGCCCTGTGCTGATTGGGCCGCCCAAAGCACAGTAGCTTTTCACAATTTATTTGGATAAATTCAAATATGAATCTTAAGGAGGGCATAACTTTTAAACCATAGCTCCAATTTAAATGAAACTTGAACCTAAATTCATCTAAACTCAAGATCTACCTGTTGGTACCAATTTTATATTTTATATATTTTTCTGAATTTTTGTGATTTATTTGAATTCCGTTCCGAATTCAAATTAAATCCCTTGCTCGTAAATTTAGAGTCCGAGAGAGCTGCTGAGTTGATCGAGGATTAGGAACCGCAAGAATCCGAGAAAGGCAAGACATCACTACCTTGAACATGTTAAACCTATTGCGAAATTATTTTAATTGCAAATAAAATTGCATGCAATATTAAAATACCTAATTGTGTTTAGGCCATTCTTGGAATTTGAATGCCCTCATTACCTTGTTACCCTATAATTATTGTATGTCCCTAGTCAAATCGTGACAATGCTTAGCTTTGATATTAGTTGCACTACTCTCATGATTTGAAAAATGAAAACATTGCTTGGGGTAATTACCTTAGGGAAGGTAATTACATAACGGCATGTGGAGACATGAGCGCCACAATGCCAGGACTTGAGTGGAATATCTTGTGAAAAATAAATGTGAAACTAAACATTGTTTTCGACCAGGGCGACAAGGTGGAAAATGGGGTGGTATCTGGGAATGGTTAGGGCCGCCCTAGTCAACTAAGGACCGAGCCATGAAGCTATGCATGAAACAAATCGAGTACGACCATACTTCTTGAATGGGTATAGACTATCGGTGGTGGCCGAGCGGAGGTGGTACCCAAGATGTGGTGGTTTCACTTTGGTGTGTGATAGGTGGGAAACCTACATGGTGAATAACTATCGGTGGGTAACCTAAGTTAAACTTGACTTAATTATAATTTAACGAAGGTGTGTGTCTTTCCCTCTCGGGAACGCTAGAACTCCTCTCATTGCTAGAAACCGTGTCTTGCCCTGTTTGCAACTGCATAATTTGTGCGATGGCTTGTTGAGTACCCTCGTACTGACCCTTGCTAAACCCATCAGTGTTCGAGGATGAAGTCACTGAAGATGCCTATGCTCACTACTCGGAGGATGCTGGAGATGATGGCACTCAGTAGGTCTTAGTCCCCAGTTCGTTGCCTGTGGCAAGGGTGTGCTGCTGCCTATGTATCCACTGACTTATCTATTTCTACTTTGGAATGTAATTTGGACCTTGGTTCCATAGTACTCTATTATGCCTTGTGGCACTATGATGTAATAGAGTCGCATTTAGGCTTAAGTGTATGTGCTCGATGCTATCAACATTGTATTTGTGTGTACCTAACTACTTGATCTAGGGAAGTGGTACAATTAATACATGAGGGTCTCCTGTTATACAAATGGGAGCCCACAGCTTTTTTGAACGGCCCAACCATGTCAATCTCCAAACTGCAAAGGGCCACGATATTGGGATTTTCTGCAACTCCTAAGGTAGTAAGTGTGTTTGCCATGTAAAAAATTGGCATTCCTCGCATGTCCGAACTATGTCTTTGGCATCGGTAACCGTAGTCAGCCGGAAGAAAATTTGTCTATAAGCCTTTCTGACTAACGTCCTTGATGCATCATGGTTGCCACATGTGCCCGAGTGGATCGATTGCGGTATTTGCTTACCCTCCTTAGGTGTGACGCAGCGCATGAGGACTCCGGATGCACTTCAATGGTAAAGGTCTTCTCCGACTACGATATAGCTCTTGCTCTGACGTTTGACTTGTTTGGTCTCACTGCACTCTTACGGGAGCTCATCTTCCAATAGGAATCATATGATTGGATTAAGCCAGTCTTGAGAAATAATGAGCACTTTCGTTGGTTCAGGTGCCAGCTAAGCCCCCGACTGGTCGAAATCAGGCTTTTTCTTGACTGATGACTCTAATAATTGCTCGACGAAAAACCCAGTTGGGACCACTTCACGCTTGGATTTCATGTTGGCTAGCTTGTCTGCAGCTTCATTGTACTGGCGCAAAACATCTGTGATTTTCAGCCCATTAAACTTGTTCTCTAGCTTCCGTACTTCTTGAAAGTTGTCGTCCCGGCACGTCCAGTCGTTCATGACTTGGTTCACCACTAGCTAGGAATCCCCGTGAGCTACCAATCTTCGGATACCGAGTGATATGGCAATACGAAGCCCATGGATAAGTGCTTCGTACTCGGTGACGTTGTGGGATGCTGGAAAATGTATTTGAAGGACGTATTTAAGTTTTTCTCCTGTTGGTGACATCAAAACGACACCAGCTCCTGCTTCGCCGATCCGAAGAGAAAAATTGTCGAAGTACATTATCTAGTACTCAAGCTTGTTCGTAGGTGTAGCTAACTAAACCACGAAGTTGGCGAGAGATTTGATTGCTGCCCATTGTTGGAAAACAATGTCAAATGCCATCAACTCGAGTGCCCATTTAGCGTTTCTGCTGGTGGCTTTGCGGTTGTGTAGAACATCCCCGAGTGGAAATGAAGTGACAATTATGACTTGGTGCAATTGAAAATAGTGCACCAGCTTCCAGACAGTAATGAGTAGTCCATAGAGCAGCTTTTGGACTTGAGGATAGCACATCTTTGATTCGCTTAGGACTTCGCTAACAATGTCCTGGCTCTTCACGCTCAATGACCAGAACCGTGCTGACTACCTGAGTAGTTACCGTGAGATACAGCATAAGTGGTTCCTGTGGCATTGGTGATGCCAACACGGGTGGTGATGTGAGAAATTTCTTGAAGTCTTTGAAGGCTTGCTAAGGTTCTAGCATCCAATGAAAATTGTCAACTTTCTTCAGTAGCTTGAAGAAGGGCATGCCCCGTTCGCCAAGTCGGGAAACAAATCTGCCGAGTACCGCCATGCAGCCTATCAGCTGCTATATGTCCTTTTGGCTAGTTGGGGGGACCATGTTTATGATTGCGTTCATCTTCTCTGGGTTCGCCTCTGTGCCACGGTGTGAGACGATGAAACGAAGTAGTTTTCCTGAAGGTATTTCGAAGATGCACTTTTCTAGGTTCAGCTTTATCTTGAATCTTCAACTGCTTTGAAAAGTCTATTCTAAATCAGCAATGAGGTCTCCTTTGACATAGCAGTATGCTCTAAATGGTGTGATGAAAGAAGTCTTCAAGCAGTCCTCCTCTTTAAGGCCGATTTGATGGTATCTGGAGTAACAGTTGAGAAAGTCGAGTAATTCGCTTCCCGCAGTTGAGTCGACCACCTGATCTATCATGGGTAGACCAAAAGGGTCTTTGGGACATACCTTGTTTAAGTCAGTGTAATCGACGCACATGCGCCATTTATCTTTTTCTTTCGGACCAATACTGGATTTGCCAGCCAATCCGGGTGATAGACCTCTTTGATGAACCCGGCTGCTAGGAGCTTAGTTATCTCCTCGCAGATAGCATACTTGCGGTCTTATGCGAAGTGCCATAGTCGTTGTTTGATAGGTTTGGCGTCCGGCTTGATGTTGAGGGAATGCTTGATCACCTCCCTTGGTACACCAGGCATGTCGGAAGGTTTCCAAGCAAAAATATCCCTGTTCGTCTGGAGGAAGGTGACTAGCTCGTCTTCCTATTTAGTGTCAAGTACGGTCCCGATAAACGCAGTCTTGGTGGGATCGGAAGGGTCCGGGGGATCTTCTTGGTTTCTGTCTCTGCTGAAATTCCTGACTTGGCCGCCTTTTTTGTCGGGACTTCGTCGTCCTCCTTCGAAGTTGTTGCTGCTAGCCGGATATTACTCTGTCCGATTGTTGCCTCTTGTGACTGGGACAACTCGCAGCTTTTCTTATCGCAGGTGAAGGCTTGCTTGACGTCGCTGCTTAGGAAGAGAACTCCTACTAGGCTAGGCATCTTGAGCATCATGTATGTATAGTAGGGTACCGCCATAAATTTGGCGAGTGCCAGTCTTCCCAATATGGCGTGGTAAGCTATTTCGAAGTCAGCAACCTCGAAGCAGATACTCTCGATGCGAAAATTCTTCCGCATGCCAAAGTTGACCGGCAAAGTAATTTGGCCAAGTGTAGTTGAAGAGAGGCTAGAGATTACCCCGTTGAAGGGAGCTGTATCGGCCGTAACTCAGATCGAGGTATTTTCATCTCATCGAGTGTCTTGACAAAAAGGATGTTGAGTGCACTTCCTCCATCGATGAGAACCTTCTTCAACTTGATGTTTCTGATGACTGGATGTGCCACTCGGTCAGGGTGATCCATGCGGTCAAACATGATTGCCACTTCGAACCAGCGTAGATACTGGGGGCGTCAGTAGAGACCGAGTTCACTTCCCGAGCGGTTAGCTTCTGTTTGCGCTTGGACTCATACGCTGACGGCCCTCCAAATATGTGATTGAGCTCAGCCTGGGGATCTTGGTTGTCGCCGGCTGGGCCCGAGTCTAGCTTGTCTTTGTCTTTTGGTTCACCAAACGTAGATGTTGGCTCGGAGGCAAACTTTTTGAGCATGAAGCATGTTTTGGCCGTGTGATTTCCCTTAGGGTGGACTGGGCATGGCCCATTCATGATTTTCTGGTAGTCGTCCACCTTGGGGGGTTGTGGTCTGGTGTGGTCGATGGTGGCCACGATGTCTTCCGACTTGTGCTTGTGGTTCCCAGCCTTGGATGGGGCTGCATCGTTAGTGTCCAATCACTCGTTCTGTCGTGGCTCCTTCTTGTCGTCAAGTGCTTCGGCAACTGCATCGGCTAAATCAACATACTTGTTGGCCATGTCAAAGAGAGCTTTGATGGATGCAGGCAGCTTCCAAGTGAACTTTGTGATGAATGGGGTGTCTCTAACTCCCTTGTGGAAGGTAGCAATGACCTCCTCGTCCTTGATCTTGGGGATTGAGTTCCTCTTCTCGGAAAAGTGCTTGATGAAGTCCCTGAGAGACTCGTTCTTTTTCTGGTGGCACTAGTATAGGTCATACTCAGACGCTGGTTTCTGGTACGTTCCCTGAAAGTTGGCCACGAACCGCTCACGGAGTTCCCCCAGGAGCCAATAGACCCTCTGGGAAGCCCTGTTAACCACGTCCACGCTGAGTCAGCCAGTGCAACCGGGAGATAATTTGCCATAGCTTTATGGTCACCTCCAGCTGCTCGGATTGCCAGGGTACACGGTCAACCAGGATTCTAGGTTAGTCTTGCCGTCGTACTTCTCTATGCCAGTCGGTTTGAAGCCTGTGGGCCAGTCAACTTGCTATGTTTTGCACGAGAAGGCGGGGACTCCTTCGTCCGAGTGAGGGCTCCGGTTTCGACTTCGTTGGTGAAACCACTCATAGTGAAGACCGAAGCGCTCATGCTCATCCTCGAATCGGCAACGTTCATCCTCCCTCGTGTTCTCGGCATCGGGAGTTGATGTCATGGCGGAGGTCGTGTCGTAATCGCTCTCAGACATCACAGTTTTCTTGGCGCCCATCATGATGGTACCATCGTCGATCATCGTTGTGTCCTTGTGAAACACGGTTTGACTCCGAGCGGTGTTGATCAGTACTTGTTGCTTGGTGTCGTGCCGCAGTTGATGAAGTTGTAGCTTCTGAAGTTGTTTTTCCCGATGGGATGAGGGTATCTCTAGTTTGCTGACATTGTTGGCAGGCTCCAGCTGTTATCATAGCCTTGATCCTTATGATAGTTGGGGTTGCATGGTGATCAGGCCCCAGCTGCAGGGTGTCCAGGAGTGTAGCAGCAGCCACGACATTCTGCTAAGGCATCATGAATACGTCACAATCACCCCCTGGTTTGGAGGATCTCTTGTTGTGCCGTTCGGCCGGCCATGTGTAGATTATCGTTGCGAGCGTCGTGCTCAGCCTACAGGCATCGGTTTTCTTCCTCTTATTGCTCACGCAGTCGGCGAGCCTCCTCTTCTTGATGGTCGCATAGTCGGCGTGCATCTTGTGTTGGAGTTGATCCCTTCGACGCCATGAAGACTTTGTGTGGTGGAAAAAAGCTCCCCGAGCTGCTGTTTGACTAGGAGTCGGACTCAGAGCAGTTTAATGGTGTGAGGATTACCCCAATCTCCCTAGATCCAATCCCTAGCAGCTCTGGGCCGTATTTGAGTTGAATTCTAGAGGGTTGAGTTTGTCGTGCCCGATTGGAATCGAAGATGGCCACGGCGTTGTTGAGTCCAAGTGTGAAGTTGACGATCTTCTCTCCCCTAAGTCCAATCTCGACTAGCTCAGGGCGGTGTCTGAGTCGAGCATCAGGAAAGAGAGTTGTCCCTAAAGTCACAGATGTTGGATATCACTGAAGCAAGTTGTTGAAGACCACTGCGGTGTTGAGTAAGCCGACTGGCGCTAGGTCGGCTTGGTCCTTGGCCGATCGGGTCGATACTGAGTTGGACAAGATGAGATTGCCGTGATTATCAGCGATGAAGTCGAGGCTCCAGAAGCTGATGGCTTGTCCAGGGATGAAGTTGATGTCGTCGACTCCGGTGATTAGATCCATCAGGTTTGTTGATGATGATCTTGACGCTTCTCCTACCTAGCGCGCCAACTGTCGATGTTTTATATCGACTATATTGATTATGGGGCTATTCATAAGACCTAAACTTGATGGATGCGAAGGGACACAAATGATTTATCTTGGTTCAAGCCCTCAAGGTGAGGCAACACCCTACTTCCAGCAGTTGTGTATTGCCTTCGAGGTTTCTCTTGGTGAGATTGGTTATGCCCCTAGGGCTCCTTGCCTCTTCTTATATACCGAGAAGGCAAGGTTACATGGTAGGAATCCCAGTCGAATTCGACCAAGGGATTTCCTTCTAAGAATATAGAGTAACCAGCTAGGACTTTATCCCTTTCCTTGTCATGCAAGGTTACATGAAGCCAAGTTCTACTATATCCCTAATTACATGGGCCAGCCATTGCCTTTCTTGAGGTACCCGGGGCCCATGGCCTCCACAATGTTTGACGTCATCAATCACAAAAGCACAACACTTCAAATCATCGTACATTCTATGTGCAGAACCAACAATGACTAGGGTGCCACCCAACTTTGTACACCTAATCCTCTAGGTCCATGCCCATATGAGAAATGCGGTCATACTCTGTTTGTTTCTAGCATAGCTTCTTGACTCGGTCCTTAATTGACCAGGGTTGGCACTAGCCTTATCATAGAACCACCCAATTCAGTCTGTGCTGTAACATCCCCAATCTAGTAGAGGTAACTATTTAAGTTTCCTAGAACCATCTTTATTCTCTAATTAAAATTTTTGAATCATCTTGTCATATAACTCAAAATTCGATTTAATTAAAACCCAATCGGCAAAATTAGACCAACTCCTAAAGTTACAACAAACCTCACAAAAACATATGTGCGAAA
This sequence comes from Oryza meyeriana var. granulata, assembly GCA_003991445.1. Classification (NCBI taxonomy): domain Eukaryota; kingdom Viridiplantae; phylum Streptophyta; class Magnoliopsida; order Poales; family Poaceae; genus Oryza; species Oryza meyeriana. Next base: position 422,239 of record RYFJ01002703.1, read on the forward strand.
TAATTTATTAAAATACTAGATTATTTATCATGAATTAATATGATTTTTCCAGAATTTTAGCAATCACTTTAGACCTCTTAAAATTTCATCCAAGTCTCAGGCAGGACCTTTTTCACATTTTTGCTGTGACCAAACTACTTGAAATTTTTGAGTGAGACTTTGAAAAATGGAACCTAGCTGTCGTGGGCTACAACCTGGCCAACTCTCACATTTTTGCCACCCTTCTAGCATGTTCTATGGATTAAACAAAGTGAGAGGAAGAGAAAAATTCTGAAAAATCCTGAAAATGGTTCAAAATCAGTGTATACTCTCTTTTCTACCCATACCCCTCTCATACACCTAGAGCACCATGACCTGGGCCCACTAATCAGTGTCTAGGAGCTAGCTCCACCTCTTGTGCACCAAATTTCGAGTGGGATCCACCAATGCATGCAAATAGAGAGAGTGACACCTATTAGCCTTGCTGTCATCTTTTTCTCTCTTCTCCTCTTTCTCAGCTTCCAAGCCAGCCAGCTTGCTTCTCTTCCTCTCCACTCCATTCTTGTGTCAAGAAGCTGAGAGGTGTGAGCTCCTCGTGCATGCCGCTGCTGCTGCTGCTGCCGTGTGTGCATGCCACTGCTGCTGCCGCCGCCGTGCGTGCCTGCCGCCGCTGCTGCCGTGCATGCCGCCGCCGCCGCTGCCGTGCATGCCGCCGCCGCTGCTGCTGCCGTGTGTGCGTGCCGCCGCTGCTGTCCATGCTCCTCGTTGGTCTCTCGCCCTGCAGCTGCTCATTGACCCCTCCGCGATCCTCACCAGTGGCTCGCTGCCTTCCAACGCGCCAGGGGCACGGCCTCGCCATGGAGCCCGGGGGCGCGGCCGTGAAATCGCCATCGTACAGCCGCACCATCACGCGGCGTTCTCGCCACGTCAAGCTCGTCTCCGGCCGGACCTAGCCGTCGCTCACGTTCGCCGCCAGCGCCGGCGAGAGCCGCCTCAGCCGCAGTCCCATGCGGGCTGCCCTGCTCTGTCTCACTTACACGTGGGCCCCATCTGTAAGTGAAAGAGAGAAAAAGAAAATCTCAAAAAGTGATTTAAACCGTTTAGTTTATAACTGGAAATTAGGCAAACTTTGAAAATGCATAAGGATTTCATCCTAAGTCTTTTTTTTTTTGAGTGAAACCAATTTTGTTAGTTATGTAAATTTGTGAACTTTAATACTGTGAAATAAAATAGGACCACTTCTGTACAGAAAATGTCTATAAAACAATGTGAAGCAAAAATAACTTATTTTGTGCCTAAGAAATTTGTAAATTTCTAGAAGATTCATCCTAACTGCTAAAAATATGAAACCACTTTTGTTTAACTCAGAAAATTGTAACTTTACTGTGCATAAATTGTTTTTGACAAAACTACCTCCCAAAATAGCCCTAAGTAATTTCTAACCCTTCTTTTTGACAAACTTGAGGAATTCATAACTAAATCTTTTTAAATCAAATTTCAGTGAACCAAATTTTGTTGGAACCAGGAAGATATGTAGTTTCACATAAAAATGCTCACACTCATAATCCTACCAGAGAATGCAAGTATATATTTTCCACATAGGATTTTTCCTATAGTTTCGGCTTTTGCCGCTTTCAGCCTTAGGGTCTTATTATTTTTGTATCTCCCAAACCAGAGATGCAAATGACTTGGTTCTCTCTCCTAAAATCTTGTTAGGACATGCCCTACCTACTGTATTTATCTCATATATATATATATTTAGAGCACGTTGCATATTCATGTTTATTTCGATCTCTTATTTCCATATTGCTTCTTATCGATAGATTCGAAGGTTTCGGAGTACGAGGAAGCTAATCCAGAGGTTGAGTGTGAACCATCACAGCAGCAAGGCAAGCATCTAAGCATATTGAACCTATGTCTTCAATAAATTGATTTGTTTGCGAAAACAATATCTATATGCATGTTTCGGTCCATTTAAAATGGGAAAACGGGTAGAGTCAATATTGCCCAATTGTATGCATTTCCATTCCTTGGTTGTTAATTCCATGTTTTTACCTTGTCACCCCTGGTTAAGGACTTTGGGATACTTTTATTTTATCGAATGCTTAGCCATGCTTAGTTCTAGACTTAGAAAAATCTGATAGATGGAGCTATCGGTTCAAAACTAGTTTAATACGAAATGGATGGGTTAAAATCTGAAAAGAATAACTTCTGATTTATAATTGAGAATATTTTTGACTTGGACGGATGATAGGGTGATGACGGGATGGTGTTTCCCCGATGCATGTAGCTCTGTCTGGGTCGTTAAGGATTGAACATGTTGACGTCTATTCAAGCACCCTACGTACTTCCACACGCCGGGCATGCGACGGCTTAACTTAGTTAGCACGGGGAGGCTGTGGCCATCTACACTCGTCTGTCAGTTGTGAGGATGGTCTTTCCTTTGGAGGGCCTTGTGTGCGCCTGGTTTTGGCCGAAGGTGCCTCCCACAACAGTGAGCCCGCCTTAGTCACCTGTGTGTGTGGCTAAGTCGTCGGGGGCCCAGACATGGTTTAGGTGGTTGGAGCTAAGCGTGGGAAAGGTTTTGTTGTGACCTCTAGTCCGCACTCAATGTGTAGAGTGTGGGTACCGACGGGTACGGATCAAACTAGAGTGTAGCCATTTGGCTTCTATCACATTGTGTGGGTAAAGATGTACACCTCTGATCAGAGTATGAACTATTCGAATAGCCATGTCCATGGTTACAGGACGACTGCTTGATGTGTTAGTCAGTCTATGTTAGCATTCAACTTGGGATATGTGGCTATATCATGACTTAGGATGGTCATGGATGGATGGGTGTATATGAGAGGCTTTGGTGTTAAATATGACTTGGTTTTAGTCATGAAAGATGGTATGCTTGAGTAGCATATTTATTTGGGCAACGGTGGCCCATTGTTGATGTTAGAGCATGGGATTGTGCTCATTTTCACCTCTTTATCAGAACATATTACTTGCTATCATGAAATTTCAGATTGCTATTTTTCACAAATGCTTATAGTTTCAAGGTATTATTTTGCTCAATAAACTTAGCTTTATGCAAAACCAGGTCAACATAGCCATATTCCTTGATATAGAGACCAGCATTACTCCTTTGTACTATTAATATTGTGTAAGTCTAGCTGAGTACCATTCGTACTCATGCTACATATTTTTCAGGTGAGGATAACGACAATGTTGGTGTGGTCTACTATTATCCCGCCGAGGGTGGTGAGGATAATGTGTAGTTGGAGTTAAGCTCTATCCCAGTCGGTTGCCTTGTAGGTCTGGAATGGCACCACTGGTTTTATCCTATATGTTTACATTTTCGCTGCTATCTTTTGTGCTACTCTATGATGAATTAGGGTGTGTGAACCCTCTATGTAATATATATAACCCTGCTGCACTTTTATCCATATTTAGAGTACTTGTGATATTTATCAATTGTTTGCGATGAAAGTGTGAGGCTAGTCGCTTTCCTGGGGACTAGCTGAACATGAGTATGACTTGTGTATAATTGAGATGGTTGGGGGATAGCTATTGTGGTTCAAGTCCTCTGGGGTACATATCATGTTTGGTCGCCACCATCGAGTGGTTTGACAGGCGTATGACGGAGAGGACTGGCAAGCTATCCTTATGATTATCTCTTTTGTACACTTCTCAGCATTTCGGTTATTATATTGGAAGGGGTCAATTGTGATCATGGGCACATTGAGGTCGAGTGGCTATTATGCGTGTATGGATCCCACTCGTCCAACAATATGTGGTGGTCGCGTTGGGCACTGGATGATATAATACTCGGGGTGTCCACATGTGTCATCCCAGTCAAAATAAACCCAGGCCCACATGTTAGTTTTGCTTTCCCCTTCTTCCTCCTCCCTCTCGCTCTCGATTTCTCTCTCGCTTGCTGTGCCACCAGGTCGGGACCCAAGGCATCTGGCTAGGGGAGGTCCGTGGGGACCTTTGCAATGTCTAGGTGGTGGCGTGTGGGCTGCGAAGGCCTAAGGTGGTGCTACAGTGGGTTGCGGCGGAGCGCGATGGGCGCGCCGGCAAGGCGGCGACCGGTCAATGGCGTGGGGGCCATGGCGGCGCCCTAGGGATCTCTAGAGGTTCATCGGTGTCCACCTAGGTACTGCCGTGGGCTGGCTGAGGTCGCGAGGAGGGGAATTGCTAGGCGGTGGTGGACGCGATGGAGCGAAGTACACTTCTGCCATAAAATTCACCCTGTCGGCTGTGTGACGGCTGGCGGTTTGACTCGGTGGGCCCTGCCATTGGGAGGGCGAGGTTTTCCCCCACTTGGCCGAGTGCATTTGCTGCCAACATGGCCCAAGCTGCAGCTAGACCCTGCTCGTTGTGGTGGCACAACCATGGCACCGGTGGTGGGGTAAAATTGGCCGCTTGGGGGCCGAGGATCACTAGCGCGGGTCCTAAGCTACCTCCTGGCAAGAGGGCGAGGCTAGATTTCTGGTGGGGATGGTGCTATGTCTTTCGTTTTCGCGGTGGAGCCAGCGGAGCCGAACAGGTCATGTGCCCCAAATGTTCGATCGCGTACTAGCGGGTGCGCGACGGCCCGACTAAAGCAGCAGCCGGGTAGCGGCACACCGAGGCAGTGGTAGGGACAAACTAAAGGCGGCGAGGTTCTGGTCGGTGGAGGTCGGGCTCGCTGTTCGTCCTATGTTCAGTGGCGACGAGCAGTGAGGTTCGTGCGTGCGGTTCATCCTGGTTCCCTGGTTCCCTCGCTTCGGGCTCGGCCAGAGCGTGTGTTCGTCCACTGCACGGTGATGGCGCGATAGGGTCGTTGAGTCAGAGTGGTGAGATAGAGGTGGGAGTGGTGAGCATGGAAAGAAGGGACGAAGGGGCTGGTCCCTGGGATTAAGTAGGCACCGGCTGCCCATTCGCTCTGCGAGGAGCCAGGCGGGCAACCTCCATGTTTTCACGCCATTAAGGCGTCGTCCTCCACCCGGGATTTTTGTGACCCTTCTCGGAAGTGCGTCGTGCGACTATGGTGGCAGCAACGGAGGAGGAAGAGAGAGAGCGGGAGCACGGGATGGGCAAAAAGGGGTTCATCCCCTCTCCCAACGGGCAGGGTGCGTGGCAGTGGCAGGCTGGCACTTTGGCGGGGCCGATTTCTTGGCACCAATGATTGCCCCCCCCCCCCCCATGCGGCTGACAGAGGTGAGGCGAGCGCACGAGCGGGAGTGGGAGTGGATACGCGAGGCGCGGTGTCCTTTGCTTGTCGCGACGCGGTCCGGGTTAGCCATGCCTAGCTGTGTGCAGCGGCGTGCAAGCGTCGTTGTTCGTGTCCACGACGCGGCACACAGGAGGGTTAGGTGAGTGGCGGTGCACTGAAGGGGTAGTGTGGAGGCCATGGGCCCCGGGTGCCTCATGGGACGCTTTGTGGCCACTCAAATAGAGGATGAGCCTAATCCTGTAATTAGGGATACGACAGGACTCGATGCACATTACTTTATATGATAAGAAAAGGGATCTAGTCCTAGTCGGGTACATTGTATTCATAGAAGGAGGTCCCTTGGTCGAGTCCGACTGGGAGGCAGGGAGCCCACTGAGGGCAGAACAATCTCACCAGAGAAACCTCAAAGGTAATACACCATAGTTGGAAGTAGGGTATTACCTCACTTCGAGGGCCTGAACTAGGATAAATTGTTTCATGTTCCTTTGCAATCCATCAAGTTTAGGTTTCACGAGTAGCCCCATATAATCATTGCCGATATAAAACATCGATAGTTGGGACGCCAGGTAGGGGCTTTCAGCGAGATCATCTTCGACAAGCCTGATGGATCCAATCGCCGGAGTTGACAGCATCAAGTTCTTCCCCGGGTAGACAATCAGCTTTGGGAGCCTCGACTTCATCGCCGACAAGTTTGGCGATCTTATCCTGACCGACTCGGACTCGACCTGATCGGCCGAGAACCAAGCCAGCTTCGTGCCACTCGACTTACTCAACTCTGCAGCAATCTTCAACGACATGCTGCGGCGATCCCCAAGATGCGCGAGTCTTAGGACAACTCTTTCTTTCGGTGCTTGACTCAGACTTGGTCTTGAGCTGACCTAGGTCGGGCCAAGAAATGAGGAGATCATCAATCTATCGTCCGGACTTAGCAATGCCGCGGATAATTTCAATCTCACTCTGATGTGGCAGATCCAATTCCCCAGAGCTCGACTCGGATACAGCTCAGAGCCTCTCGAGATTGGATCTAGGGAGGTTGGAATCATGATCACCCCTCTAAACTACTTCGACTCTGATTCATAGTCGGACAGCAGCTTGGCAAGCTTTTCTCTACCATGCAAAGTGTTCATAACATCCAAGGGCTCAACTCCCACTCAAGATGCATGCCGACTACGTGATCAGCAAGAGGAGGAGGCTCGCCGACTGCGTGAGCAACAAGAGGAAGATGCACGACGCCTGCAAGCTGAGCGTGACGCTCGAAATGACAACCTGCGCTAGGCTGGGTGGACTGCTCAATAAGAAATCCTCCAATCCCGAGTCGGTGACATGATTCATCTAACCCACAACAGAACATCAGCCACTGCCACTTTACTAGACACCCTTGCGTTCAGGTCCGACCACCACGCCCCTCCGACGATCGCAAGGATTAAGGCTGTGATCACCGCTACGGCATGTCAGCAGCCACAACAGTCTGGAGACACTCTCATATTGTCAAACAAGACGGATTCAAACACGGCGGTTTCATCTGCCTCGGCCGCGGCACCGTGCAGCTGGCTCTAGTTAACCTCGTACGGAGTCGCGTCATACATCACTTGGCAATCCGAACAACGATCGACAGCAGCACCATCATGACGACTGCCACGACAACCAAGATGCCCAAGGACAACTACACCGGGATCTCCATCATGACATCAACGCCCGACGCCAAGAATGTGAGGAGACGAGCACCACCAACTGGAAGACGGGCATGAGCGCTTTGGTCTCCACACGAGCGATTTCTTCACTGTAGTCAGAGTCGGAGCCCTCACCTAGATGAAGGAGTATTGGCGTTCACCCACGAACTAGAACAAGTCAACTGGCCATATGGCTTCAAACCGACTAGAATTGAGGAGTACGATGCGGAAGACCAACTCGGAGTCCTAGCTTCATAGGTCTACACTTTGGCAATCCGTGCGGCCGGAGTGATCACCAGGCCATGGCTAACTACCTCCCAGTTGCCTTGGCCGACTTGGTGAGGACATGGCTGACGGGCTTCCCAGGCAATCAATCGGCTCCTAGAGAGAACTTCGCGAGCGTTTCGTCACAAATTTCCAAGGAACGTACGAGAGGCCGTCTTTCGTGTACGATCTGTATCAATGCCACCAGAGGAAGAACGAGTCCCTCCACGACTTCATTTCAAGTGGTTTTCTGAGAAAGAGGAAATCAATACCAAGATCAAGGACGAGGTTGACTCCATCACAGCTTTCCGTAAGGGAGTTAAAAGAACACTTTCACGAACAAAAAAACATCGGAAGCCTCGAGATTCAATCAAAATCTTTATTTGACATGGCGAACAAATACACAATGCTGTTGCTGAGCCCCTGGATGACAAGAAGGAGCCCCGACAGAAGAAGCGGAAGGACATTGACGATGCGGCCCTGACTAAGTCCGGCAATTGCAAGCGCAAGTCAGAAAATGTTGTGGTGGCCGTTGAGCACAGCCGACCGCGACCCCCGAGGATGGACGAATACTAGAAGGTTATGAACGGGCCATGCCCTTTCCACCCAAAGGGGAAGCATGCGGCTAAAAACTATTTCATGCTCAAGACGTCTAGCGACAACAAGGACAAGGATAAGCAAGACTCGGGTGCAGCCGGCGACTATCAATGATCCCGTAGGCTGAACTCAACCCACATCTTCGGAGGGCTATCTGCATACGAGTTCAAGCGAAAAACAGAGTAAGCTCAACAGTCCCGAAAGGAGAGGTCAACTCGGGCTCTCGATGATGCCCCTCAATAGCTGCGTTGGTCTAAGACTGCGATAACTTTTGACCACGTGGACCACCTCGACCAAGTCACGCATCCATGGGACGTTATCCAACTTGTCCTAGACCCAGTCATCAGGAGTGTCAATTGAAGAGGTTCTCATGGATGGAGGTAGCACTCTCAATATTTTATTTGCTAAGATGCTTGATGAGATGAAGATCCCTAATCCGAGCTATGGCCGAGTACAGCTCCATTCCATGGGGTAATACCCCCTGCCTCTCTTCCACTCCAGTCGGACAGATCACTCTACAGTGTTACTTTTGGCACGTGGGAGAACTTCCACACCGAGAACATCTGCTTTGAGGTTGCCAACTTCGAGACCGCATACCACGCCATACTCGGGCATCCTGCACTAGCTAAATTCATTGCAGTGCCCCATTATACATACATGGTGCTCAAGATGCCAGACCCGCAGGAGTACTTTCCTTTGCACAATGATATCAAGCAAGAGTTTCACTGCGACAAGGACAGTTGCGAGTTGGCCCAATCCCAGAAGCAGCAGTTGGACGGAACAATGTCCGACTAGCAACAACACTACACAATGAGGGACGATTAAGTTTTGGCAAAGAAAGCAGCCAAGTCAGGAATTTCAGTGGATTCAGAGACAAAGAAGATTCTCCTGGACCCCTCCGACCCACCAAGACTGCGCTTTGTCGGGACCGGACTCGACCCCAAAAGGAAGACGCGCTTTGTCACCTTCCTCCAGCTGCGAACAGGGATATATTTGCTTGGAACTTCCGAATGCCTGGTGTACCGGGGAGGTGACCCACATTCCTTACGTCAAGCCGGATGACCAAAACCAAAGTCAAACAATGACTATTGGCGCTGCACAGGACCAGAAAGAGCTTATTCGGGAGGAGATTACCCAAACTCCTTCATAGCCGGGTCATCAAAGAGGTCTAACACCCGGATTGGCTGGGCAAACCCAGTCTTGGTTCTGGAAGAAGAACGTTAAATGGCACATGTGCGTCGTATTATCTCTCCTCTTG